>JAWQEG010000069.1:0-600000 GCA_033782935.1 Petrolisthes cinctipes
TTACTCCTTGCTAGAATGTTTTTAAGATACAGACCCAAAACATGTTCAAAAATCGATATTTTAGGTGCAAAAAGTCGATATCTGCATGCATCTTCTGTACCCGTTTAAATCTCAAATTTAGGATCAAAACACCCGGAAATTCGATATTTTTGGGTCTCAGAAGCGATCTGTACATACCTACTCAGTGCTAGAATATTTTCAAAATATAGGCCAAAAACATGCTCAAAATCGATATTTTGGGTGCCCAAAGGCGATATGTGCATGCCTGTTCTGTACCCGTTTATATCTCAAATTTAGCCTCATAACACCCGAAAATTCGATATTTTTGTGTCCCACAAGCGATCTGTACATGCCTACTCCGTGTTAGAGTATTTGCAAAATACAGGCCCATAACATGCTCAAAATCGATATTTTGGGTGCAAAAGACGATATGTGCATGCATCTTTTGTACCCGTTTATATCTCAAATTCAGGCTCAAAACACCCGAAAATTCGATATTTTTGGGTCCCAGAAGCGATCTGTACATGCTTACTCCTTGCTAGAATGTTTTAAAGATACAGACCAAAAACATGCTAAAAATCGATATTTTAGGTGCAAAAAGTAAATATGTGCATGCATCTTCTGTAACCGTTTATATCTCAAATTCAGGCTCAAAACACCTGAAAATTCGATATTTTCATGTCCCAAAGGGATCTGTACATGCCTACTCCGTGTTAGAGTATTTTCAAAATATAGGCCCCAAACATGTTCAAAATTGATATTTTAGGTGCCCAAAGTCAATATATGTATGCATCTTCTGTACCCGTTTATATCCCAAATTCACGCTCAAAACACCCGAAAATTCAAATTAATTGGGTCCTAGAAGCGATATGTACATGCCTACTCAGTGCTAGAATATTTTCAAAATATAGGCCCAAAACGAGCTAAAAATCGATATTTTGGGTGCACAAAGACGATATGTGCATGCATCTTCTGTACCCGTTTATATCCCAAATTCAGGCTCAAAACACCCGAAAATTCGATATTTTCATGATCCAAAAGCGATCTGTACATGCCTACTCCGTGTTAGAGTATTTTCAAAATACAGGCTCAAAACATGCTCAAAATCGATATTTTGGGTGCCCAAAGTCAATATGTGTATTTATCTTCTGTACCCGTTTATATCCCAAATTCAGGCTCAAAACACCCGAAAATTCGATATTTTTGGGTCCCAGAAGGGATCTGTACATGCCTACTCCTTGCTAGAATGTTTTCAAGATACAGACCCAAAACATGCTCAAAATCGATATTTCAGGTGCAAAAAGTCGATATGTGAATTCATCTTCAGTACCCGTTTATATCTCAAATTCATGTTCAAAACACCCAAAAATTCGATATTTTCATGTCCCAGAAGCGATCTGTACATTACTACTCAGTGCTAGAATGTTTTCAAAATATAGGCTCAATACCTGCTAAAAATCGATATTTTAGGTGTCCAAAGTCGATATGTGCGTGCATCTTCAGTACCCGTTTACATCTCAAATTCAGGCTCAAGACACCCGAAAATTCAATGTTTTTGGGTCATAAAAGCGATCTGTAAATGCCAACTCCGTGTTAGTGTATTTTCAAAATACAAACCCAAAACATGCTGAAAATCGATATTATAGGTGCCCAAAGTCAATATGTGTATGCATCTGTAAATGCCTACTTCTTGCTAGAATGTTTTCAAGATACAGGCCCAAAACAAGTTGAAATCGATATTTTAGGTGCCCAAAGTCAATATATGTATGCATCTTCTGTACCCGTTTATATCCCAAATTCAGGCTCAAAACACCCGAAAATTCGATATTTTGGGTCCCAAAAGCGATCTGTACATGCCTACTCCGTGTTAGAGTATTTGCAAAATACAGGCCCATAACATGCTCAAAATCGATATTTTGGGTGCAAAAGACGATATGTGCATGCATCTTTTGTACCCGTTTATATCTCAAATTCAGGCTCAAAACACCCGAAAATTCGATATTTTTGGGTCCCAGAAGCGATCTGTACATGCTTACTCCTTGCTAGAATGTTTTAAAGATACAGACCAAAAACATGCACAAAATCGATATTTTAGGTGCAAAAAGTAAATATGTGCATGCATCTTCTGTAACCGTTTATATCTCAAATTCAGGCTCAAAACACCTGAAAATTCGATATTTTCATGTCCCAAAGGGATCTGTACATGCCTACTCCGTGTTAGAGTATTTTCAAAATATAGGCCCCAAACATGTTCAAAATTGATATTTTAGGTGCCCAAAGTCAATATATGTATGCATCTTCTGTACCCGTTTATATCCCAAATTCACGCTCAAAACACCCGAAAATTCAAATTAATTGGGTCCTAGAAGCGATATGTACATGCCTACTCAGTGCTAGAATATTTTCAAAATATAGGCCCAAAACGAGCTAAAAATCGATATTTTGGGTGCACAAAGACGATATGTGCATGCATCTTCTGTACCCGTTTATATCCCAAATTCAGGCTCAAAACACCCGAAAATTCGATATTTTCATGATCCAAAAGCGATCTGTACATGCCTACTCCGTGTTAGAGTATTTTCAAAATACAGGCTCAAAACATGCTCAAAATCAATATTTTGGGTGCCCAAAGTCAATATGTGTATTTATCTTCTGTACCCGTTTATATCCCAAATTCAGGCTCAAAACACCCGAAAATTCGATATTTTTGGGTCCCAGAAGGGATCTGCTAGAATGTTTTCAAGATACAGACCCAAAACATGCTCAAAATCGATATTTCAGGTGCAAAAAGTCGATATGTGAATTCATCTTCAGTACCCGTTTATATCTCAAATTCATGTTCAAAACACCCAAAAATTCGATATTTTTGGGTCCCAGAAGCGATCTGTACATTACTACTCAGTGCTAGAATGTTTTCAAAATATAGGCTCAATACCTGCTAAAAATCGATATTTTAGGTGTCCAAAGTCGATATGTGCGTGCATCTTCAGTACCCGTTTACATCTCAAATTCAGGCTCAAGACACCCGAAAATTCAATGTTTTTGGGTCATAAAAGCGATCTGTAAATGCCAACTCCGTGTTAGTGTATTTTCAAAATACAAACCCAAAACATGCTGAAAATCGATATTATAGGTGCCCAAAGTCAATATGTGTATGCATCTGTAAATGCCTACTTCTTGCTAGAATGTTTTCAAGATACAGGCCCAAAACAAGTTGAAATCGATATTTTAGGTGCCCAAAGTCAATATATGTATGCATCTTCTGTACCCGTTTATATCCCAAATTCAGGCTCAAAACACCCGAAAATTCGATATTTTGGGTCCCAAAAGCGATCTGTACATGCCTACACAGTGTCAGAATATTTTTAAAATATAGACCCAAAATATGCTAAAAATCGATATTTGAGGTGCCCAAAGTCAATATGTGTATCAATCTTCTGTACCCGTTTATATCCCAAATTCAAGCTCAAAACACCTAAAAATTCGATATTTTTGGGTCCCAAAAGCGATCTGTACATGCCTACTCCGTGTTAGAGTATTTTCAAAATATAGGCCCCAAACATGCTGAAAATTGATATTTGAGGTGCCCAAAGTCAATATGTGTATCAATCTTCTGTACCCGTTTATATCTCAAATTCAGGCTCAAAACACCCGAAAATTCGATATTTTTGAGTCCCAGAAGCAATCTGTATATGCCAACTCCGTGTTAGAATATTATGAAAATATAGTCCCAAAACATGCTAAAAATCAATATCTTAGGTGCCTATAGTTAATATATGTATGCATCTTCTACACCCGTTTATATCTCAAATTCAGGCTTAAAATACCTAAAATTCGATAATTTTGGGTCCCAGAAGCGATCTGTACATGTCTACTCAGTGCTAGAATATTTTCAAAATATAGGCCCAAAACATGCTAAAAATCGATATTTTGGGTACCCAAAGTCGATATGTGTATGCATCTTTTGTACCCGTTTTTATCCCAAATTCAGGCTCAAAACACCCAAATATTCGATTTTATTGGGGCCCAGAAGTGATTTGTACATGCATACCCCGTGTTAGAGTATTTTCAAACTACAGGCCCAAAACATTCTGAAAATTGATCTTTTAGGTGCCCAAAAGTCGATATGTGCATGCATCTTCTGTACCCGTTTATATCCCAAATTCAAGCTCAAAACACCTTAAAATTCGATATTTTTGGGACCCAAAAGAGATCTGTACATGCCTATTCCGTGTTAGAGTATTTTCAAACTATAGGCCCAAAACATAATGAAAATCGATATTTTAGGTGCCCAAAGTCGATATGTGCATGCATCATCTGTACCCGTTTATATCTCAATTTCGTGCTCAAAACTTCCGAAAATTCGATATTTTTGTGTCCCAGAAGCGATCTGTACATGCCTACTCCTTTCTAGAATGTTTACAAGATACAGACCCAGAACATGCTCAAAATCGATATTTTAGGTGCAAAAAGTCGATATGTGCATGTATCTTCAGTACCCGTTTATATCTCAAATTCAGGCTCAAAACACCCGAAAATTCAATGTTTTTGTGTCCCAGAAGCGATCGGTAAATGCCAACTCCGTGTTAGACTAATTTCAATATACAGGCACAAAACATGCTGAAAATCGATATTTTTAGTGCCCAATGTCAATATGTGTATGTTTCTTCTGTACCCGTTTACATCTAAAATTCAGGCTCAAAACACCCGAAAAACCAATATTTTTGAGTCCCAGAAGCGATCTGTACATGTCTACTCAGTGCTAGAATATTTTCAATATATAGGCTTAAAGCATGCTAAAAATCGATATTTTGGCTGCCCAAAGTCGATACGTGTATGCATCTTCTGTTATCGTTTATATCCCAAATTCAGGCTCAAAACACCTGAATATTCGATTTTATTGGGGCCCAGAATCGATCTGTACATGCCTACTCAGAGAAATCATATTTTCTCAATACAGGCCTAAAACATGCACAAAATCGATATTTTAGGTGTCCAAAGTCGATATGTGCATGCATCTTCAGTACCCGTTTATATCTCAAATTTAGGCTCAAAACACTCGAAAATTCGATATTTTTGAGTCCCTGAAGCGATCTGTACATGCCTACTCCGTATTTGAATATTTTCAAGATATAGTCCCAAAACATGCTAAAAATCGATATTTTAGGTGTCCAAAGTCGATATGTGCATACATCTTTTGTACCCGTTTATATCCCAAATTCAATGTCAAAACTTCGCGAAAAATTTGATATTTTTGGGTTCAACAAGCGATCTGTACATGCCTACTTCGTGTTAGAGTATTTTCAAAATACAGGCGCAAAACATGCTAAATATCGATATTTTGGGTGCCCAAAGTCGATATGTGCATGGATCTTCTGTACCCGTTTATATCTAAAATTCAGGCTCAAAACACCCGAAAATTCGATATATTTGGTCCCAGAAGTGATCTGTACATGCCTAATATGTGTTAGAGTATTTTCAAAATACATGTCCAAAACATGCTGAAAATCAATATTTTAGGTGCACAAAGTCAATATGTGCCTGCATCTTCAGTACCCGTTTATATCTCAAATTCAGGCTCAAAACACCCAAAAATTCAATATTTTTGTGTCCCAGAAGCGATCTGTACATGCCTACTTCGTGTTAGAGTATTTTCAAAATAGATGCCTAAAACATGCTCAAAATCAATATTTTGGGTGCCCAAAGTCGATATGTGCATGCATCTTCTGTACCCGTTTATATCTCAAATTCAGGCTCAAAACACCCGAAAAATCGATATTTTTGGGTCCCAGAAGCAATCTGTACATGCCTACTCTTTGCTAGAATGTTTTATAAAATACAGACCCAAAACATGCTCAAAATCGATATTTTAGGTGCTAAAAGTCGATATGTGCATGCATCTTCAGTACCCGATTATATCTCAAATTCAGGCTCAAAACAACCGAAAATTCGATATTTTTGGGTCCCAGAAGCGATCTGTACATGCCTACTCCGTGTTAGAATATTTTCAAAATACATGCCCAAAACATGCTGAAAATCGATATTTTAGCTCCACATAGTCGATATGTGCATGCATCTTCAGTACCCGTTTATATCTCAAATTCAGGCTCAAAACCACGGAAAATTCAATATTTTTGGGTTCCAGAAGCGATCTGTACATGCCAACTCAGTGCTAGAACGTTTTCAAAATATAGGCTCAAAACATGCTATAAATCTATAATTTAGGTGTCCAAAGTCGATATGTGCATACATCTTTTGTACCCGTTTATATCCCAAATTCAGGCTCAAAACAACCGAAAATTCGATATAATGGGGTCCCAGAAGCGATCTGAACTTGCCTACTCCGTGTTAGAGTACTTTCAAAATACAGGCCCAAAACATGCTGAAAATTGATATTTTATCTGCCCAAAGTCGATAATTGCATGCATCTTCTGTACCCAATTATATCTCAAATTCAGGCTAAAAATACCCGAATATTCAATATTTTTGGGTCCCAGAAGCGATCTGTACATGCCTATTCCTTGTTAGAGTATTTTCAAAATACAGGCCTAAAACATACTAAAATCGATATTTGAGGTGCCCAAAGTCAATATGTGTATGCATCTTCTGTACCCTTTTATATCCCAAATTCAGGCTCAAAAGATCCGAAAATTCGGTATTTTTGGGTCCAAGAAGCGATCTGTACATGTCTACTCAGTGCCAGAATGTTTTCAAAATATAGGCTTAAAACATGCTAAAATTCAATATTTTAGGTGTCCAAAGTCAATATGTGCATGCATCTTCTCTACCCGTTTATATCTCAAATTCAGGCTTAAAACACCCGAAAATTAGATATTTTTGTGTCTCAGAAGCCATCTGTACATGCCTACTCCTTCTTAAAATGTTTTCAAGATAGAGACCCAAAACATGCTCAAAGTCGATATATTAGGTGCAAAAAGTCGATATGTGCCTGCATCTTCAGTACCCGTTTATATCTCAAATTCAGGCTCAAAACACCCGAAAATTCAATATTTTTTTTCCCAGAAGCGATCTGTACATGCCTACTTCGTGTTAGAGTATTTTCAAAATAGATGCCTAAAACATGCTTAAAATCGATATTTTGGGTGCCCAAAGTCGATATGTGCATACATCTTCTGTACCCGTTTATATCTCAAATTCAGGTTCAAAACACCCGAAAAATCGATATTTTGGGGTCCCAGAAGCGATCTGTACATGCCTACTCTTTGCTAGAATTTTTATTTTAAATACAGACCCAAAACATGCTCAAAATCGATATTTTAGGTGTTAAAAGTCGATATGTGCATGGATCTTCAGTACACGATTATATCTCAAATTCAGGCTCAAAACAACCGAAAATTCGATATTTTTGGGTCCCAGAAGCGATCTGTACATGCCTACTCCGTGTTAGAGTATTTTCAAAATACATGCCCAAAACATGCTGAAAATCGATATTTTAGCTTCACATAGTCGATATGTGCATGCATCTTCTGTACCCGTTTATATCTCAAATACAGGCTCAAATCACCCGAAAATTCAATATTTTTGGGTCCCAGAAGCGATCTGTATATGCCTACTCCGTATTTGAGTATTTTCAAAATACATGGCCAAAACATGCTGAAAATCGGTATTTTAGCTGCCCATAGTCGATATGTGAATGCATCTTCTGTACCCGTTTATATCTCAAATTCAGGCTCAAAACACCCGAAAATTCAATATTTTGGGTCCCAGATGCGATCTGTACATGCCTACTTCGTGTTAGAGTACTTTCAAAATACAGGCCATAAAACATGCTCAAAATCGATATTTTAGGTGTTAAAAGTCGATATGTGCATGTATCTTCAGTACACGATTATATCTCAAATTCATGCTCAAAACACCCGAAAAATCGATATTTTTGGGTCCCAGAAGCAATCTGTACATGCCTACTCTTTGCTAGAAAGTTTTATAAAATACAGACCCAAAACATGCTCAAAATCGATATTTTAGGTGCTAAAAGTCGATATGTGCATGCATCTTCAGTACCAGTTTATATCTCAAATTCAGGCTCAAAACCACGGAAAATTCAATATTTTTGGGTTCCAGAAGCGATCTGTACATGCCTACTCAGTGCTAGAACGTTTTCAAAATATAGGCTCAAAACATGCTAAAAATCTATAATTTAGGTGTCCAAAGTCGATATGTGCATACATCTTTTGTACCCGTTTATATCCCAAATTCAGGCTCAAAACAACCGAAAATTCGATATTTTGGGGTCCCAGAAGCGATCTGTACATGCCTACTCAGTGCTAGAATATTTTTTAAATGTAGGCCCAAAACATGCTAAAAATCGATATTTTAGGTGCTAAATGTCGATATGAGCATGCATTTTCTGTACCGGTTTATATCTCAAATTCAGGCTCAAAACACCCGAAAATTCGATAATTTTGGGTCCCAGAAGGGATATTTACATGCCTACTCAGTGCTAAAATGTTTTCAAAATATAGGCTTAATGCATGCTAAAAATCGATATTTTAGGTGTCCAAAGTCGATATGTGAATATATCTTTTGTACCCGTTTATATTTAAAATTCACGCTCAAAACACCCGAAAATTCGATATTTTTGGGTCCCTGAAGCGATCTGTACATGCCTACTCCGTATTAGAGCATTTTCAAAATACAGGCCCAAAACATGCTCAAAATCGATATTTTAGGTTCATAAAGTCAATATGTGTATGCATCTTCTATACCCGTTTATTTCCCAAATTCAGGCTGAAAACACACGAAAATT
Source organism: Petrolisthes cinctipes (assembly GCA_033782935.1). NCBI lineage: Eukaryota > Metazoa > Arthropoda > Malacostraca > Decapoda > Porcellanidae > Petrolisthes > Petrolisthes cinctipes. Next base: position 8,768 of record JAWQEG010000069.1, read on the forward strand.
CGATATTTTTTTGTCCCAGAAGCGTTCTGTACATGCCTACTCATTGCTAGAATACTTTCAAAATATAGGCCCAAAACATGCTAAAAATCGATATTTTGGGTGCCCAAAGTCGATATCTGCATACATCTTCTGTACCCGTTTATATATCAAATTCAGGCTCAAAACACCCGAAAACTCGATATTTTTGGGTCCCAGAAGAGATCTGTACATGCCTACTCCGTGTTAGAGTACTTTCAAAATACAGGCCCAAAACATGCTCAAAATCGATATTTTAGGTTCCCAAAGTCAATATGTGTTTGCATCTTCTATACCCGTTTATATCCCAAGTTCAGGCTGAAAACACCCGAAAATTCGATATTTTTGTGTCCCAGAAGCGTTCTGTACATGCCTACTCATTGCTAGAATACTTTCAAATTATAGGCCCAAAACATGCTAAAAATCGATATTTTGGGTGCCCAAAGTCGATATCTGCATGCATCTTCAGTACCCGTTTATATCTCAAATTCAGGCTCAAAACAACGGAAAATTCAATATTTTTGGGTTCCATAAGCGATCTGTACATGCCTACTCAGTGCTAGAAAGTTTTCAAAATATAGGCTCAAAACATGCTAAAAATCCATAATTTAGGTGTCCATAGTCGATATGTGCATGCATCTTCTGCACCCGAATATATCTGAAATTCAGGCTGAAAACACCCAAAAATTCGATATTTTTGTGTCCCAGACGCGATCTGTACATGCCTACTTCATGTTAGAGTATTTTCAAAATAGATGCCCAAAACATGCTCAAAATCGATATTTTGGGTGCCCAAAGTCGATATGTGCATGAATCTTCTATACCCGTTTATATCTCAAATTAAGGCTCAAAACACCCGAAAATTCGATATTTTCGGGTCCCAAAAGCGATCTGTACATGCCTACTCTTTGCTAGAATGTTTTCAAAATACAGACCCAAAAACATGCTCAAAATCGATATTTTAGGTGCAAAAAGTCGATATGTGCATGCATTTTCAGTACCCGTTTATATCTCAAATTTAGGCACAAAACCCCCCAAAATTCAATATTTTTGGGTTCCAGAAGCGATCTGTACATGCCTACTCAGTGCTAGAAAGTTTTCAAAATATAGACTCAAAACATGCTAAAAATCTATAATTTAGGTGTCCAAAGTCGATATGTGCATGCATCTTCTGTACCCGTATATATCTGAAATTCTGGCTCAAAACACCCAAAAATTCGATGTTTTTGTGTCCCAGAAGCGATCTGTACATGCCTACTTCGTAGTAGAGTATTTTCAAAATAGATGCCAAAAACATGCTCAAAATCGATATTTTGGGTGCCCAAAGTCGATATGTGCATGCATCTTCTGTACCCGTTTATATCTCAAATTCAGGCTCAAAACACTCGAAAATTCGATATTTTCGGGTCCCAGAAGCGATCTGTACATGCCTACTCTTTGCTAGAATGTTTTCAAAATACAGACTTAAAACATGCTCAAAATCGATATTTTAGGTGCAAAAAGTAGATATGTGCATACATCTTTTCTACCCGTTTATATCCCAAATTCAGGCTCAAAACACCCGAAAATTCGATATTTCTGGGTCTCAGAAGCGATCTGTACATGCCTACTCAGTGATAGAATATTTTCAAAATTTTGGCCCAAAACATACTAAAAATCGATATTTTGGGTGCCCAAAGTCGATATGTGAATGCATCTTCTGTATCCGTTTATATCTCAAATTCAGGCTCAAAACACCCGAAAATTCGATATTTTTGGGTCCCAGAATCGATCTGTACATGCCTACTCAGTCCTAGAATATTTTTAAAATATAGGCCCAAAACATGCTCAAAATTGATATTTTAGGGGCAAAAAGTAGATATGTGCATACATCTTTTGTACCCGTTTATATCCCAAATTCAGGCTTAAAACACCCGAAAATTCGATATTTTTGTGTCCCAGAAGCAATCTGTACATGTCTACTTAGTGCTAGAATGTTTTTAAAATATAGGCCTAAAACATGCTAAAATTCGATATTTTAGGTGTCCAAATTCGATATGTGAATACATTTTTTGTACTTGTTTATATCCCAAATTCAGGCTCAAAACACCCGAAAATTCGATATTTCTGGGTCCCAGAAGCAATCTGTACATGTCTACTCAGTGATAGAATGTTTTCAAAATACAGACCCAAAACATGCTCAAAATCGATATTTTAGGGGCAAAAAGTAGATATGTGCATACATCTTTTGTACCCGTTTATATCCCAAATTCAGGCTTAAAACACCCGAAAATTCGATATTTTTGTGTCCCAGAAGCAATCTGTACATGTCTACTTAGTGCTAGAATGATTTTAAAATATAGGCCTAAAATATGCTAAAATTCGATATTTTAGGTGTCCAAATTCGATATGTGAATACATTTTTTGTACTTGTTTATATCCCAAATTCAGGCTCAAAACACCCGAAAATTCGATATTTCTGGGTCCCAGAAGCAATCTGTACATGTCTACTCAGTGATAGAATATTTTCAAAATTTTGGCCCAAAACATACTAAAAATCGATATTTTGGGTGCCCAAAGTCGATATGTGAATGCATCTTCTGTACCCGTTTATATCTCAAATTCAGGCTCAAAACACCCGAAAATTCGATATTTTTGGGTCCCAGAATCGATCTGTACATGCCTACTCAGTCCTAGAATATTTTTAAAATATAGGCCCAAAACATGCTAAAAATCGATATTTTAGGTGCTAAATGTCGATATGAGCATGTATTTTCTGTACCGGTTTATATCTCAAATTCAGGCTCAAAACACCCGAAAATTCGATAACTTTGGGTCCCAGAAGCGATCTTTACATGCCTACTCCGTGTTAGAGTATTTTCAAAATACAGGCCAAAAACATGCTCACAATCGATATTTTAGGTTCCCAAAGTCAATATGAGTATGCATCTTCTATACCCGTTTATATCCAAAATTCAGGCTAAAAACACCCAAAAATTCGATATTTTTGGGCCCCAGAATCGATCTGTACATGCCTACTCAGTCCTAGAATATTTTTAAAATATAGGCCCAAAACATGCTAAAAATCGATATTTTAGGTGCTAAATGTCGATATCTGCATGCATCTTCTGTACCTGTTTATATCTCAAATTCTGGCTCAAAACACCCGAAAACTCGATATTTTTGGGTCCCATTAGAGATCTGTACATGCCTACTACGTGTTAGAGTACTTTCAAAATACAGGCCCAAAATATGCTGAAAATCGATATTTTAGGTGCCCAAAGTAGATATGTGCATCCATCTTCAGTACACGTTTATATCTCAAATTCAGGCTCAAAACACCCGAAAATTCGATATTTTTGGGTCCCAGAAGCGATCTGTACATGCCTACTCTATGCTAGAATGTTTTCAAAATACAGACCCAAAACATGCTCAAAATCGATATTTTAGGTGCAAAAAGTCGATATGTGCATACATCTTTTGTACCCGTTTATATCCCAAATTCAGGCTTAAAACACCCGAAAATTCGATATTTTTGTGTCCCAGAAGCGATCTGTACATGTCTAATTAGTGCTAGAATGTTTTCAAAATACATGCCTAAACCATGCTGAAAATCAATATTTTAGCTCCACATAGTCGATATGTGCATGCATCTTCTGTACCCGTTTATATCTCAAATTCAGGCTCAAATCACGCTAAAATTCAATATTTTTGGGTCCCAGAAGCGATCTGTAGAAGCCTACTCCGTGTTAGACTACTTTCAAAATACAGGCCCAAAACATGCTGAAAATAGATATTTGAGGTGCCCAAAGTCAATATGTGTATGCATCTTCTGTACCCATTTATATACCAAATTCAGGGTCAAAACACCCGAAAATACGATATTTTTAGTCCCAGAAGCGATCTGTACATGTCTACTCAGTGCTAGAATGTTTTCAAAATATAGGTTTAAAACATGCTAAAAATCGATATTTTGGATGCCCAAAGTCGATATGTGCATGCATCTTCTGTACCCGTTTATATCTCAAATTCAGGTTCAAAGCACCCGAAAATTCGATATTTTAGGGTCCCAGAAGCGATCTGTACAGTGCTAGAATATTTTTTAAAATTTAGGCCCAAAACATGCTAAAAATCGATATTTTAGGTGCTAAATGTCGATATGAGCATGCATTTTCTGTACCGGTTTATATCTCAAATTCAGGCTCAAAACACCCGAAATTTCTATAATTTTGGGTCCCAGAAGGGATATTTACATGCCTACTCAGTGCTAAAATGTTTTCAAAATATAGGTTTAAAGCATGCTAAAAATCGATATTTTAGGTGTCCAAAGTCGATATGTGCATATATCTTTTGTATCCGTTTATATCCAAAATTCAGGCTGAAAACCCCCGAAAAATCGATATTTTTGGGTTCCTGAAGCGATCTGTACATGCCTACTCAGTGCTAGAATATTTTTAAAATATAGGCCTAAAACATGCTAAAAATCGATATTTTAGGTGCTAAATGTCGATATGAGCATGCATTTTCTGTACTGGTTTATATCTCAAATTCAGGCTCAAAACACACGAAAATTCGATAATTTTGGGTCCCAGAAGCGATCTTTACTTGCCTACTCCGTGTTAGAGCATTTTAAAAATACAGGCCCAAAACATGCTCAAAATCGATATTTTAGGTTCCCAAAGTCAATATGAGTATGCATCTTCTATACCCGTTTATATCCCATATTCAGGCTGAAAACACCCGAAAATTCGATATTTTTTGGTCCCAGAAGCGATCTGTACATGCCTACTCATTGCTAGAATACTTTCAAAATATAGGCCCAAAGCATGCTAAAAATCGATATTTTTGGTGCCCAAAGTCGATATCTGCATGCATCTTCTGTACCCGTTTATATCTCAAATTCAGGCTCAAAACACCCGAAAACTCGATATTTTTGGGTCCCAGAAGAGATCTGTACATGCCTACTCCGTGTTAGAGTACTTTTTGAATTTCAGGCCCAAAACATGCTGAATATCGATATTTTAGGTGCCCAAAGTGGATATGAGCATGCATCTTCTGTACCCGTTTATATCTCAAATTCAGACTCAAGACACCCGAAAATTCGATATTTTTTGGTCCCAAAAGCGACTTGTACATGCCTACTCTTTGCTAGAATGTTTTCAAGATACAGACCTAAAATATGCTCTAAATCGATATTTTAGGTGCAAAAATTGGATATGTGCATGCATTTTCAGTACTCGTTTATATCTCAAATGCAGGCTCAAAATTCCCGAAAATTCGATGTTTTTGGGCCCCAGAAGCGATCTGTACATGCCTATTCCGTGTTCGAGTATTTTCAAAATACAGGCCCAAAACATGCTGAAAATCGATATTTGAGGTGCCCAAAGTCAATATGTGTATGTATCTTCTGTACCCGTTTATATCCCAAATTCAGGCTCAAAACACCCGAAAATTAGATATTTTTGGGTCCCAGAAGCGATCTGTACATGCCTACTCTGTGTTAGAGTATTTTTAAAATATAGGCCTAAAACATGCTAAAAATCGATATTTTAGGTGTCTAAAGTAGATATGTGCATGCTTATTCAGTACCCGTTTATATCTCAAATTCAGGCTCAAAACACCCGAAAATTCGATATTTTTGGGTTTTAGATGCAATCTGTATATGCCTACTCCATGTTTAAGTATTTTCAAAATACATGCCCAAAACATGCTGAAAATCGATATTTTAGCTGCCCATAGTCAATATGTGCATGCATCTTCTGTACCCGTTTATATCTTAAATTCAGGCTCTAAACACCCGAAAATTCGATATTTTTGGGTCCCAGAAGCGATCTGTACATGCCTACGCAAAGCTAGAATGTTTTCAAGATACAGACCTAAAACATGCTAAAAATCGATATTTTAGATGCCCAATGTCGATATGTGCATGCATCTTCTGTACTGTACCCGTTTATATCTCAAATTCAATCTCAAAACTCCCAAAAATTCGGTATTTTTGGGTCCCAGAAGCGATCTGTGTATGCCTACTCAGTGCTAGAATATTTTCAAAATAAAAGCCCAATACATGCTAAAAATCGATATTTTAGGTGCCCAATGTCGATATGTGCATGCATCTTCTGTACCCGTTTATATCTCAAATTCAGAGTCAAGACACCCGAAAATTCGATATTTTTGGGTCCCAGAAGCGACTTGTACATGCCTACTCTTTGCTAGAATGTTTTCAAGATACAGACCCAAAATATGCTCAAAATCGATATTTTTGGTGCAAAAAGTCGATATGTGCATGCATCTTCACTAGCCGTTTATATCTCAAATGCAGGCTCAAAACACACGAAAATTCGATATTTTTGGTTCCAGAAGCTATCTGTACATGCCTACTCAGTAATAAAATATTTTTAAAATATAGGCCCAAAACAAGCTAAAAATCTATATTTTAGGTGCCCAAAGTCGATATGTGCATACATCTTCTGTACCCGTTTATATCTCAAATTCAGGCTCAAAACACCCGAAAATTCGATATTTTTGTGTCAAAGAAGCGATCTGTACATGCCTACTTCTTGCTAGAATGTTTTCAAGATACAGACCCAAAACAAGCTTAAAATCGATATTTTAGGTGCAAAAAGTCGATATGTGCATGTATCTTCAGAACCGGTTTACATCTCAAATTCAGGCTCAAACACCCGAATATTCAATAATTTTAAGTTCCAGAAGCGATCTGTACATGTTTACTCAGTGCTAGAATGTTTTTAAAATATAGGTCCAAAACATGCTCAAAATCGAAATTTTGGGTGTCCAAAGTCTATATGTGCATGCATCTTCTGTACGCGATTTTTATTTTTCAAATTCAGGCTCAAAACACGCAAAAATTCGATATTTTTTGGTCCCAGAAGTGACCTGTATATACCTACTCCACGCTAGAATGTTTTCAAGATACAGGCCCAAAACATGCTGAAAATAGATATTTGAGGTGCCCAAAGTCAATATGTGTATGCATCTTCTGTACCCATTTATATACCAAATTCAGGGTCAAAACACCCGAAAATACGATATTTTTAGTCCCAGAAGCGATCTGTACATGTCTACTCAGTGCTAGAATGTTTTCAAAATATAGGTTTAAAACATGCTAAAAATCGATATTTTGGATGCCCAAAGTCGATATGTGCATGCATCTTCTGTACCCGTTTATATCTCAAATTCAGGTTCAAAGCACCCGAAAATTCGATATTTTAGGGTCCCAGAAGCGATCTGTACAGTGCTAGAATATTTTTTAAAATTTAGGCCCAAAACATTCTAAAAATCGATATTTTAGGTGCTAAATGTCGATATGAGCATGCATTTTCTGTACCGGTTTATATCTCAAATTCAGGCTCAAAACACCCGAAATTTCTATAATTTTGGGTCCCAGAAGGGATATTTACATGCCTACTCAGTGCTAAAATGTTTTCAAAATATAGGTTTAAAGCATGCTAAAAATCGATATTTTAGGTGTCCAAAGTCGATATGTGCATATATCTTTTGTATCCGTTTATATCCAAAATTCAGGCTGAAAACCCCCGAAAAATCGATATTTTTGGGTTCCTGAAGCGATCTGTACATGCCTACTCAGTGCTAGAATATTTTTAAAATATAGGCCTAAAACATGCTAAAAATCGATATTTTAGGTGCTAAATGTCGATATGAGCATGCATTTTCTGTACTGGTTTATATCTCAAATTCAGGCTCAAAACACACGAAAATTCGATAATTTTGGGTCCCAGAAGCGATCTTTACTTGCCTACTCCGTGTTAGAGCATTTTAAAAATACAGGCCCAAAACATGCTCAAAATCGATATTTTAGGTTCCCAAAGTCAATATGAGTATGCATCTTCTATACCCGTTTATATCCCATATTCAGGCTGAAAACACCCGAAAATTCGATATTTTTTGGTCCCAGAAGCGATCTGTACATGCCTACTCATTGCTAGAATACTTTCAAAATATAGGCCCAAAGCATGCTAAAAATCGATATTTTTGGTGCCCAAAGTCGATATCTGCATGCATCTTCTGTACCCGTTTATATCTCAAATTCAGGCTCAAAACACCCGAAAACTCGATATTTTTGGGTCCCAGAAGAGATCTGTACATGCCTACTCCGTGTTAGAGTACTTTTTGAATTTCAGGCCCAAAACATGCTGAATATCGATATTTTAGGTGCCCAAAGTGGATATGAGCATGCATCTTCTGTACCCGTTTATATCTCAAATTCAGACTCAAGACACCCGAAAATTCGATATTTTTTGGTCCCAAAAGCGACTTGTACATGCCTACTCTTTGCTAGAATGTTTTCAAGATACAGACCTAAAATATGCTCTAAATCGATATTTTAGGTGCAAAAATTGGATATGTGCATGCATTTTCAGTACTCGTTTATATCTCAAATGCAGGCTCAAAATTCCCGAAAATTCGATGTTTTTGGGCCCCAGAAGCGATCTGTACATGCCTATTCCGTGTTCGAGTATTTTCAAAATACAGGCCCAAAACATGCTGAAAATCGATATTTGAGGTGCCCAAAGTCAATATGTGTATGTATCTTCTGTACCCGTTTATATCCCAAATTCAGGCTCAAAACACCCGAAAATTAGATATTTTTGGGTCCCAGAAGCGATCTGTACATGCCTACTCTGTGTTAGAGTATTTTTAAAATATAGGCCTAAAACATGCTAAAAATCGATATTTTAGGTGTCTAAAGTAGATATGTGCATGCTTATTCAGTACCCGTTTATATCTCAAATTCAGGCTCAAAACACCCGAAAATTCGATATTTTTGGGTTTTAGATGCAATCTGTATATGCCTACTCCATGTTTAAGTATTTTCAAAATACATGCCCAAAACATGCTGAAAATCGATATTTTAGCTGCCCATAGTCAATATGTGCATGCATCTTCTGTACCCGTTTATATCTTAAATTCAGGCTCTAAACACCCGAAAATTCGATATTTTTGGGTCCCAGAAGCGATCTGTACATGCCTACGCAAAGCTAGAATGTTTTCAAGATACAGACCTAAAACATGCTAAAAATCGATATTTTAGATGCCCAATGTCGATATGTGCATGCATCTTCTGTACTGTACCCGTTTATATCTCAAATTCAATCTCAAAACTCCCAAAAATTCGGTATTTTTGGGTCCCAGAAGCGATCTGTGTATGCCTACTCAGTGCTAGAATATTTTCAAAATAAAAGCCCAATACATGCTAAAAATCGATATTTTAGGTGCCCAATGTCGATATGTGCATGCATCTTCTGTACCCGTTTATATCTCAAATTCAGAGTCAAGACACCCGAAAATTCGATATTTTTGGGTCCCAGAAGCGACTTGTACATGCCTACTCTTTGCTAGAATGTTTTCAAGATACAGACCCAAAATATGCTCAAAATCGATATTTTTGGTGCAAAAAGTCGATATGTGCATGCATCTTCACTAGCCGTTTATATCTCAAATGCAGGCTCAAAACACACGAAAATTCGATATTTTTGGTTCCAGAAGCTATCTGTACATGCCTACTCAGTAATAAAATATTTTTAAAATATAGGCCCAAAACAAGCTAAAAATCTATATTTTAGGTGCCAAAAGTCGATATGTGCATACATCTTCTGTACCCGTTTATATCTCAAATTCAGGCTCAAAACACCCGAAAATTCGATATTTTTGTGTCAAAGAAGCGATCTGTACATGCCTACTTCTTGCTAGAATGTTTTCAAGATACAGACCCAAAACAAGCTTAAAATCGATATTTTAGGTGCAAAAAGTCGATATGTGCATGTATCTTCAGAACCGGTTTACATCTCAAATTCAGGCTCAAACACCCGAATATTCAATAATTTTAAGTTCCAGAAGCGATCTGTACATGTTTACTCAGTGCTAGAATGTTTTTAAAATATAGGTCCAAAACATGCTCAAAATCGAAATTTTGGGTGTCCAAAGTCTATATGTGCATGCATCTTCTGTACGCGATTTTTATTTTTCAAATTCAGGCTCAAAACACGCAAAAATTCGATATTTTTTGGTCCCAGAAGTGACCTGTATATACCTACTCCACGCTAGAATGTTTTCAAGATACAGACCCAAAACATGCCCAAAATCGATATTTTAGGTGCAAAAAGTCGATATGTGTATGCTTATTCAGTACCCGTTTATATCTCAAATTCATGCTCAAAACACCCGAAAATTCGATATTTTTGGGTTTTAGATGCAATCTGTATATACCTACTCCGTGTTTAAGTATTTTCAAAATACATGCACAAAACATGCTGAAAATCGATATTTTAGCTGCCCATAGTCAATATGTGCATGCATCTTCTGTACCCGTTTATATCTTAAATTCAGGCTCTAAACACCCGAAAATTCGATATTTTTGGGACCCAGAAGCGATCTGTACATGCCTACGCAAAGCTAGAATGTTTTCAAGATACAGACCTAAATCATACTAAAAATCGATATTTTAGATGCCCAATGTTGATATGTGCATGCATCTTCTGTACTGTACCCGTTTATATCTCAAATTCAATCTCAAAACTCCAAAAAATTCGGTATTTTTGTGTCCCAGAAGCGATCTGTGCATGCCTACTCAGTGCTAGAATATTTTCAAAATAAAAGCCCAATACATGCTAAAAATCGATATTTTAGGTGCCCAATGTCGATATGTGCATGCATTTTCTGTACCCGTTTATATCTCAAATTCAGACTCAAGACACCCGAACATTCGATATTTTTGGGTCCCAGAAGCGACTTGTACATGCCTACTCTTTGCTAGAATGTTTTCAAGATACAGACCCAAAATATGCTCAAAATCGATATTTTTGGTGCAAAAAGTCGATATGTGCATGCATCTTCAGTAGCCGTTTATATCTCAAATGCAGGCTCAAAACACACGAAAATTCGATATTTTTGGTTCCAGAAGCGATCTGTACATGCCTACTCAGTAATAAAATATTTTTAAAATATAGGCCCAATACAAGCTAAAAATCTATATTTTAGGTGACCAAAGTCGATATGTGCATATATTTTCTGTACCCGTTTATATCTCAAATTCAGGCTCAAAACACCCGAAAATTCGATATTTTTGTGTCCCGGAAGCGATCTGTACATGCCTACTTCTTGTTAGAGTATTTTCACAATACAGACCCAAAACATGCTCAAAATCGATATTTCAGGTGCAAAGAGTCGATATGTGCATGCATCTTCATTACCTGTTTACATATCAAATTCAGGCTCAAAACTCCCGAAAATTCAATATTTTTGGGTTCCAGAAGCGATCTGTACATGCCTACTCAGTCCTAGAATGTTTTCAAAATATAGGCTCAAAACATGCTAAAAATCGATATTTTAGGTGTCCCAAGTCAATAAGTGCATGCATGTTCTGTACCCATTTATATCTCAAATTCAAGATGAAAACACTCGAAAATTCGATATTTTTGGGTCCCAGACGCGATCTGTACATGCCTACTCCGTGTTAGAGTATTTTCAAAATACATGCCCAAAACATGCTGAAAATCGATATTTTAGCTGCCCATAGTCTATAAGTGCATGCATCTTCTGTTCCCGTTTATATCTCAAATTCAGGCTCAAAACACCCGAAAATTCGATATTTTTGGGTCCAAGAAGAGATCTGTACATGCCTACTCAGTGCTAGAATGTCTGCAAAATATAGGCTCAAAATATGCTAAAAATCGATATTTTAGGTGTCCCAAGTCGATGTGTGCATAGACATTCTGTACCAGTTTATATCTCAAATTTAGGCTCAAAACACCCGAAAATTCGATGTTTTTGGGTCCTAGATGCAATCTGTATATGCCTACCTCGTATTTAAGTATTTTCAAAATACATGCCCAAAACATGCTGAAAATCGATATTTTAGCTGCCCATAGTCAATATGTGCATGCATCTTCTGTACCCTGTTTATACTTAAATTCAGGCTCTAAACACCCGAAAATTCGGTATTTTTGGGTTCCAGAAACGATCTGGTATACATGCCTACTCAGTGTTAGAGTACCTTAAAAATACAGGCAATAAAACATGCTGAAAATCGATATTTTAGGTGCCCAAAGTCGATTTGTGCATGCATCTTCTGCACCCGTTTATATCTCATATTCAGGCTCAAAACACCCGAAAATTCGGTATTTTTGGGTCCCAGAAGCGATCTGTACATGCCTACTTCTTGCTCGAATGTTTTCAAGTTACAGACCAAAAACAAGCTTAAAATCGATATTTTAGGTGCAAAAAGTCGATATGTGCATGTATCTTCAGTACCGGTTTACATCTCAAATTCAGGCTCAAACACCCGAATATTCAATAATTTTAAGTTCCAGAAGCGATCTGTACATGCTTACTCAGTGCTAGAATGTTTTTAAAATATAGGTTTAAAACATGCTAAAAATTTATATTTTAGGTGTCCCAAGTCGATATGTGCATGCATCTTCTGTACTCGTTTATATCTCAAATCCAGGCTCAAAACACCCGAAAATTCGGTATTTTTTGGTCCCAGAAGCAACCTGTATATGCCTACTCCATGCTAAAATGTTTTCAAGATACAGACCCAAAACATACCCAAAATCGATATTTTGGGTGCCCAAAGTCGATATGTGCATGCATCTTCAGTACCCGTTTATATATTAAATTCAGGCTCAAAACACCCGAAAATTCGATATTTTTGTGTCCCAGAAGCCATCTGTACATGCCTACTCTGTGTTAGAATACTTTCAAAATATAGGCCCAAAACATGCTCAAAATCGATATTTTGGGTGCCCAAAGTCGATATGTGCATGCATCTTCTGTACCCGTTTATATCTCAAATTCAGGCTCAAAACGCCTAAAAATTCAATATTTTTGGGTCCCATAAGCGATCTGTACATGCCTACTCAGTGCTAGAATAATTTCAAAATATTGGCCCAAAACATGCTAAAAATCGATATTTTGGGTGCTCAAAGTCGATATGAGCATGCATCCTCTGTACCCGTTGATATTTCAAATTCAGGCTCAAAACACCCAAAAATTTGATATTTTTAGGAACGAGAAGCAATATGTACATGCCTACTCCTCCGTGTTAGAGTATTTTCAAATTACAGGTCCAAAATATGCTCAAAATCGATATTTTGGGTGCCCAAAGTCTATATATATGTGCATGCATCTTCTGTACGCGTTTTTTATATTTCAAATTCAGGCTCAAAACACCCGAAAATTCGATATTTTTGGGTCCCAGAAGAAATCTGTACATGCCTACTCCTTGCTTGAATGTTTTCAAGATACAGACCGAAAACATGCTCAAAATCGATAATTTAGGGGCAAAAAGTCGATATGTGAATGTATTTTCTGTACCGGTTTATATCTCAAATTCAGGCTCAAAACACCCCAATATTCAATAGTTTTAGGTTCCAGAAGCGATCTGTACATGTTTACTCAGTGCTAGAATGTTTTTAAAATATAGGTTTAAAACATGCTAAAAATTTATATTTTAGGTTTCCCAAGTCGATATGTGCATGAATCTTCTGTACTCGTTTATATCTCAAATTCAGGCTCAAATCACGCGAAAATTCGATATTTTTTGGTCCCAGAAGTGACCTCTATATACCTACTCTACGCTAGAATGTTTTCAAGATACAGACCCAAAACATGCCCAAAATCGATATTTTATGTGCAAAAAGTCGATATGTGCATGCTTATTCAGTACCCGTTTATATCTCAAATTCAGGATCAAAACACCCGAAAATTCGATATTTTTGGGTCCCAGAAGCGATCTGTACATGCCTCCGCAGTGCTAAAATTCTTTCAAAATATAGACCCAAAACATGCTAAAAATCGATATTTTGGGTGCCCAAAGTCGATATGTGCATGCATCTTCTGTACCCGTTTATATCTCAAATTCAGGCTCAAAACACCCGAAAATTCAATATTTTTGGGTCCCAGAAGCGATCTGTACATGCCTACTCAGTGCTAGAATAATTTCAAAATATTGGCCCAAAACATGCTAAAAATCGATATTTTGGGTGCTCAAAGTCGATATGAGCATGCATCCTCTGTACCCGTTTATATTTCAAATTCAGGCTCAAAACACCCGAAAATTTGATATTTTTAGGAACAAGAAGCGATATGTACATGCGTACTCCTCCGTGTTAGAGTATTTTCAAAATACAGGTCCAAAATATGCTCAAAATCGATATTTTGGGTGCCCAAAGTCTATATATATGTGCATGCATCTTCTGTACGCGTTTTTTATATTTCAAATTCAGGCTTAAAACACTCGAAAATTCGATATTTTTTGGTCCCAGAAGCAATCTGTACATGCCTACTCCTTGCTTGAATGTTTTCAATATACAGACCCAAAACATGCTCAAAATCGATAATTTAGGGGCAAAAAGTCGATATGTGAATGTATTTTCTGTACCGGTTTATATCTCAAATTCAGGCTCAAAACACCCCAATATTCAATAGTTTTTGGTTCCAGAAGCGATCTGTACATGTCTACTCAGTGCTAGAATGTTTTTAAAATATAGGTTTAAAACATGCTAAAAATTCGATATGTGCATGCATCTTCTGTACTCGTTTATATCTTAAATTCAGGCTCAAAACACGCGAAAATTCGATATTTTTTGGTCCCAGAAGTGACCTGTATATACCTACTCGACGCTAGAATGTTTTCAAGATACAGACCCAAAACATGTCCAAAATCGATATTTTAGGTGCAAAATGTCGATATGTGCATGCTTATTCAGTACCCGTTTATATCTCAAATTCAGGATCAAAAAACCCGAAAATTCGATATTTTTGGGTTTTAGATGCAATCTGTATATGCCTACTCCGTGTTTAAGTATTTTCAAAATACATGCCCAAAACATGCTGAAAATCGATATTTTAGCTGCCTATAGTCAATATGTGCATGCATCTTCTGTACCCGTTTATATCTTAAATTCAGGCTGAAAACACCCGAAAACTCGATATTTTTGGGTCCCAGAAGCGATCTGTACATGCCTACGCAATGCTAGAATGTTTTCAAGATACAGACCTAAAACATGCTAAAAATCGATATTTTAGATGCCCAATGTCGATATGTTCATGCATCTTCTGTACTGTACCCGTTTATATCTCAAATTCAGGCTCAAAACTCCCAAAAATTCGGTATTTTTGGGTCCCAGAAGCGATCTGTGCATGCCTACTCAGTGCTAGAATATTTTCAAATATAAAAGCCCAATACATGCTAAAAATCGATATTTTAGGTGCCCAATGTCGATATGTGCATGCATCTTCTGTACACGTTTATATCTCAAATTCAGACTCAAAACACCCAAAAATTCGATATTTTTGGGTCCCTGAAGAGATCTGTACATGCCTACTCAGTGCTAGAATGTTTGCAAAATATAGGCTCAAAATATGCTAAAAATCGATATTTTAGGTTTCCCAAGTCGATGTGAGCATAGATATTCTGTACCACTTTATATCTCAAATTTAGGCTCAAAACACCCGAAAATTTGATGTTTTGGGGTCCTAGATGCAATCTGTATATGCCTACTCCGTGTTTAAGTATTTTCAAAATACATGCCCAAAACATGCTGAAAATCGATATTTTAGCTGCCCATAGTCAATATGTCCATGCATCATCTGTACCCGTTTATATCTTAAATTCAGGCTCAAAACACCCGAAAATTCGGTATTTTTGGGTTCCAGAAACGATCTGGTATACATGCCTACTCAGTGTTAGAGTACTTTAAAAATACAGGCCATAAAACATGCTGAAAATCGATATTTTATGTGCCCAAAGTCGATATGTGCATTTATCTTCTGCACCCGTTTATATCTCAAATTCAGGCTCAAAACACCCGAAAATTCGGTATTTTTGGGTCCCAGAAGCGATCTGTACATGCCTACTTCTTGCTAGAATGTTTTCAAGATACAGACCGAAAACAAGCTTAAAATCGATATTTTAGGTGCAAAAAGTCGATATGCGCATGTATCTTCAGTACCGGTTTACATCTCAAATTCAGGCTCAAACACCCGAATATTCAATAGTTTTAAGTTCCAGAAGCGATCTGTACATGTTTACTCAGTGCTAGAATGTTTTTAAAATATAGGTTTAAAACATTCTATAAATTTATATATCAGGTGTCACAAGTCGATATGTGCATTCATCTTCTGTACTCGTTTATATCTCAAATTCAGGCTCAAAACACCCGAAAATTCGATATTTTTTGGTCCCAGAAGCAACCTGTATATGCCTACTCCATGCTAGAATGTTTTAAAAGATACAGACCCAAAACAAGCTTAAAATCGATATTTTAGGTGCAAAAAGTCGATATGTGCATGCATCTTCAGTACCCGTTTATATCTTAAATTCAGGCTCAAAACACCCGAAAATTCGATATTTTTGGGTCCCA
The DNA here is from genome assembly GCA_033782935.1 of Petrolisthes cinctipes. Lineage (NCBI taxonomy): Eukaryota > Metazoa > Arthropoda > Malacostraca > Decapoda > Porcellanidae > Petrolisthes > Petrolisthes cinctipes. The sequence continues at coordinate 25,165 of JAWQEG010000069.1, forward strand.
GAAGCGATCTGTGTATGCATACGCAGTGCCAAAATGTTTTCAAAATATAGACTCAAAACATGCTAAAAATCGATATTTTGGGTGCCCAAAGTCGATATGTACATATATTTTCTGTACCCGATTATATCTCAAATTCAGGCTCAAAACACCCAAAAATTCGATATTTTTGTGTCCCAGAAGCGATCTGTACATGCCTCTTCCGTGTTAGAATACTTTCAAAATATGGGCCCAAAACATGCTCAAAATCGATATTTTGGGTGCCCAAAGTCGATATGTGCATGCATCTTCTGTACCCGTTTATATCTCAAATTCAGGCTCAAAACACCCGAAAATTCGGTATTTTTTGGTCCTAGAAGCGATCTGTACATGCCTACTCAGTGCTAGAATTTTTTTCAAAATATAGGCCCAAAACATGCTAAAAATCGATATTTTAGGTGCGAAAAGTCGATACGTGCCTGTATCTTCAGTACCCGTTTATATCTCAAATTAAGGCTCAAAACACCTAAAAATTCAATATTTTTGGGTCTCAGAAGCGATCTGTACATGCCTACTCAGTGCTAGAATAATTTCAAAATATTGGCCCAAAACATGCTAAAAATCGATATTTTGGGTGCCCAAAGTCTATATGTGCATGCATCTTCTGTACGCGTTTTTTATATTTCAAATTCAGGCTCAAAACACCCGAAAATTCGATATTTTTGGGTTTTAGAGGCAATCTGTACATGCCTACTCCTTGCTTGAATGTTTTCAAGATACAGACCCAAAACATGCTCAAAATCGATAATTTAAGGGCAAAAAGTCGATATGTGCATGTATCTTCAGTACCGGTTTACATCTCAAATTCAGGCTCAAACACCCGAATATTCAATAATTTTAAGTTCCAGAAGCGATCTGTACATGTTTACTCAGTGCTAGAATGTTTTTAAAATATAGATTTAAAACAAGCTTAAAATCGATATTTTAGGTGCAAAAAGTCGATATGTGCATGTATCTTCAGTACCGGTTTACATCTCAAATTCAGGCTCAAACACCCGAATATTCAATAATTTTAAGTTCCAGAAGCGATCTGTACATGTTTACTCAGTGCTAGAATGTTTTTAAAATATAGATTTAAAACATGCTAAAAATTTATATTGTAGGTGTCCCAAGTCGATATGTGCATGCATCTTCTGTACTCGTTTATATCTCAAATTCAGGCTCAAAACACCCGAAAATTCGGTATTTTTGGGTCCCAGAAGCGATCTGTATATGCCTACTCAGTGCTAGAATTTTTTTCAAAATATAGGTTTAAAACATGCTAAAAATCGATATTTTAGGTTCAAAAAGTCGATTTGTGCCTGCATCTTCAGTACCCGTTTATATCTCAAATTCAGGCTCAAAACACCTAAAAATTCAATATTTTTGGGTCCCAGAAGCGATCTGTACATGCCTACTCAGTGCTAGAATAATTTCAAAATATTGGCCCAAAACATGCTAAAAATCGATATTTTAGGTGCTCAAAGTCGATATGTGCATGCATCCTCTGTACCCGTTTATATTTCAAATTCAGGCTCAAAACACCCGAAAATTCGATATTTTTTGGAACGAGAAGCGATATGTACATGCCTACTCCGTGTTACAGTATTTTCAAAATACAGGTCCAAAACATGCTCAAAATCGATATTTAGGGTGCCCAAAGTCTATATGTGCATGCATCTTCTGTACGCGTTTTTTATATTTCAAATTCAGGCTCAAAACAACCGAAAATTCGATATTTTTGGGTCCCAGAAACAATCTGTACATGCCTACTCCTTGCTTTAATGTTTTCAAGATACAGACCCAAAACATGCTCAAAATCGATATTTTAGGGGCAAAAAGTCGATATGTGCATGTATCTTCAGTACCGGTTTATATCTCAAATTCAGGCTCAAAACACCCCAATATTCAATAGTTTTAGGTTCCAGAAGCGATCTGTACATGTCTACTCAGTGCTAGAATGTTTTTAAAATATAGGTTTAAAACATGCTAAAAATTTATATTTTAGGTGTCCCAAGTCAATATGTGCATGCATCTTCTGTACTCGTTTATATCTCAAATTCCTGCTCAAAACACCCGAAAATTTGATATTTTTTGGTCCCAGAAGTGACCTGTATATACCTACTCGACGCTAGAATGTTTTCAAGATACAGACCCAAAACATGCTCAAAATCGATATTTTATGTGCAAAAAGTCGATATGTGCATGCTTATTCAGTACCCATTTATATCTCAAATTCATGCTCAAAACACCCGAAAATTCGATATTTTTGGGTTTTAGATGCAATCTGTATATGCCTACTCCGTGTTTAAGTATTTTCAAAATACATTCCCAAAACATGCTGAAAATCGATATTTTAGCTGCCCATAGTCAATATGTGCATGCATCTTCTGTACCCGTTTATATCTTAAATTCAGGCTCTAAACCCCCGAAAATTCGATATTTTTGGGTCCCAGAAGCGATCTGTACATGCCTACGCAATGCTTGAATGTTTTCAAGATACAGACCTAAAACATGCTAAAAATCGATATTTTAGATGCCCAATGTCAATATGTGCATGCATCTTCTGTACTGTACCCGTTTATATCTCAAATTCAGGCTCAAAACTCCCAAAAATTTGGTATTTTTGGGTCCCAGAAGCGATCTGTGCATGCCTACTCAGTGCTAGAATATTTTCAAAATAAAAGCCAAATACATGCTAAAAATCGATATTTTAGGTGCCCAATGTCGATATGTGCATGCATCCTCTGTACCCGTTTATATTTCAAATTCAGGCTCAAAACACCCGAAAATTCGATATTTTTTGGAACGAGAAGCGATATGTACATGCCTACTCCGTGTTACAGTATTTTCAAAATACAGGTCCAAAACATGCTCAAAATCGATATTTAGGGTGCCCAAAGTCTATATGTGCATGCATCTTCTGTACGCGTTTTTTATATTTCAAATTCAGGTTCAAAACAACCGAAAATTCGATATTTTTGGGTCCCAGAAACAATCTGTACATGCCTACTCCTTGCTTTAATGTTTTCAAGATACAGACCCAAAACATGCTCAAAATCGATATTTTAGGGGCAAAAAGTCGATATGTGCATGTATCTTCAGTACCGGTTTATATCTCAAATTCAGGCTCAAAACACCCCAATATTCAATAGTTTTAGGTTCCAGAAGCGATCTGTACATGTCTACTCAGTGCTAGAATGTTTTTAAAATATAGGTTTAAAACATGCTAAAAATTTATATTTTAGGTGTCCCAAGTCGATATGTGCATGCATCTTCTGTACTCGTTTATATCTCAAATTCCTGCTCAAAACACCCGAAAATTTGATATTTTTTGGTCCCAGAAGTGACCTGTATATACCTACTCGACGCTAGAATGTTTTCAAGATACAGACCCAAAACATGCCCAAAATCGATATTTTATGTGCAAAAAGTCGATATGTGCATGCTTATTCAGTACCCGTTTATATCTCAAATTCATGCTCAAAACACCCGAAAATTCGATATTTTTGGGTTTTAGATGCAATCTGTATATGCCTACTCCGTGTTTAAGTATTTTCAAAATACATTCCCAAAACATGCTGAAAATCGATATTTTAGCTGCCCATAGTCAATATGTGCATGGATCTTCTGTACCCGTTTATATCTTAAATTCAGGCTCTAAACCCCCGAAAATTCGATATTTTTGGGTCCCAGAAGCGATCTGTACATGCCTACGCAATGCTAGAATGTTTTCAAGATACAGACCTAAAACATGCTAAAAATCGATATTTTAGATGCCCAATGTCAATATGTGCATGCATCTTCTGTACTGTACCCGTTTATATCTCAAATTCAGGCTCAAAACTCCCAAAAATTTGGTATTTTTCGGTCCCAGAAGCGATCTGTGCATGCCTACTCAGTGCTAGAATATTTTCAAAATAAAAGCCCAATACATGCTAAAAATCGATATTTTAGGTGCCCAATGTCGATATGTGCATGCATCTTCTGTACACGTTTATATCTCAAATTCAGACTCAAAACACCCAAAAATTCGATATTTTTGGGTCCAAGAAGAGATCTGTACATGCCTACTCAGCGCTAGAATGTTTGCAAAATATAGGCTCAAAATATGCTAAAAATCGATATTTTAGGTGTCCCAAGTCGATGTGTGCATAGATATTCTGTACCAGTTTATATCTCAAATTTGGGCTCAAAACAACCGAAAATTCGATGTTTTTGGGTCCTAGATGCAATCTGTATATGCCTACTCCATGTTTAAGTATTTTCAAAATACATGCCCAAAACATGCTGAAAATCGATATTTTAGCTGCCCATAGTCAATATGTGCATGCATCTTCTGTACCCGTTTATATCTTAAATTCAGGCTCTAAACACCCGAAAATTCGATATTTTTGGGTCACAGAAGCGATCTGTACATGCCTACGCAATGCTAGAATGTTTTCAAGATACAGACCTAAAACATGCTAAAAATCGATATTTTAGATGCCCAATGTCGATATGTGCATGCATCTTCTGTACCGTACCCGTTTATATCTCAAATTCAGGCTCAAAACTCTCAAAAATTTGGTATTTTTGGGTCCCAGAAGCGATCTGTGCATGCCTACTCAGTGCTAGAATATTTTCAAATTAAAAGCCCAATACATGCTAAAAATCGATATTTTAGGTGCGAAAATTCGATATGTGCCTGCATCTTCAGTACCCGTTTATATCTCAAATTCAGGCTCAAAACACCTAAAAATTCAATATTTTTGGGTACCAGAAGCGATCTGTACATGCCTACTCAGTGCTAGTATAATTTAAAAATATTGGCCCAAAACATGCTAAAAATCGATATTTTGGGTGCTCAAAGTCGATATGTGCATGCATCCACTGTACCCGTTTATATTTCAAATTCAGGCTCAAAACACCCGAAAATTCGATATTTTTAGGAACGAGAAGCGATATGTACATGCCTACTCCGTGTTAGAGTATTTTCAAAATACAGGTCCAAAACATGCTCAAAATCGATATTTTCGGTGCCCAAAGTCTATATGTGCATGCATCTTCTGTACGCGTTTTTTATATTTCAAATTCAGGCTCAAAACACCCGAAAATTCGATATTTTTGGGTTTTAGAAGCAATCTGTACATGCCTACTCCTTGCTTGAATGTTTTCAAGATACAGACCCAAAACATGCTCAAAATCGATAATTTAAGGGCAAAAAGTCGATATGTGCATGTATCTTCAGTACCGGTTTATATCTCAAATTCAGGCTCAAAACACCCGAAAATTCGATATTTTTGGGTCCCAGAAGCGATCTGTATATGCCTACGCAGTGCTAAAATGTTTTCAAAATATAGACTCAAAACATGCTAAAAATCGATATTTTGGGTGCCCAAAGCCGATATGTGCATGCATCTTCTGTACCCGTTTATATCTCAAATTCAGGCTCAAAACATACGAAAATTCGGTATTTTTGGGTCCCAGAAGCGATCTGTATATGCCTACTCAGTGCTAGAATTTTTTTCAAAATATAGGCTTAAAATATGCTAAAAATCGATATTTTAGGTGCAAAAAGTCGATATGTGCCTGCATCTTCAGTACCCGTTTATATCTCAAATTCAGGCTCAAAACACCTAAAAATTCAATATTTTTGGGTCCCAGAAGCGATCTGTACATGCCTACTCAGTGCTAGAATAATTTCAAAATATTGGCCCAAAACATGCTAAAAATCGATATTTTGGGTGCTCAAAGTCGATATGTGCATGCATCCTCTGTACCCGTTTATATTTCAAATTTAGGCTCAATACACCCGAAAATTCGATATTTTTAGGAACGAGAAGCGATATGTACATGACTACTCCGTGTTACAGTATTTTCAAAATACAGGTCCAAAACATGCTAAAAATCGATATTTAGGGTGCCCAAAGTCTATATGTGCATGCATCTTCTGTACACGCAGTGCTAGAATAATTTCAAAATATTGGCCCAAAACATGCTAAAAATCGATATTTTAGGTGTCCAAAGTCGATATGTGCATACATCTTTTGTACCCGTTTATATCTCAAATTCAGGCTCGAAACACCCGAAAATTCGATATTTTTGGGTCCAAGAAGAGATCTGTACATGCCTACTCAGTGCTAGAAGGTTTGCAAAATATAGGCTCAAAACATGCTAAAAATCGATATTTTAGGTGTCCCAAGTCGATATGTGCATGGATATTCTGTACCAGTTTATATCTCAAATTTAGGCTCAAAACACCCGAAAATTCGATATTTTTGGGTTCTAGATGCAATCTGTATATGCCTACTCCGTGTTTAAGTTTTTTCAAAATACATGCCCAAAACATGCTGAAAATCGATATTTTGGCTGCCCATAGTAAATTTTTTTTTTTTTTTTTTTTTTTTTTTCTATACCTCAACCTCGGGACTGTAGGCTGTCAGTAGCCCGTGACTCTTGCGAGGCCCCGAGATTATTGGGTGTCGCACCAGATGAGACAGTGGAGCTTCGTGGTGATGTTGGTACCGTAGCTTCTCTTCTGTCCCACTAGATGACGACACCTTATTTATACACGTCACTATCATGAGAGAGCAGCTACACCGTCACTCACAGCATCTTGGAATATGGTCGGACATCTTCTATGTTGTGAGTTGACGACGATGTAGGGGGTATTTTCTTGACGTGTCGGCGTAGCCAGGGTATAGTTGACGAACAGCTGGACCCATCAGATCAACCCGAAAAAATCCCAGACATTTTCTCGTGGACTCGAACAAGGGCCCTTGCCATTTGCAGTCCGTCACTCTAACCACTCAGCCACGCCTCCCCCTAATATGTGCATGCATCTTCTGTAGCCGTTTATATCTTAAATTCAGGCTCAAAACACCCGAAAATTCGGTATATTTGGGTCTCAGAAGAGATCTGGTATACATGCCTACTCAGTGTTAGAGTACTTTATAAATACAGGCCATAAAACATGCTGAAAATCTATATTTTAGGTGTCCCAAGTCGATATGTGCATGCATTTTTTGTACTCGTTTATATCTCAAATTCAGACTCAAAACACCCGAAAATTCGATATTTTTGGGTCCCAGAAGCGACCTGTATATGCCTACTCCATGCTAGAATGTTTTAAAGATACAGACCCAAAACATGCCCAAAATCGATATTTTAGGTGCAAAAAGTCGATATGTGCATGCATCTTCTGTACCCGTTTATATCTCAAATTCAGGCTCAAAACACCCTTAAATTCGGTATTTTTGTGTTCCAGAAGCGATCTGTACATCCCTACTTCTTGCTAGAATGTTTTCAAGATACAGACCCAAAACATGCTAAAAATCGATATTTTAGATGCCCAATGTCGATATGTGCATGCATCTTCTGTACTGTACCCGTTTATATTTCAAATTCAGGCTCAAAACACCCGAAAATTCAATATTTTTGTGTCCCGGAAGCGATCTGTACATGCCTACTCCGTGTTAGAGTACTTTCAAAATACAGGCCCAAAACATGCTTAAAAATCGATAGTTTGGGTGCCCAAAGTCGATATGTGCATGCATCTTCTGTACCCGTTTGTATCTCAAATTCAGGCTCAAAACACCCAAAAATTCGGTATTTTTGGGTCCCAGAAGCGAACTGTACATGCCTACTCAGTGCCAGAATGTTTTCAAAATATAGGCTCAAAACATGCTAATAATCGATATTTTAGGTGTCCCAAGTCGTTATGTGCATGGATGTTCTGTACCAGTTTATATCTCAAATTTAGGCTCAAAACACCCGAAAATTCGATATTTTTGGGTCCCAGATGCAATCTGTATATGTTTACTCCGTGTTTAAGTATTTTCAAAATACATGCCCAAAACATGCTGAAAATCGATATTTTAGCTCCCGATAGTCAATATGTGCATGCATCTTCAGTACCCGTTTATATCTTAATTTCAGGCTCAAAACACCCTCAAATTCGATATTTTTGGGTCCCAGAAGCGATCTGTACATGCCTACTCGGTGTTAGAGTATTTTCAAAATACAGGCCCAAAATATGCTCAAAATCGATATTTTAGGTGCTCATAGTCGATATGTGCATGCATCTTCAATATCCATTAATATCTCAAATTCAGGCTCAAAACTCCCGAAAATTCGATATTTTTGGGTCCCAGAAATGATCTGCCTACTCAGTGCAAGAATAATTTCAAGATATTGGCCCAAAACATGCTAAAAATCGATATTTTGGGTGCCCAAAGTCGAAATGTGCATGCATACTCTGTACCCATTTATATTTCAAATTCAGGCTCAAAACACCCGAAAGTTCGATATTTTTGGGTCCGAGATTCGATCTGTACATGCTTACTCCGTGTTAGAGTATTTTCAAAATACATTTCCAAAACATGCTCAAAATCGATATTTTGGGTGCCCAAAGTCGATATGTGCATTCATTTACTGTACGCGTTTTTTATATTTCAAATTCAGGCTCAAAACACCTTAAAATTCGATATTTTTTGGTCCCAGAAGCAAACTGTATATGCCTACTTCATGGTAGAATATTTTCAATATACAGACCCAAAACATGCCCAAAATCGATATTTTAGGTGCAAAAAGTCGATATGTGCATGCATCTTCAGTACCCGTTTATATCTTAAATTCAGGCTTAAAACCTCCGAAAATTCGATATTTTTGGGTCCCAGAAGCGATCTGTATATGCCTACGCAGTGCTAAAATGTTTTCAAAATATAGACTCAAAACATGCTAAAAATCGATATTTTTGGTGTCCAAAGTCGATATGTGCATGCATCTTCTGTACCCGTTTATATCTCAAATTCAGGCTCAAAACACCCGAAAATTCAGTATTTTTGGGTCCCAGAAGCTATCTGTACATGCCTACTCAGTGCTAGAATAATTTCAAAATATTGGCCCAAAACATGCTAAAAGTCGATATTTTGGGTGCCCAAAGTCGATATGTGCATGCATCCTCTGTACCCGTTTATATTTCAAATTCAGGCTCAAAACACCCGAAAATTCGATATTTTTAGGAACGTGAAGCGATATGTATATGCCTACTTCTTGATAGAATGTTTTCAAGATACAGACCCAAAACATGCTAAAAATCGATATTTTAGATGCCCAATGTCGATATGTGCATGCATCTTCTGTACTGTACCCGTCTATATCTCAAATTCAGGCTCAAAACACCCAAAAATTCAATATTTTTGTGTCCCAGAAGCGATCTGTAGATGCCTACGCAGTGCTAGAAGGTTTGCAAAATATAGGCTCAAAACATGCTAAAAATCGATATTTTAGGTGTCCCAAATCGATATGTGCATGGATATTCTGTACCAGTTTATATCTCAAATTTAGGCTCAAAACGCCCGAAAATTCGATATTTTTGGGTCCCAGATGCAATCTGTATATGCCTACTCAGTGTTTAAGTATTTTCATAATACATTCCCAAAACATGCTGAAAATCGATATTTTAGCTGCCGATAGTCAATATGTGCATGCATCTTCAGTACCCATTTATATCTTAATTTCAGGCTCAAAACACCCACAAAATCGATATTTTTGGGTCCCAGAAGCGATCTGTACATGCCTACTCGGTGTTAGAGTATTTTCAAAATACAGGCCCAAAATATGCTCAAAATCGATATTTTAGGTGCTCATAGTCGATATGTGCATGCATATTCAGTACCCGTTTATATCTCAAATTCAAGCTCAAAACACCCGAAAATTCGATATTTTTGGGTCCTAGATGCAATCTGTATATGCCTACTCTATGTTTAAGTATTTTTAAAATACATTCCCAAAACATTCTGAAAATCGATATTTTAGCTGCCCATAGTCAATATGTGCATGCATCTTCTGTACCCGTTTATATCTTAAATTCAGGCTCTAAACACCCGAAAACTCGATATTTTTGGGACCCAGAAGCTATCTGTACATGTCTACGCAATGCTAGAATGTTTTCAAGATACAGACCTAAAACATGCTAAAAATCGAAATTTTAGATGCCCAATGTCGATATGTTCATGCATCTTCTGTACTGTACCCGTTTATATCTCAAATTCAGGCTCAAAACACCCGAAAATTCGATATTTTTGGGTAGAAGAAGAGATCTGTACATGCCTACTCAGTGCTAGAATGTTTGCAAAATATAGGCTCAAAACATGCTAAAAATCGATATTTTAGGTGTCCCAAGTCGATGTGTGCATAGATATTCTGTGTCAGTTTATATCTCAAATTTAGGCTCAAAACACCCGAAAATTCGATATTTTTGGGTCCTATATGCAATCTGTATATGCCTACTCCGTGTTTAAGTATTTTTAAAAGACATGCCCAAAACATGCTGAAAATCGATATTTTAGCTGCCCATAGACAATATGTGCATGCATCTTCTGTACCCGTTTATATCTTAAATTCAGGCTCTAAACACCCGAAAATTTGGTATTTTTGGATCCCAGAAGCGATCTGTACATGCCTACTTCTTGCTAGAATGTTTTCAAGATACAGACCCAAAACAAGCTTAAAATCGATATTTTAGGTGCAAAGAGTCGATATGTGCATGTATCTTCAGTACCGGTTTACATCTCAAATTCAGGCTCAAAACACCCGAATATTCAATAGTTTTAGGTTCCAGAAGCGATCTGTACATGTTTACTCAGTGCTAGAATGTTTTTAAAATATAGGTTTAAAACATGCTAAAAATTTATATTTTAGGTGTCCCAAGTCGATATGTGCATGCATCTTCTGTACTCGTTTATATCTCAAATTCCTGCTCAAAACACCCTAAAATTCGATATTTTTTGGTCCCAGAAGCAACCTGTATATGCCTACTTCTTGCTAGAATGTTTTCAAGATACAGACCCAAAACATGCTAAAAATCGATATTTTAGATGCCCAATGTCGATATGTGCATGCATCTTCTGTACTGTAACCGTTTATATCTCAAATTCAGGCTCAAAACACCCAAAAATTCAATATTTTTGTGTCCCAGAAGCGATCTGTAGATGCCTACGCAGTGCTAGAATGTTTTCAAACTATAAGCTCAAAACATGCTAAAAAATCGATATTTTAGGTGTCCAAAGTAGATATGTGCATGCATCTTCTGTACCCGTTTATATCTCAAATTCATGCTCAAAACACCCGAAATTCGATATTTTTGGGTCCCAGAAGCGATCTGTACATGCCTACTCCTTTCTAGAATGTTTTCAAGATACAGAATCAAAACATGCACAAAATCGATTTTTTAGGTGCAAAAAGTAGATATGTGCATTTATCTTCAGTACCCGATTATATCTCATATTCAGGCTCAAAACACCCGAAAATTCAATATTTTTGGGTCCCAGAAACGATCTGTACATGCCTACTCAGTGCGAGAATGTTTTCAAAATATAGGCTCAAAACATGCTAAAAATCGATATTTTAGGTGTCCAAAGTCGATTTGTGCATGCATCTTCTATACCCGTTTATATCTCAAATTCAGGCTCAAAACGCCCCAAAATTCGATATTTTTGGGTCCCAGAAGCGATCTGTACATGTCTACACCGTGTTAGAGTATTTTCAAAATATAGGCCCAAAACATGCAGAAAATCAATATTTTAGGTGCCCAAAGTCAATATGTGCATGCTTCTTCTGTACCCGATTATATCTCAAATTCAGGCTCAAAATATCCGAAAATTCGATATTTTTAGGTCCCAGAAGCGATCTGTACATGCCTACTTCGTGTTAGAGTGTTTTCAAAATAAATGCCCAAAACATGTTAAAAATCGATATTTTTGGTGCCCAAAGTCGATATGTGCATGCATTATCTGTACCCGTTTATATCTCAAATTCAGGCCTAAAACACCCTTAAATTTGGTATTTTTGTGTCCCAGAAGCGATCTGTACATCCATACTCTATGCTAGAATGTTTTCAAGATAGAGACCCAAAACATGCACAAAATCGATATTTTAGGTGCAAAAAGTAGATATGTGCCTGCATCTTCTGTACCCGTTAATATCTCAAATTCAGGCTCAAAACACCCGAAAATTCAATATTTTTGGGTCACATAAGTGATCTGTACATGCCTACTCCTTTCTAGAATGTTTTCAAGATACAGACCCAAAACATGCACAAAATCGATATTTTAGGATCAAAAAGTCGATATGTGCATGTATCCTCAGTACCCGTTTATATATCAAATTCATTCTAAAACACCCGAAAATTGAATATTTTTGGGTCCCAAAAACAATCTGTACATGCCTACTCCTTGCTATAATGTTTTCAAGATACAGACCCAAAAACATGCTAAAAATCGATATGTTAGGTGCCCAAAGTCAATATGTTCATGCAACTTCTGTACCCGTTTATATATCAAATTCAGGCTCAAAACACCCGAAAATTAGATATTTTTGTGTCCCAGAAGCGATATGTACATACCTTCTTCTTCTTAGAATGTTTTCAAGATACATACCCAAAACATGCTCAAAATCGATATATTAGGTGCAAAAAGTCGATATGTGCATGCATCTTCATTATCCGTTTATATCTCAAATTCAGGCTCAAAACACCCGAGAACTCGGTATTTTTGGGTCCCAGAAGCGATCTGTACATGCCTACTCCTTATTAGAATGTTTTCAAGATACAGACCCAAAACAAGCTCAAAATCGATATTTTAAGTGCAAAAAGTCGATATGTGCCAGCATCTTCAGTACCCGTTTATATCTCAAATTCAGGCTCAAAACACCCAAAAATTCAACATTTTTGGGTCCCAGAAGCGATCTGTACATGTCTACACAGTGCTAGAATGTTTTCAAAATATAGGCTTAAAACATGCTAAAAACCGATATTTTAGGTGTCCAAAGTCGATATGTGCATACATCTTTTGTACCCGTTTATATCCAAAATTCAGGCTCAAAACACCCGAAAATTCGATATTTTTTTGTCCCAGAAGCGATCTGTACATGCCTACTCAGTCCTAGAATATTTTTAAAATATAGGCCCAAAACATGCTCAAAATCGATATTTTAGTTTCCCAAAGTCAATATGTGTATGCATCTTCTATACCCGTTTATATCCCAAATTCAGGCTGAAAACATCCGAAAATTCGGTATTTTTGGGTCCCAGAAGCGATCTGTACATGCCTACTCAGTGATAGAATATTTTCAAAATATTAGCCCAAAACATACTAAAAATCGATATTTGGGGTGCCCAAAGTCGATAGGTGCATGCATCTTCTCTACCCGTTTATATCTCAAATTCAGGATTAAAACACCCAAAAATTAGATATTTTTGTGTCCCAGAAGCCATCTGTACATGCCTACTCCTTCTTAAAATGTTTTCAAGATAGAGACCCGAAACATGCTCAAAGTCGATATATTAGGTGCAAAAAGTCGATATGTGCCTGCATCTTCAGTACCCGTTTATATCTCAAATTCAGGCTCAAAACACCCGAAAATTCAATATTTTGGGTTCCTGATGCGATCTGTACATGCCTACTCCGTGTTAGAGTATTTTCAAAATACAGGCCCAAAACATGCTCAAAATCGATATTTTAGTTTCCCAAAGTCAATATGTGTATGCATCTTCTATACCCGTTTATATCTCAAATTCAGGCTCAAAACACCCAAAAATTCAACATTTTTGGGTCCCAGAAGCGATCTGTACATGTCTACACAGTGCTAGAATGTTTTCAAAATATAGGCTTAAAACATGCTAAAAATCGATATTTTAGGTGTCCAAAGTCGATTTGTGCATACATCTTTTGTACCCGTTTATATCCAAAATTCAGGCTCAAAACACCCGAAAATTCGATATTTTGGGGTCCCAGAAGCGATCTGTACATGCCTACTCCGTGTTAGAGTACTTTCAAAATACAGGCCCAAAACATGCTGAAAATTGATATTTTATCTGCCCAATGTCGATATGTGCATGCATCTTCTGTACCCGATTATATCTCAAATTCAGGCTAAAAATACCCGAAAATTCAATATTTTTGGGTCCCAGAAGCGATCTGTACATGCCTATTCCTTGTTAGAGTATTTTCAAAATACAGGCCTAAAACATACTAAAATCGATATTTGAGGTGCCCAAAGTCAATATGTGTATGCATCTTCTATACCCGTTTATATCCCAAATTCAGGCTGAAAACATCCGAAAATTCGGTATTTTTGGGTCCCAGAAGCGATCTGTACATGTCTACTCAGTGCCAGAATGTTTTCAAAATATAGGCTTAAAACATGCTAAAATTCAATATTTTAGGTGTCCAAAGTCAATATGTGCATACATCTTTTGTACCCGTTTATATCCCAAATTCAGGCTCTAACACCCGAAAATTCAATATTTTTGGGTCCCAGAAGCGACCTGTACATGCCTACTCAGTGATAGAATATTTTCAAAATATTAGCCCAAAACATACTAAAAATCGATATTTGGGGTGCCCAAAGTCGATAGGTGCATGCATCTTCTCTACCCGTTTATATCTCAAATTCAGGCTTAAAACACCCAAAAATTAGATATTTTTGTGTCCCAGAAGCCATCTGTACATGCCTATTCCTTCTTAAAATGTTTTCAAGATAGAGACCCGAAACATGCTCAAAGTCGATATATTAGGTGCAAAAAGTCGATATGTGCCTGCATCTTCATTACCCGTTTATATCTCAAATTCAGGCTCAAAACACCCGAAAATTCAATATTTTTGTGTCCCAGAAGCGATCTGTACATGCCTACTTCGTGTTAGAGTATTTTCAAAATAGATGCCTAAAACATGCTTAAAATCGATATTTTGGGTGCCCAAAGTCGATATGTGCATGCATCTTCTGTACCCGTTTATATCTCAAATTCAGGTTCAAAACACCCGAAAAATCGATATTTTTGGGTCCCAGAAGCGATCTGTACATGCCTACTCTTTGCTAGAATTTTTTTTTTAAATACAGACCCAAAACATGCTCAAAATCGATATTTTAGGTGTTAAAAGTCGATATGTGCATGGATCTTCAGTACACGATTATATCTCAAATTCAGGCTCAAAACAACCGAAAATTCGATATTTTTGGGTCCCAGAAGCGATCTGTACATGCCTACTCCGTGTTAAAGTATTTTCAAAATACATGCCCAAAACATGCTGAAAATCGATATTTTAGCTTCACATAGTCGATATGTGCATGCATCTTCTGTACCCGTTTATATCTCAAATACAGGCTCAAATCACCCGAAAATTCAATATTTTTGGGTCCCAGAAGCGATCTGTATATGCCTACTCTGTGTTTGAGTATTTTCAAAATACATGGCCAAAACATGCTGAAAATCGGTATTTTAGCTGCCCATAGTCGATATGTGAATGCATCTTCTATACCCGTTTATATCTCAAATTCAGGCTCAAAACACCCAAAAATTCAACATTTTTGGGTCCCAGAAGCGATCTGTACATGTCTACACAGTGCTAGAATGTTTTCAAAATATAGGCTTAAAACATGCTAAAATTCGATATTTTAGGTGTCCAAAGTCGATATGTGCATACATCTTTTGTACCCGTTTATATCCAAAATTCAGGCTCAAAACACCCGAAAATTCGATATTTTTTTGTCCCAGAAGCGATCTGTACATGCCTACTCAGTCCTAGAATATTTTTAAAATATAGGCCCAAAACATGCTAAAAATCGATATTTTAGGTGCTAAATGTCGATATGAGCATGCATTTTCTGTACCGGTTTATATCTCAAATTCAGGCTCAAAACACCCGAAAATTCGATAATTTTGGGTCCCAGAAGCGATCTGTACATGCCTACTCCGTGTTAGAGTATTTTCAAAATACAGGCCCAAAACATGCTCAAAATCGATATTTTAGTTTCCCAAAGTCAATATGTGTATGCATCTTCTATACCCGTTTATATCCCAAATTCAGGCTGAAAACATCCGAAAATTCGGTATTTTTGGGTCCCAGAAGCGATCTGTACATGTCTACTCAGTGCCAGAATGTTTTCAAAATATAGGCTTAAAACATGCTAAAATTCAATATTTTAGGTGTCCAAAGTCAATATGTGCATACATCTTTTGTACTCGTTTATATCCCAAATTCAGGCTCTAACACCCGAAAATTCAATATTTTTGGGTCCCAGAAGCGACCTGTACATGCCTACTCAGTGATAGAATATTTTCAAAATATTAGCCCAAAACATACTAAAAATCGATATTTGGGTTGCCCAAAGTCGATAGGTGCATGCATCTTCTCTACCCGTTTATATCTCAAATTCAGGCTTAAAACACCCAAAAATTAGATATTTTTGTGTCCCAGAAGCCATCTGTACATGCCTACTCCTTCTAAAAATGTTTTCAAGATAGAGACCCGAAACATGCTCAAAGTCGATATATTAGGTGCAAAAAGTCGATATGTGCCTGCATCTTCAGTACCCGTTTATATCTCAAATTCAGGCTCAAAACACCCGAAAATTCAATATTTTTGTGTCCCAGAAGCGATCTGTACATGCCTACTTCGTGTTAGAGTATTTTCAAAATAGATGCCTAAAACATGCTTAAAATCGATATTTTGGGTGCCCAAAGTCGATATGTGCATGCATCTTCTGTACCCGTTTATATCTCAAATTCAGGTTCAAAACACCCGAAAAATCGATATTTTTGGGTCCCAGAAGCGATCTGTACATGCCTACTCTTTGCTAGAATTTTTTTTTTAAATACAGACCCAAAACATGCTCAAAATCGATATTTTAGGTGTTAAAAGTCGATATGTGCATGGATCTTCAGTACACGATTATATCTCAAATTCAGGCTCAAAACAACCGAAAATTCGATATTTTTGGGTCCCAGAAGCGATCTGTAGATGCCTACTCCATGTTAGAGTATTTTCAAAATACATGCCCAAAACATGCTGAAAATCGATATTTTAGCTTCACATAGTCGATATGTGCATGCATCTTCTGTACCCGTTTATATCTCAAATACAGGCTCAAATCACCCGAAAATTCAATATTTTTGGGTCCCAGAAGCGATCTGTATATGCCTACTCTGTGTTTGAGTATTTTCAAAATACATGGCCAAAACATGCTGAAAATCGGTATTTTAGCTGCCCATAGTCGATATGTGAATGCATCTTCTATACCCGTTTATATCTCAAATTCAGGCTCAAAACACCCAAAAATTCAACATTTTTGGGTCCCAGAAGCGATCTGTACATGTCTACACAGTGCTAGAATGTTTTCAAAATATAGGCTTAAAACATGCTAAAATTCGATATTTTAGGTGTCCAAAGTCGATATGTGCATACATCTTTTGTACCCGTTTATATCCAAAATTCAGGCTCAAAACACCCGAAAATTCGATATTATTTTGTCCCAGAAGCGATCTGTACATGCCTACTCAGTCCTAGAATATTTTTAAAATATAGGCCCAAAACATGCTAAAAATCGATATTTTAGGTGCTAAATGTCGATATGAGCATGCATTTTCTGTACCGGTTTATATCTCAAATTCAGGCTCAAAACACCCGAAAATTCGATAATTTTGGGTCCCAGAAGCGATCTGTACATGCCTACTCCGTGTTAGAGTATTTTCAAAATACAGGCCCAAAACATGCTCAAAATCGATATTTTAGTTTCCCAAAGTCAATATGTGTATGCATCTTCTATACCCGTTTATATCCCAAATTCAGGCTGAAAACATCCGAAAATTCGGTATTTTTGGGTCCCAGAAGCGATCTGTACATGTCTACTCAGTGCCAGAATGTTTTCAAAATATAGGCTTAAAACATGCTAAAATTCAATATTTTAGGTGTCCAAAGTCAATATGTGCATACATCTTTTGTACTCGTTTATATCCCAAATTCAGGCTCTAACACCCGAAAATTCAATATTTTTGGGTCCCAGAAGCGACCTGTACATGCCTACTCAGTGATAGAATATTTTCAAAATATTAGCCCAAAACATACTAAAAATCGATATTTGGGTTGCCCAAAGTCGATAGGTGCATGCATCTTCTCTACCCGTTTATATCTCAAATTCAGGCTTAAAACACCCAAAAATTAGATATTTTTGTGTCCCAGAAGCCATCTGTACATGCCTACTCCTTCTTAAAATGTTTTCAAGATAGAGACCCGAAACATGCTCAAAGTCGATATATTAGGTGCAAAAAGTCGATATGTGCCTGCATCTTCAGTACCCGTTTATATCTCAAATTCAGGCTCAAAACACCCGAAAATTCAATATTTTTGTGTCCCAGAAGCGATCTGTACATGCCTACTTCGTGTTAGAGTATTTTCAAAATAGATGCCTAAAACATGCTTAAAATCGATATTTTGGGTGCCCAAAGTCGATATGTGCATGCATCTTCTGTACCCGTTTATATCTCAAATTCAGGTTCAAAACACCCGAAAAATCGATATTTTTGGGTCCCAGAAGCGATCTGTACATGCCTACTCTTTGCTAGAATTTTTTTTTTAAATACAGACCCAAAACATGCTCAAAATCGATATTTTAGGTGTTAAAAGTCGATATGTGCATGGATCTTCAGTACACGATTATATCTCAAATTCAGGCTCAAAACAACCGAAAATTCGATATTTTTGGGTCCCAGAAGCGATCTGTAGATGCCTACTCCATGTTAGAGTATTTTCAAAATACATGCCCAAAACATGCTGAAAATCGATATTTTAGCTTCACATAGTCGATATGTGCATGCATCTTCTGTACCCGTTTATATCTCAAATACAGGCTCAAATCACCCGAAAATTCAATATTTTTGGGTCCCAGAAGCGATCTGTATATGCCTACTCCGTGTTTGAGTATTTTCAAAATACATGGCCAAAACATGCTGAAAATCGGTATTTTAGCTGCCCATAGTCGATATGTGAATGCATCTTCTGTACCCGTTTATATCTCAAATTCAGGCTCAAAACACCCGAAAATTCAATATTTTGGGTCCCAGATGCGATCTGTACATGCCTACTTCGTGTTAGAGTACTTTCAAAATACAGGCCATAAAACATGCTGAAAATCGATATTTTAGGTGCCCAAAGTCGATATGTGCATGCATCTTCTGTACTCGATTATATCTCAAATTCAGGCTCAAAATACCCAAAAATTCGATATTTTTGGGTCCCAGAAGCGATCTGTACATGCCTATTCCTTGTTAGAGTATTTTCAAAATACATGCCAAAAATATGCTGAAAATCGATATTTGAGGTGCCCAAAGTCAATATGTGTATGCATCTTCTGTAACCGTTTATATCCCAAATTCAGGCTCAATAGATCCGAAAATTCGATATTATTGAGTCCCAGAAGCGATCTGTACATGTCTACTCAGTGCCAGAATGTTTTGAAATTATAGGCTTAAAACATACTAAAAATCGATATTTCGGGTGCCCAAAGTCGATATGTGCATGCATCTTCTCTACCCGTTTATATCTCAAATTCAGGCTTAAAACACCCGAAAATTAGATATTTTTGTGTCCCAGAAGCAATCTGTACATGCCTACTCCTTCTTAGAATGTTTTCAAGATACAGACCCAAAACATGCTCAAAATCGATATATTAGGTACAAAAAGTCGATATGTGCCTGCATCTTCAGTACCCGTTTATATCTCAAATTCAGGCTCAAAACACCCAAAAATTCAATATTTTTGTGTCCCAGAAGCGATCTGTACATGCCTACTTCGTGTTAGAGTATTTTCAAAATAGATGCCTAAAACATGCTCAAAATCGATATTTTGGGTGCCCAAAGTCGATATGTGCATGCATCTTCTGTACCCGTTTATATCTCAAATTCTTGCTCAAAACACCCGAAAAATCGATATTTTTGGGTCCCAGAAGCAATCTGTACATGCCTACTCTTTGCTAGAATGTTTTATAAAATACAGACCCGAAACATGCTCAAAATCGATATTTTAGGTGCTAAAAGTCGATATGTGCATGCATCTTCAGTACCCGATTATATCTCAAATTCAGGCTCAAAACAACCGAAAATTCGATATTTTTGGGTCCCAGAAGCGATCTGTACATGCCTACTCCGTGTTAGAATATTTTCAAAATACATGCCCAAAACATGCTGAAAATCGATATTTTAGCTTTACATAGTCGATATGTGCATGCATCTTCAGTACCCGTTTATATCTCAAATTCAGGCTCAAAACCACGGAAAATTCAATATTTTTAGGTTCCAGAAGCGATCTGTACATGCCTACTCAGTGCTAGAACTTTTTCAAAATATAGGCTCAAAACATGCTATAAATCTATAATTTAGGTGTCCAAAGTCGATATGTGCATACATCTTTTGTACCCGTTTATATCCCTAATTCAGGCTCAAAACAACCGAAAATTCGATATTTTGGGGTCCCAGAAGCGATCTGAACATGCCTACTCCGTGTTAGAGTACTTTCAAAATACAGGCCCAAAACATGCTGAAAATTGATATTTTATCTGCCCAATGTCGATATGTGCATGCATCTTCTGTACTCGATTATATCTCAAAATCAGGCTAAAAATACCCGAAAATTCAATATTTTTGGGTCCCAGAAGCGATCTGTACATGCCTATTCCTTGTTAGAGTATTTTCAAAATACAGGCCTAAAACATACTAAAATCGATATTTGAGGTGCCCAAAGTCAATATGTGTATGCATCTTCTGTACCCGTTTATATCCCAAATTCATGCTCAAAAGATCCGAAAATTCGGTATTTTTGGGTCCCAGAAGCGATCTGTACATGTCTACTCAGTGCCAGAATGTTTTCAAAATATAGGCTTAAAACATGCTAAAATTCAATATTTTAGGTGTCCAAAGTCAATATGTGCATACATCTTTTGTACCCGTTTATATCCCAAATTCAGGCTCTAACACCCGAAAATTCAATATTTTTGGGTCCCAGAAGCGACCTGTACATGCCTACTCAGTGATAGAATATTTTCAAAATATTAGCCCAAAACATACTAAAAATCGATATTTGGGTTGCCCAAAGTTGATAGGTGCATGCATCTTCTCTACCCGTTTATATCTCAAATTCAGGCTTAAAACACCTGAAAATTAGATATTTTTGTGTCCCAGAAGCCATCTGTACATGCCTACTCCTTCTTAAAATGTTTTCAAGATAGAGACCCAAAACATGCTCAAAGTCGATATATTAGGTGCAAAAAGTCGATATGTGCCTGCATCTTCAGTACCCGTTTATATCTCAAATTCAGGCTCAAAACACCCGAAAATTCAATATTTTTGTGTCCCAGAAGCGATCTGTACATGCCTACTTCGTGTTAGAGTATTTTCAAAATAGA
Organism: Petrolisthes cinctipes; assembly: GCA_033782935.1. NCBI lineage: Eukaryota > Metazoa > Arthropoda > Malacostraca > Decapoda > Porcellanidae > Petrolisthes > Petrolisthes cinctipes. Next base: position 46,399 of record JAWQEG010000069.1, read on the forward strand.
TGCCTAAAACATGCTTAAAATCGATATTTTGGGTGCCCAAAGTCGATATGTGCATGCATCTTCTGTACCCGTTTATATCTCAAATTCAGGTTCAAAACACCCGAAAAATCGATATTTTTGGGTCCCAGAAGCGATCTGTACATGCCTACTCTTTGCTAGAATTTTTTTTTTAAATACAGACCCAAAACATGCTCAAAATCGATATTTTAGGTGTTAAAAGTCGATATGTGCATGGATCTTCAGTACACGATTATATCTCAAATTCAGGCTCAAAACAACCGAAAATTCGATATTTTTGTGTCCCAGAAGCGATCTGTACATGCCTACTTCGTAGTAGAGTATTTTCAAAATAGATGCCAAAAACATGCTCAAAATCGATATTTTGGGTGCCCAAAGTCGATATGTGCACGCATCTTCTGTACCCGTTTATATCTCAAATTCAGGCTCAAAACACTCGAAAATTCGATATTTTCGGGTCCCAGAAGCTATCTGTATATGCCTACTCTTTGCTAGAATGTTTTCAAAATACAGACCCAAAACATGCTCAAAATCGATATTTTAGGGGCAAAAAGTAGATATGTACATACATCTTTTCTACCCGTTTATATCCCAAATTCAGGCTTAAAACACCCGAAAATTCGATATTTTTGTGTCCCAGAAGCGATCTGTACATGTCTACTTAGTGCTAGAATGTTTTTAAAATATAGGCCTAAAACATGCTAAAATTCGATATTTTAGCTGTCCAAAGTCGATATGTGCAAACATCTTTTGTACTTGTTTTTATCCCAAATTCAGGCTATAAACACCCGAAAATTCGATATTTCTGGGTCTCAGAAGCGATCTGTACATGCCTACTCAGTGATAGAATATTTTCAAAATATTGGCCCAAAACATAATAAAAATTGATATTTTGGGTGCCCAAAGTCGATATGTGAATGCATCTTCTGTACCCGTTTATATCTCAAATTTACGCTCAAAACATCCGAAAATTAGATATTTTTGTGTCCCAGAAGCGATATGTACATACCTACTTCTTCTTAGAATGTTTTCAAGATACATACCCAAAACATGCTCAAAATCGATATATTAGGTGCAAAAAGTCGATATGTGCATGCATCTTCATTATCCGTTTATATCTCAAATTCAGGCTCAAAACACCCGAGAACTCGGTATTTTTGGGTCCCAGAAGCGATCTGTACATGCCTACTCCTTATTAGAATGTTTTCAAGATACAGACCCAAAACAAGCTCAAAATCGATATATTAGGTGCAAAAAGTCGATATGTGCCAGCATCTTCAGTACCCGTTTATATCTCAAATTCAGGCTCAAAACACCCAAAAATTCAACATTTTTGGGTCCCAGAAGCGATCTGTACATGTCTACACAGTGCTAGAATGTTATCAAAATATAGGCTTAAAACATGCTAAAAATCGATATTTTAGGTGTCCAAAGTCGATATGTGCATACATCTTTTGTACCCGTTTATATCCAAAATTCAGGCTCAAAACACCCGAAAATTCGATATTTTTTGGTCCCAGAAGCGATCTGTACATGCCTACTCATTGCTAGAATACTTTCAAAATATAGGCCCAAAGCATGCTAAAAATCGATATTTTTGGTGCCCAAAGTCGATATCTGCATGCATCTTCTGTACCCGTTTATATCTCAAATTCAGGCTCAAAACACCTGAAAACTCGATATTTTTGGGTCCCAGAAGAGATCTGTACATGCCTACTCCGTGTTAGAGTACTTTTTGAATTTCAGGCCCAAAACATGCTGAAAATCGATATTTTAGGTGCCCAAAGTGGATATGAGCATGCATCTTCTGTACCCGTTTATATCTCAAATTCAGACTCAAGACACCCGAAAATTCGATATTTTTTGGTCCCAAAAGCGACTGGTACATGCCTACTCTTTGCTAGAATGTTTTCAAGATACAGACCTAAAATATGCTCTAAATCGATATTTTAGGTGCAAAAATTGGATATGTGCATGCATCTTCAGTACTCTTTTATATCTCAAATGCAGGCTCAAAATTCCCGAAAATTCGATGTTTTTGGGCCCCAGAAGCAATCTGTACATGCCTATTCCGTGTTCGAGTATTTTCAAAATACAGGCCCAAAACATGCTGAAAATCGATATTTGTGGTGCCCAAAGTCAATATGTGTATGTATCTTCTGTACCCGTTTATATCCCAAATTCAGGCTCAAAACACCCGAAAATTAGATATTTTTGGGTCCCAGAAGCGATCTGTACATGCCTACTCTGTGTTAGAGTATTTTTAAAATATAGGCCTAAAACATGCTAAAAATCGATATTTTAGGTGTCTAAAATAGATATGTGCATGCTTATTCAGTACCCGTTTATATCTCAAATTCAGGCTCAAAACACCCGAAAATTCGATATTTTTGGGTTTTAGATGCAATCTGTATATGCCTACTCCTTGTTTAAGTATTTTCAAAATACATGCCCAAAACATGATGAAAATCGATATTTTAGCTGCCCATAGTCAATATGTGCATGCATCTTCTGTACCCGTTTATATCTTAAATTCAGGCTCTAAACACCCGAAAATTCGATATTTTTGGGACCCAGAAGCGATCTGTACATGCCTACGCAAAGCTAGAATGTTTTCAAGATACAGACCTAAAACATGCTAAAAATCGATATTTTAGATGCCCAATGTTGATATGTGCATGCATCTTCTGTACTGAACCCGTTTATATCTCAAATTCAATCTCAAAACTCCCAAAAATTCGGTATTTTTGGGCCCCAGAAGCGATCTGTGCATGCCTACTCAGTGCTAGAATATTTTTAAAAGACATGCCCAATACATGCTAAAAATCGATATTTTAGGTGCCCAATGTCGATATGTGCATGCATCTTCTGTACCCGTTTATATCTCAAATTCAGACTCAAGACACCCTATCATTCGATATTTTTGGGTCCCAGAAGCGACTTGTACATGCCTACTCTTTGCTAGAATGTTTTCAAGATACAGACCCAAAATATGCTCAAAATCGATATTTTTGGTGCAAAAAGTCGATATGTGCATGCATCTTCAGTAGCCGTTTATATCTCAAATGCAGGCTCAAAACACACGAAAATTCGATATTTTTGGTTCCAGAAGCGATCTGTACATGCCTACTCAGTAATAAAATATTTTTAAAATATAGGCCCAATACAAGCTAAAAATCTATATTTTAGGTGACCAAAGTCGATATGTGCATACATTTTCTGTACCCGTTTATATCTCAAATTCAGGCTCAAAACACCCGAAAATTCGATATTTTTGTGTCAAAGAAGCGATCTGTACATGCCTACTTCTTGTTAGAGTATTTTCACAATACAGACCCAAAACATGCTCAAAATCGATATTTTAGGTGCAAAGAGTCGATATGTGCATGCATCTTCATTACCTGTTTACATATCAAATTCAGGCTCAAAAATCCCGAAAATTCAATATTTTTGGGTTCCAAAAGCGATCTGTACATGCCTACTCAGTCCTAGAATGTTTTCAAAATATAGGCTCAAAACATGCTAAAAATCGATATTTTAGGTGTCCCAATTCAATAAGTGCATGCATGTTCTGTACCCATTTATATCCCAAATTCAAGATGAAAACACTCGAAAATTCGATATTTTTGGGTCCCAGACGCGATCTGTACATGCCTACTCCGTGTTAGAGTATTTTCAAAATACATGCCCAAAACATGCTGAAAATCGATATTTTAGCTGCCCATAGTCTATAAGTGCATGCATCTTCTGTTCCCGTTTATATCTCAAATTCAGGCTCAAAACACCCGAAAATTCGATATTTTTGGGTCCAAGAAGAGATCTGTACATGCCTACTCAGTGCTAGAATGTTTGCAAAATATAGGCTCAAAATATTCTAAAAATCGATATTTTAGGTGTCCCAAGTCGATGTGTGCATAGATATTCTGTACCAGTTTATATCTCAAATTTAGGCTCAAAACACCCGAAAATTCGATGTTTTTGGGTCCTATATGCAATCTGTATATGCCTAGTCCGTGTTTAAGTATTTTCAAAATACATGCCCAAAACATGCTGAAAATCGATATTTTAGCTGCCCATAGTCAATAAGTGCATGCATCTTCTGTACCCGTTTATATCTTAAATTCAGGCTCTAAACACCCGAAAATTCGGTATTTTTGGGTCCCAGAAGCGATCTGGTATACATGCCTACTCAGTGTTAGAGTACTTTAGAAATACAGGCAATAAAACATGCTGAAAATCGATATTTTAGGTGCCCAAAGTCGATTTGTGCATGCATCTTCTGCACCCGTTTATATCTCAAATTCAGGCTCAAAACACCCTAAAATTCGGTATTTTTGGGTCCCAGAAGCGATCTGTACATGCCTACTTCTTGCTCGAATGTTTTCAAGTTACAGACCAAAAATAAGCTTAAAATCGATATTTTAGTTGCAAAAAGTCGATATGTGCATGTATCTTCAGTACCGGTTTACATATCAAATTCAGGCTCAAACACCCGAATATTCAATAATTTTAAGTTCCAGAAGCGATCTGTACATGTTTACTCAGTGCTAGAATGTTTTTAAAATATCGGTTTTAAACATGCTAAAAATTTATATTTTAGGTGTCCCATGTCGATATGTGCATGCATCTTCTGTACTCGTTTATATCTCAAATTCAGGCTCAAAACACCCGAAAATTCGATATTTTTGGGTCCCAGAAGCGATCTGTATATGCCTACGCAGTGCTAAAATGTTTTCAAAATATAGTCTCTAAACATGCTAAAAATCGATATTTTGGGTGCCCAAAGTCGATATGTACATGTATTTTCTGTACCCGATTATATCTCAAATTCAGGCTCAAAACTCCCGAAAATTCGATATTTTTGTGTCCCAGAAGCGATCTGTACAAGCCTATTCCGTGTTAGAATACTTTCAAAATATAGGCCCTAAACATGCTCAAAATCGATATTTTGGGTTCCCAAAATCGATATGTGCATGCATCTTCTGTACCCGTTTATATCTCAAATTCAGGCTCAAAACACCCGAAAATTCGGTATTTTGGGGTCCCAGAAGCGATCTGTATATGCCTAGTCAGTGCTAGAATTTTTTTCAAAATATAGGCTTAAAACATGCTAAAAATCGATATTTTAGGTGCAAAAAGTCGCTATGTGCCTGCATCTTCAGTACCCGTTTATATCTCAAATTTAGGCTCAAAACACCTAAAAATTCAATATTTTTGGGTCCCATAAGCGATCTGTACATGCTTACTCAGTGCTAGAATAATTTCAAAATATTGGCCCAAAACATGCTAAAAATCGTTATTTTGGGTGCTCAAAGTCGATATGTGCATGCATCCTCTGTACCCGTTTATATTTCAAATTTATGCTCAAAACACCCGAAAATTCGATATTTTTAGGAACGAGAAGCGATAAGTACATGCCTACTCCGTGTTAGAGTATTTTCAAATTACAGGTCCAAAACATGCTCAAAATCGATATTTTGGGTGCTCAAAGTCTATATGTGCATGCATCTTCTGTACGCGATTTTTATATTTCAAATACAGGCTCAAAACACCCGAAAATTCGATATTTTTGGGTCCCAGAAGCAATCTGTACATGCCTACTCCTTGCTTGAATGTTTTCAAGATACAGACCCAAAACATGCTCAAAATCGATAATTTAGGGTCAAAAAGTCGATATGTGCATGTATCTTCAGTACCGGTTTATATCTCAAATTCAGGCTCAAAACACCCCAATATTCAATAGTTTTAGGTTCCAGAAGCGATCTGTACATGCCTACTCAGTGCTAGAATGTTTGCAAAATATAGGTTTAAAACATGCTAATAATTTATATTTTAGGTGTCCCAAGTCGATATGTGCATGCATCTTCTGTACTCGTTTATATCTCAAATTTAGGCTCAAAACACGCGAAAATTCGATATTTTTTGGTCCCAGAAGTGACCTGTATATACCTACTCCACGCTAGAATGTTTTCAAGATACAGACCCAAAACATGCCCAAAATCGATATTTTATGTGCAAAAAGTCGATATGTGCATTCTTATTCAGTACCCGTTTATATCTCAAATTCAGGCTCAAAACATCCGAAAATTCGATATTTTTGGGTTTTAGATGCAATCTGTATATGCCTACTCAGTGCTAGAATGTTTTCAAGATACAGACCTAAAACATGCTAAAAATCGATATTTTAGATGCCTAATGTCGATATGTGCATGCATCTTCTGTACTGTACCCGTTTATATCTCAAATTCATGCTCAAAACTCCCAAAAATTCGGTATTTTTGGGTCCTAGAAGCGATCTGTGCATGCCTACTCAGTGCTAGAATATTTTCAAAATAAAAGCCCAATACATGCTAAAAATCGATATTTTAGGTGCCCAATGTCGATATGTGCATGCATCTTCTGTACACGTTTATATCTCAAATTCAGGCTCAAAACACCCAAAAATTCGATATTTTTGGGTTCAAGAAGAGATCTGTACATGCCTACTCAGTGCTAGAATGTTTGCAAAATATAGGCTTAAAATATGCTAAAAATCGATATTTTAGGTGTCCCAAGTCGATGTGTGCATAGATATTCTGTACCAGTTTATATCTCAAATTTAGGCTCAAAACACCCGAAAAGTCGATGTTTTTGGGTCCTAGATGCAATCTGTATATGCCTACCTCGTGTTTAAGTATTTTCAAAATACATGCCCAAAACATGCTGAAAATCGATATTTTAGCTGCCCATAGTCAATATGTGCATGCATCTTCTGTACCCGTTTATACTTAAATTCAGGCTCTAAACACCCGAAAATTCGGTATTTTTGGGTTCCAGAAACGATCTGGTATACATGCCTACTCATTGTTAGAGTACTTTAAAAATACAGGCCATAAAACATGCTGAAAATCGATATTTTAGGTGCCCAAATTCGATATGTGCATGCATCTTCTGCACGCGTTTATATCTCAAATTCAGGATCAAAACACCCGAAAATTTGGTATTTTTGGGTCCCTGAAGCGATCTGTACATGCCTACTTCTTGCTAGAATGTTTTCAAGATACAGACCCAAAACATGCCCAAAATCGATATTTTAGGTGCAAAAAGTCGAAATGTGCATGCATCTTCAGTACCCGTTTATATATTAAATTCAGGCTCAAAACACCCTAAAATTCGATATTTTTGTGTCCCAGAAGCGATCTGTACATGCCTACTCTGTGTTAGAATACTTTCAAAATATAGGCCCAAAACATGCTCAAAATCGATATTTTGGGTGCCCAAAGTCGATATGTGCATGCATCTTCTGTACCCGTTTATATCTCAAATTCAGGCTCAAAACACCCGAAAATTTGATATTTTTAGGAACGAGAAGCGATATGTACATGCGTACTCCTCCGTGTTAGAGTATTTTTAAAATACAGGTCCAAAATATGCTCAAAATCGATATTTTGGGTGCCCAAAGTCTATATATATGTGCATGCATCTTCTGTACGCGTTTTTTATATTTCAAATTCAGGCTTAAAACACCCAAAAATTCGATATTTTTTGGTCCCAGAAGCAATCTGTACATGCCTACTCCTTGCTTGAATGTTTTCAAGATACAGACCCAAAACATGCTCAAAATCGATAATTTTGGGGCAAAAAGTCGATATGTGAATGTATTTTCTGTACCGGTTTATATCTCAAATTCAGGCTCAAAACACCCCAATATTCAATAGTTTTAGGTTCTAGAAGCGATCTGTACATGTCTACTCAGTGCTAGAATGTTTTTAATATATAGGTTTAAAATATGCTAAAAATTTATATTTTAGGTTTCCCAAGTCGATATGTGCATGCATCTTCTGTACTCGTTTATATCTCAAATTCAGGCTCAAAACACGCGAAAATTCGATATTTTTTGGTCTCAGAAGTGACCTGTATATACCTACTCGACGCTAGAATGTTTTCAAGATACAGACCCAAAACATGCCCAAAATCGATATTTTAGGTGCAAAAAGTCGATATGTGCATGCTTATTCAGTACCCGTTTATATCTCAAATTCAGGATCAAAAAACCCGAAAATTCGATATTTTTGGGTTTTAGATGCAATCTGTATATGCCTACTCCGTGTTTAAGTATTTTCAAAATACATGCCCAAAACATGCTGAAAATCGATATTTTAGCTGCCCATCGTCAATATGTGCATGCATCTTCTGTACCCGTTTATATCTTAAATTCAGGCTCTAAACACCCGAAAACTCGATATTTTTGGGTTCCAGAAGCGATCTGGTATACATGCCTACTCAGTGTTAGAGTACTTTAAAAATACAGGCCATAAAACATGCTGAAAATCGATATTTTATGTGCCCAAAGTCGATATGTGCATTTATCTTCTGCACCCGTTTATATCTCAAATTCAGGCTCAAAACACCCGAAAATTCGGTATTTTTGGGTCCCAGAAGCGATCTGTACATGCCTACTTCTTGCTAGAATGTTTTCAAGATACAGACCGAAAACAAGCTTAAAATCGATATTTTAGGTGCAAAAAGTCGATATGCGCATGTATCTTCAGTACAGGTTTACATCTCAAATTCAGGCTCAAACACCCGAATATTCAATAGTTTTAAGTTCCAGAAGCGATCTGTACATGTTTACTCAGTGCTAGAATGTTTTTAAAATATAGGTTTAAAACATTCTATAAATTTATATTTCAGGTGTCACAAGTCGATATGTGCATTCATCTTCTGTACTCGTTTATATATCAAATTCAGGCTCAAAACACCCGAAAATTCGATATTTTTTGGTCCCAGAAGCAACCTGTATATGCCTACTCCATGCTAGAATGTTTTCAAGATACAGACCCAAAACATGCCCAAAATCGATATTTTAGGTGCAAAAAGTCGATATGTGCATGCATCTTCAGTACCCGTTTATATCTCAAATTCAGGCTCAAAACACCCGAAAATTCGATATTTTTGGGACCCAGAAGCGATCTGTACATGCCTACTTCTTGCCAGAATGTTTTGAAAGATACAGACCCAAAACAAGCTTAAAATCGATATTTTAGGTGCAAAAAGTCGATATGTGCATTCATCTTCAGTACCCGTTTATATCTTAAATTCATGCTCAAAACACCCGAAAATTCGATATTTTTGTGTCCCAGAAGCGATCTGTACATGCCTATTCCGTGTCAGAATACTTTCAAAATATGGGCCCAAAACATGCTCAAAATCGATATTTTGGGTGCCCAAAGTCGATATGTGCATCCATCTTCTGTACCCGTTTATATCTCAAATTCAGGCTCAAAACACCCAAAAATTCGGTATTTTTGGGTCCCAGAAGCGATCTGTACATGCCTAGTCAGGGCTAGAATTTTTTTCAAAATATAGGCCCAAAACATGCTAAAAATCGATATTTTAGGTGCGAAAAGTCGATATGTGCCTGTATCTTCAGTACCCGTTTATATCTCAAATTCAGGCTCAAAACACCTAAAAATTCAATATTTTTGGGTCTCAGAAGCGATCTGTACATGCCTACTCAGTGCTAGAATAATTTCAAAATATTGGCCCAAAACATGCTAAAAATCGATATTTTGGGTGCCCAAAGTCTATATGTGCATGCATCTTCTGTACGCTTTTTTTATATTTCAAATTCAGGCTCAAAACACCCGAAAATTCGATATTTATGGGTTTTAGAGGCAATCTGTACATGCCTACTCCTTGCTTGAATGTTTTCAAGATACAGACCCAAAACATGCTCAAAATCGATAATTTAAGGGCAAAAAGTCGATATGTGCATGTATCTTCAGTACCGGTTTACATCTCAAATTCAGGCTCAAACACCCGAATATTCAATAATTTTAAGTTCCAGTAGCGATCTGTACATGTTTACTCAGTGCTAGAATATTTTTAAAATATAGATTTAAAACAAGCTTAAAATCGATATTTTAGGTGCAAAAAGTCGATATGTGCATGTATCTTCAGTACCGGTTTACATCTCAAATTCAGGCTCAAACACCCGAATATTCAATAATTTTAAGTTCCAGAAGCGATCTGTACAAGTTTACTCAGTGCTAGAATGTTTTTAAAATATAGATTTAAAACATGCTAAAAATTTATATTGTAGGTGTCCCAAGTCGATATGTGCATGCATCTTCTGTACTCGTTTATATCTCAAATTCAGGCTCAAAACACCCGAAAATTCGGTATTTTTGGGTCCCAGAAGCGATCTGTATATGCCTACTCAGTGCTAGAATTTTTTTCAAAATATAGGCTTAAAACATGCTAAAAATCGATATTTTAGGTTCAAAAAGTCGATATGTGCCTGCATCTTCAGTACCCGTTTATATCTCAAATTCAGGCTCAAAACACCTAAAAATTCAATATTTTTGGGTCCCAGAAGCGATCTGTACATGCCTACTCAGTGCTAGAATAATTTCAAAATATTGGCCCAAAACATGCTAAAAATCGATATTTTGGGTGCTCAAAGTCGATATGTGCATGCATCCTCTGTACCCGTTTATATTTCAAATTCAGGCTCAAAACACCCGAAAATTCGATATTTTTTGGAACGAGAAGCGATATGTACATGCCTACTCCGTGTTACAGTATTTTCAAAATACAGGTCCAAAACATGCTCAAAATCGATGTTTAGGGTGCCCAAAGTCTATATGTGCATGCATCTTCTGTACTCGTTTATATCTCAAATTCAGGCTCAAAAACACCCGAAAATTCGGTATTTTTTGGTCCCAGAAGTAACCTGTATATGCCTACTCCATGCTAGAATGTTTTCAAGATACAGACCCAAAACATGCCCAAAATCGATATTTTAGGTGCAAAAAGTCGATATGTGCATGCATCTTCAGTACCCGTTTATATCTTAAATTCAGGCTCAAAACACCCGAAAATTCGATATTTTTGGGTCCCAGAAGCGATCTGTACATGCCTATTCCGTATTAGAATACTTTCAAAATATAGGCCCAAAACATGCTCAAAATCGATATTTTGGGTGCCCAAAGTCGATATGTGCATGCATCTTCTGTACCCGTTTATATCTCAAATTCAGGCTCAAAACACCCGAAAATTCGGTATTTTTGGGTCCCAGAAGCGATCTGTATATGCCTACTCAGTGCTAGAACTTTTTTCAAAATATAGGCTTAAAATATGCTAAAAATCGATATTTTAGGTGCAAAAAGTCGATATGTGCCTGCATCTTCAGTACCCGTTTATATCTCAAATTCAGTCTCAAAACACCTAAAAATTCAATATTTTTGGGTCCCAGAAGCGATCTGTACATGCCTACTCAGTGCTAGAATAATTTCAAAATATTGGCCCAAAACATGCTAAAAATCGATATTTTGGGTGCTCAAAGTCGATATGTGCATGCATCCTCTGTACCCGTTCATATTTCAAGTTTAAGCTCAATACACCCGAAAATTAGATATTTTTAGGAACGAGAAGCGATATGTACATGCCTACTCCGTGTTACAGTATTTTCAAAATACAGGTCCAAAACATGCTAAAAATCGATATTTAGGGTGCCCAAAGTCTATATGTGCATGCATCTTCTGTACACGCAGTGCTAGAATAATTTCAAAATATTGGCCCAAAACATGCTAAAAATCGATATTTTAGGTGTCCAAAGTCGATATGTGCATACATCTATTGTACCCGTTTATATCTCAAATTCAGACTCGAAACACCCGAAAATTCGATATTTTTGGGTCCAAGAAGAGATCTGTACATGCCTACTCAGTGCTAGAAGGTTTGCAAAATATAGGCTCAAAACATGCTAAAAATCGATATTTTAAGTGTCCCAAGTCGATATGTGCATGGATATTCTGTACCAAATTATATCTCAAATTTAGGCTCAAAACACCCGAAAATTCGATATTTTTGGGTTCTAGATGCAATCTGTATATGCCTACTCCGTGTTTAAGTTTTTTCAAAATACATGCCCAAAACATGCTGAAAATCGATATTTTAGCTGCCCATAGTAAATTTTTTTTTTTTTTTTTTTTTTTTCTATACCTCAACCTCGGGACTGTAGGCTGTCAGTAGCCCGTGACTCTTGCGAGGCCCCGAGATTATTGGGTGTCGCACCAGATGAGACAGTGGAGCTTCGTGGTGATGTTGGTACCGTAGCTTCTCTTCTGTCCCACTAGATGACGACACCTTATTTATACACGTCACTATCATGAGAGAGCAGCTACACCGTCACTCACAGCATCTTGGAATATGGTCGGACATCTTCTATGTTGTGAGTTGACGACGATGTAGGGGGTATTTTCTTGACGTGTCGGCGTAGCCAGGGTATAGTTGACGAACAGCTGGACCCATCAGATCAACCCGAAAAAATCCCAGACATTTTCTCGTGGACTCGAACTAGGGCCCTTGCCATTTGCAGTCCGTCACTCTAACCACTCAGCCACGCCTCCCCCTAATATGTGCATGCATCTTCTGTAGCCGTTTATATCTTAAATTCAGGCTCAAAACACCCGAAAATTCGGTATATTTGGGTCTCAGAAGCGATCTGGTATACATGCCTACTCAGTGTTAGAGTACTTTATAAATACAGGCCATAAAACATGCTGAAAATCGATATTTTAGGTGTCCCAAGTCGATATGTGCATGCATTTTTTGTACTCGTTCATATCTCAAATTCAGACTCAAAACACCCGAAAATTCGATATTTTTGGGTCCCAGAAGCGACCTGTATATGCCTACTCCATGCTAGAATGTTTTCAAGATACAGACCCAAAACATGCCCAAAATCGATATTTTAGGTGCAAAAAGTCAATATGTGCATGCATCTTCTGTACCCGTTTATATCTCAAATTCAGGCTCAAAACACCCTTAAATTCGGTATTTTTGTGTTCCAGAAGCGATCTGTACATCCCTACTTCTTGCTAGAATGTTTTCAAGATACAGACCCAAAACATGCTAAAAATCGATATTTTAGATGCCCAATGTCGATATGTGCATGCATCTTCTGTACTGTACCCGTTTATATTTCAAATTCAGGCTCAAAACACCCGAAAATTCAATATTTTTGTGTCCCGGAAGCGATCTGTACATGCCTACTCCGTGTTAGAGTACTTTCAAAATACAGGCCCAAAACATGCTTAAAAATCGATAGTTTGGGTGCCCAAAGTCGATATGTGCATGCATCTTCTGTACCCGTTTGTATCTCAAATTCAGGCTCAAAACACCCAAAAATTCGGTATTTTTGGGTCCCAGAAGCGATCTGTACATGCCTACTCAGTGACAGAATGTTTTCAAAATATAGGCTCAAAACATGCTAATAATCGATATTTTAGGTGTCCCAAGTCGTTATGTGCATGGATGTTCTGTACCTGTTTATATCTCAAATTTAGGCTCAAAACACCCGAAAATTCGATATATTTGGGTCCCAGATGCAATCTGTATATGCCTACTCCGTGTTTAAGTATTTTCAAAATACATGCCCAAAACATGCTGAAAATCGATATTTTAGCTCCCGATAGTCAATATGTGCATGCATCTTCAGTACACGTTTATATCTTAATTTCAGGCTCAAAACACCCACAAATTCGATATTTTTGGGTCCCAGAAGCGATCTGTACATGCCTACTCGGTGTTAGAGTATTTTCAAAATACAGGCCCAAAATATGCTCAAAATAGATATTTTAGGTGCTCATAGTCGATATGTGCATGCATCTTCAATATCCGTTAATATCTCAAATTCAGGCTCAAAACTCCCGAAAATTCGATATTTTTGGGTCCCAGAAATGATCTGTACATGCCTACTCAGTGCTAGAATAATTTCAAGATATTGGCCCAAAACATGCTAAAAATCGATATTTTGGGTGCCCAAAGTCGAAATGTGCATGCATTCTGTACCCGTTTATATTTCAAATTCAGGCTCAAAACACCCGAAAGTTCGATATTTTTGGGTCCGAGAATCGATCTGTACATGCTTACTCCGTGTTAGAGTATTTTCAAAATACAGGTCCAAAACATGCTCAAAATCGATATTTTGGGTGCCCAAAGTCGATATGTGCATTCATCTACTGTTCGCGTTTTTTATATTTCAAATTCAGGCTCAAAACACCCGAAAATTCGATATTTTTTGGTCCCAGAAGCAAACTGTATATGCCTACTCCATGGTAGAATGTTTTCAATATACAGACCCAAAACATGCCCAAAATCGATATTTTAGGTGCAAAAAGTCGATATGTGCATGCATCTTCAGTACCCGTTTATATCTTAAATTCAGGCTCAAAACCCCCGAAAATTTGATATTTTTGGGTCCCAGAAGCGATCTGTATATGCCTACGCAGTGCTAAAATGTTTTCAAAATATAGACTCAAAACATACTAAAAATCGATATTTTTGGTGTCCAAAGTCGATATGTGCATGCATCTTCTGTACCCGTTTATATCTCAAATTCAGGCTCAAAACACCCGAAAATTCAGTATTTTTGGGTCCCAGAAGCTATCTGTACATGCCTACTCAGTGCTAGAATAATTTCAAAATATTGGCCCAAAACATGCTAAAAGTCGATATTTTGGGTGCCCAAAGCCGATATGTGCATGCATCCTCTGTACCCGTTTATATTTCAAATTCAGGCTCAAAACACCCGAAAATTCGATATTTTTAGGAACGTGAAGCGATATGTACGTGCCTACTCCGTGTTAGAGTATTTTTTAAAATACAGGTCCAAAACATGCTCAAAATCGATATTTTGGGTGCCCAAAGTCGATATGTGCATGCATCTTCAGTACCGGTTTATATCTCAAATTCAATCTCAAAACACCCCAATATTCAATAGTTTTAGGTTCCAGAAGCGATCTGTACATGTCTACTCAGTGCTAGAATGTTTTTAAAATATAGGTTTAAAACATGCTAAAAATTTATATTTTAGGTGTCCCAAGTCGATATGTGCATGCATCTTCTGTACTCGTTTATATCTCAAATTCAGGCTCAAAACACGCGAAAATTAGATATTTTTTGGTCCCAGAAGCGACCTGTATATACCTACTCCACGCTAGAATATTTTCAAGAAACAGACCCAAAACATGCCCAAAATCGATATTTTAGGTGCAAAAAGTCGATATGTGCATGCATTTTCAGTACCCGTTTATATCTCAAATTCAAGCTCAAAACACCCGAAAATTCGATATTTTTGGGTCCTAGATGCAATCTGTATATGCCTACTCCATGTTTAAGTATTTTTAAAATACATGCCCAAAACATTCTGAAAATCGATATTTTAGCTGCCCATAGTCAATATGTGCATGCATCTTCTGTACCCGTTTATATCTTAAATTCAGGCTCTAAACACCCGAAAACTCGATATTTTTTGGTCCTAGAAGCAACCTGTATATGCCTACTTCTTGCTAGAATGTTTTCAAGATACAGACCCAAAACATGCTAAAAATTGATATTTTAGATGCCCAATGTCGATATGTGCATGCATCTTCTGTACTGTACCCGTTTATATCTCAAATTCAGGCTCAAAACACCCAAAAATTCAATATTTTTGTGTCCCAGAAGCGATCTGTAGATGCCTAGGCAGTGCTAGAATAATTTCAAAATATTGGCCCAAAACATGCTAAAAATCGATATTTTAGGTGTCCAAAGTCGATATGTGCATACATCTTTTGTACCCGTTTATATCTTAAATTCAGGCTCGAAACACCCGAAAATTCGATATTTTTGGGTCCAAGAAGAGATCTGTACATGCCTACTCAGTGCTAGAAGGTTTGCAAAATATAGGCTCAAAACATGCTAAAAATCGATATTTTAGGTGTCCCAAATCGATATGTGCATGGATATTCTGTACCAGTTTATATCTCAAATTTAGGCTCAAAACACCCGAAAATTCGATATTTTTTGGTCCTAGATGCAATCTGTATATGCCTACTCCGTGTTTAAAATTTTTCAAAATACATGCCCAAAACATGCTGAAAATCGATAATTTAGCTGCCCATAGTCAATTTTTTTTTTTTTTTTTTTTTTCTATACCTCAACCTCGGGACTGTAGGCTGTCAGTAGCCCGTGACTCTTGCGAGGCCCCGAGATTATTGGGTGTCGCACCAGATGAGACAGTGGAGCTTCGTGGTGATGTTGGTACCGTAGCTTCTCTTCTGTCCCTCTAGATGACGACTCCTTATTTATACACGTCACTATCATGAGAGAGCAGCTACACCGTCACTCACAGCATCTTGGAATATGGTCGGACATCTTCTATGTTGTGAGTTGACGACGATGTAGGGGGTATTTTCTTGACGTGTCGGCGTAGCCAGGGTATAGTTGACGAACAGCTGGACCCATCAGATCACCCCGAAAAAATCTCAGACGTTTTCACGTGGACTCAAACTAGGGCCCTTGCCATTTGCAGTCCGTCACCCTAACCACTCAGCAACGCCTCCCCCTAATATATAGTTTGGGTGCCAGAAGTCGATATGTGCATGCATCTTCTGTACCCGTTTGTATCTCAAATTCAGGCTCAAAACACCCAAAAATTCGGTATTTTTGGGTCCCAGAAGCGATCTGTACATGCCTACTCAGTGCCAGAATGTTTTCAAAATATAGGCTCAAAACATGCTAATAATCGATATTTTAAGTGTCCCAAGTCGTTATGTGCATGGATGTTCTGTACCAGTTTCTATCTCAAATTTAGGCTCAAAACACCCGAAAATTCGATATTTTTGGGTCCCAGATGCAATCTGTATATGCCTACTCCGTGTTTAAGTATTTTCATAATACATGCCCAAAACATGCTGAAAATCGATATTTTAGCTGCCGATAGTCAATATGTGCATGCATCTTCAGTTCCCATTTACATCTTAATTTCAGGCTCAAAACACCCACAAAATCGATATTTTTGGGTCCCAGAAGAGATCTGTACATGCCTACTCGGTGTTAGAGTATTTTCAAAATACAAGCCCAAAATATGCTCAAAATCGATATTTTAGGTGCTCATAGTCGATATGTGCAAGCATATTCAGTACCCGTTTATATCTCAAATTCAAGCTCAAAACACCCGAAAATTCGATATTTTTGGGTCCTAGATGCAATCTGTATATGCCTACTCCATGTTTAAGTATTTTTAAAATACATGCCCAAAACATTCTGAAAATCGATATTTTAGCTGCCCATAGTCAATATGTGCATGCATCTTCTGTACCCGTTTATATCTTAAATTCAGGCTCTAAACACCCGAAAACTCGATATTTTTGGGACCCAGAAGCTATCTGTACATGTCTACGCAATGCTAGAATGTTTTCAAGATACAGACCTAAAACATGCTAAAAATCGAAATTTTAGATGCCCAATGTCGATATGTTCATGCATCTTCTGTACTGTACCCGTTTATATCTCAAATTCAGGCTCAAAACACTCGAAAATTCGATATTTTTGGGTAGAAGAAGAGATCTGTACATGCCTACTCAGTGCTAGAATGTTTGCAAAATATAGGCTCAAAACATGCTAAAAATCGATATTTTAGGTGTCCCAAGTCGATGTGTGCATAGATATTCTGTATCAGTTTATATCTCAAATTTAGGCTCAAAACACCCGAAAATTCGATATTTTTGGGTCCTATATGCAATCTGTATATGCCTACTCCGTGTTTAAGTATTTTTAAAAGACATGCCCAAAACATGCTGAAAATCGATATTTTAGCTGCCCATAGACAATATGTGCATGCATCTTCTGTACCCGTTTATATCTTAAATTCAGGCTCTAAACACCCGAAAATTCGGTATTTTTGGGTCCCAGAAGCGATCTGGTATACATGCCTACTCAGTGTTAGAGTAATTTAAAAATACAGGCCATAAAACATGCTGAAAATCGATATTTTAGGTGCCCAAAGTCGATATGTGCATGCATCTTCTGCACCCGTTTATATCTCAAATTCAGGCTCAAAACACCCGAAAATTTGGTATTTTTGGATCCCAGAAGCGATCTGTACATGCCTACTTCTAGCTAGAATGTTTTCAAGATACAGACCCAAAACAAGCTTAAAATCGATATTTTAGGTGCAAAGAGTCGATATGTGCTTGTATCTTCAGTACCGGTTTACATCTCAAATTCAGGCTCAAAACACCCGAATATTCAATAGTTTTAGGTTACAGAAGCGATCTGTA
Organism: Petrolisthes cinctipes; assembly: GCA_033782935.1. Classification (NCBI taxonomy): domain Eukaryota; kingdom Metazoa; phylum Arthropoda; class Malacostraca; order Decapoda; family Porcellanidae; genus Petrolisthes; species Petrolisthes cinctipes. The sequence continues at coordinate 64,509 of JAWQEG010000069.1, forward strand.
CATGTTTACTCAGTGCTAGAATGTTTTTAAAATATAGGTTTAAAACATGCTAAAAATTTATATTTTAGGTGTCCCAAGTCGATATGTGCATGCATTTTTTGTACTCGTTTATATCTCAAATTCAGGCTCAAAACACCCTAAAATTCGAAATTTTTTGGTCCCAGAAGCAACCTGTATATGCCTACTTCTTGCTAGAATGTTTTCAAGATACAGACCCAAAACATGCTAAAAATCGATATTTTAGATGCCCAATGTCGATATGTGCATGCATCTTCTGTACTGTACCCGTTTATATCTCAAATTCAGGCTCAAAACACCCAAAAATTCAATATTTTTGTGTCCCAGAAGCGATCTGTAGATGCCTACGCAGTGCTAGAATGTTTTCAAAATATAGGCTCAAAACATGCTAAAAAATCGATATTTTAGGTGTCCAAAGTCGATATGTGCATGCATCTTCTGTACCCGTTTATATCTCAAATTCATGCTCAAAACACCCGAAAATTCTATATTTTTGTGTCCCAGAAGCGATCTGTACATGTCTACACCGTGTTAGAGTATTTTCAAAATATAGGCCCAAAACATGCAGAAAATCAATATTTTAGGTGCCCAAAGTCAATATGTGCATGCTTCTTCTGTACCCGATTATATCTCAAATTCAGGCTCAAAATATCCGAAAATTCGATATTTTTTGGTCCCAGAAGCAATCTGTACATGCCTACTTCGTGTTAGAGTGTTTTCAAAATAAAGGCCCAAAACATGTTAAAAATCGATATTTTTGGTGCCCAAAGTCGATATGTGCATGCATTATCTGTACCCGTTTATATCTCAAATTCAGGCCTAAAACACCCTAAAATTTGGTATTTTTGTGTCCCAGAAGCGATCTGTACATCCATACTCTATGCTAGAATGTTTTCAAGATACAGACCCAAAACATGCACAAAATCGATATTTTAGGTGCAAAAAGTAGATATGTGCCTGCATCTTCTGTACCCGTTAATATCTCAAATTCAGGCTCAAAACACCCGAAAATTCAATATTTTTGGGTCATATAAGCGATCTGTACATGCCTACTCCTTTCTAGAATGTTTTCAAGATACAGACCCAAAACATGCACAAAATCGATATTTTAGGATCAAAAAGTCGATATGTGCATGTATCCTCAGTACCCGTTTATATATCAAATTCATTCTAAAACACCCGAAAATTGAATAATTTTGGGTCCCAAAAACAATCTGCACATGCCTACTCCTTGCTATAATGTTTTCAAGATACAGACCCAAAACATGCTAAAAATCGATATGTTAGGTGCCCAAAGTCAATATGTTCATGCAACTTCTGTACCCGTTTATATATCAAATTCAGGCTCAAATCACCCTAAAATTCGATATTTTTGGGTCCTAGAAGCTATCTGTACGTGCATACTCCGTGTTAGAGTTTTTTTTAAATACAGGCCCAAAACATGCAAAAAATCGATATTTTAGGTGCACAAAGTCAATATCTGTATGCATCCTTTGTACCCTGTTATATCACAAATTCAGGCTCAAAACACCCGAAAATTCAATATTTTTGGGATTCCAGAAGCGATCTGTACATGCCTACTCAGTGCTAGAATGTTTTCAAAATATAGGCTCAAAACATGCTAAAAAATCGATATTTGAGGTGTCCAAAGTCGATATGTGCATGCATCTTCTGTACCCGTTTATATCTCAAATTCATGCTCAAAACACCCGAAATTCGATATTTTTGGGTCCCAGAAGCGATCTGTACATGCCTACTCCTTTCTAGAATGTTTTCAAGATACAAAATCAAAACATGCACAAAATCGATATTTTAGGTGCGAAAAGTAGATATGTGCATTTATCTTCAGTGCCCGTTTATAACTCATATTCAGGCTCAAAACACCCGAAAATTCAATATTTTTGGGTCCCAGAAACGATCTGTACATGCCTACTCAGTGCGAGAATGTTTTCAAAATATAGGCTCAAAACATGCTAAAAATCGATATTTTAGGTGTCCAAAGTCGATATGTGCATGCATCTTCTATACCCGTTTATATCTCAAATTTAGGCTCAAAACGCCTCAAAATTCGATATTTTTGGGTCCCAGAAGCGATCTGTACATGCCTACTCCGTGTTAGAGCATTTTCAAATACAGGCCCAAAACATGAAGAAAATCGGTATTTTGGGTGCCCAAAGTCAATATGTGTATACATCTTCTGTACCCGTTTATATCCCAAATTCAGGCTCAAAACACCGGAAAATTTGATATTTGTGGGTTCCAGAAGCGATCTGTACATGCCTACTCCGGGTTAGACTATTTTCAAAATACAGGCCCTAAACATGCTCAAAACCTTTATTTTGGGTGCCCAAAGTCGGTATGTGCATGCATCTTCTGTCCCCGTTTATATCTCAAATTCAGGCTCAAAACACCCAAAAATTTGATATTTTTGTGTCCCAGAAGTGATCTGTACGTGTCTACTCCGTGTTAGAGTATTTTAAAAATACAGACCCAAAACATGCTCAAAATCGATATTTTGGGTGCCCAAAGTCGATATGTGCATGCATCTTCTGTACCTGTTTATATCTCAAATTCAAACTCAAAACACCCGAATATTCGTTAATTTTGGTTCCCAAAAGCCATCTGTACATGCATACTCCGTGTTAGAATATTTTCAAAATACAGGCTTAAAACATGCTGAAAATCGATATTTTAGCTGCCCAAAGATAATATGTGTATGCATCTTCTGTACCCGTCTATATCCCAAATTCAGGTTCAAAACACTCGAAAATTCCATATTTTTGGGTCCCTTAAGCGATCTGTACATGCATACTTAGTGCTAGAAATTTTTCAAAATATAGGCTCAAAACATGCTAAAAATCGATATTTTAGGTGTCCAAAGTCGATATGTGCATGCATCTTCTGTACCCGTTTATATCTCAAATTCAGGCTCAAAATCCCCGAAAATTCGATATTTTTGGGTCCCAAAAGCGACCTTTACATGTCTACTTCGTGTTAGAGTATTTTTAAAATACAGGCCCAAAACATACTAAAAATCGATATTTTAGGTGCCCATAGTCGATATGTGCATGCATCTTCTGTACCCGTTTATATCTCAAATTCAAGCTCAAAACACCCGAAAATTCAATATTTTTGGGTCCCAGAAGCGATCTGTACATGCCTACTCCGTGTTAAAGTATTTTTAAAATACAGGCCCAAAACATGCTGAAAATCTATATTTTAGGTGCCCAAAGTCAATATGTGTATGCATCTTCTGTACCCGTTTATATCCCTAATTCAGGCTCAAAACACCCGAATATTCGATATTTTGGGGTCCCAGAAGCGATCTGTACATGCCTACTCCGTGTTAAAGTATTTTTAAAATACAGGCCCAAAACATGCTGAAAATCTATATTTTAGGTGCCCAAAGTCAATATGTGTATGCATCTTCTGTACCCGTCTATATCCTAAATTCAGGTTCAAAACACCAGAAAATTCGATATTTTTGGGTCCCAGAAGCGATCTGTACATGCCTACTCCTTGCTAGAATGTTTTCAAGATACAGACCCAAAACATGCTCAAAATCGATATTTTAGGTGCAAAAAGTCGATATGTGCATGCATCCTCCGTACCCGGTTATATCCCAAATTCTGGTTCAAAAACCCTGAAAATTCGATATTTTTAGGTCCCAGAAGCGATCTGTACATGCCTACTCAGTGCTAGAATATTTTCAAATTATACGTCCAAAACATACTAAAAATCGATATTTTGGGTGCCAAAGTCGATATGTGTATGCATCTTCTGTACCCGTTTATATCTCAAATTCAGGCTCAAAACACCCAAAAAATCGATATTTTTGTGTCCCAGAAGCGATCTGTACATGTCTACTCCTTGCTAGAATGTTTTCAAGATACAGACCCAAAACATGCTCAAAATCGATATTTTAGGTGCCCAAAGTCGATATGTGCATGCATCCTCCGTACCCGGTTATATCTCAAATTCTGGCTCAAAACCCCTGAAAATTCGATATTTTTGGGTCCCAGAAGCGATCTGTACATGCCTACTCAGTGCTAGAATATTTTCAAATTATACGCCCAAAACATACTAAAAATCAATATTTTGGGTGCCAAAGTCGATATGCGCATGCATCTTCTGTACCCGCTTATATCTCAAATTCAGGCTCAAAACACCCAAAAAATCGATGTTTTTGTGTCCCAGAAGCGATCTAAACATGTCTACACCGTCTTTGAGTATTTTCAAGATACAGACCCAAAACATGCTCAAAATCGATATTTTAAGTGCAAAAAGTCGATATGTGAATGCATCTTCTGTACCCGTTTATATCTCAAATTCAGGCTCAAAACACCCGAAAATTCGATATTTTTGGGTCCCAAAAGCGATCTGTACATGTCTACTCCGTGTTAGAGTATTTTTAAAATACAGGCCCAAAACATACTAAAAATCGATATTTTATGTGCCCAAAGTCAATATGTGTATGCATCTTCTGTACCCGTGTATATCCCTAATTCAGGTTCAAAACACCCGAAAATTGAATATTTTTGGGTCCCAAAAACAATCTGTACATGCCTACTCCTTGCTATAATGTTTTCAAAATACAGACCCAAAACATGCTAAAAATCGATATGTTAGGTGCCCAAAGTCAATATGTTCATGCAACTTCTGTACCCGTTTATATATCAATTTCAGGCTCAAAACACCCGAAAATTCGATATTTTTGGGTCCTAGAAGCTATCTGTACGTGCATACTCCGTGTTAGAGTTTTTTTTAAATACAGGCCCAAAACATGCAAAAAATCGATATTTTAGGTGCCCAAAGTCAATATCTGTATGCATCCTCTGTACCCTTTTATATCCCAAATTCAGGCTCAAAACACCCGAAAATTCAATATTTTTGGGATTCCAGAAGCGATCTGTACATGCCTACTCAGTGCTAGAATGTTTTCAAAATATAGGCTCAAAACATGCTAAAAAATCGATATTTGAGGTGTCCAAAGTCGATATGTGCATGCATCTTCTGTACCCGTTTATATATCAAATTCATGCTCAAAACACCCGAAATTCGATATTTTTGGGTCCCAGAAGCGATCTGTACATGCCTACTCCTTTCTAGAATGTTTTCAAGATACAAAATCAAAACATCCACAAAATCGATATTTTAGGTGCGAAAAGTAGATATGTGCATTTATCTTCAGTGCCCGTTTATATCTCATATTCAGGCTCAAAACACCCGAAAATTCAATATTTTTGGGTCCCAGAAACGATCTGTACATGCCTACTCAGTGCGAGAATGTTTTCAAAATATAGGCTCAAAACATGCTAAAAATCGATATTTTAGGTGTCCAAAGTCGATATGTGCATGCATCTTCTATACCCGTTTATATCTCAAATTCAGGCTCAAAACGCCTCAAAATTCGATATTTTTGGGTCCCAGAAGCGATCTGTACATGCCTACTCCGTGTTAGCGCATTTTCAAATACAGGCCCAAAACATGAAGAAAATCGGTATTTTGGGTGCCCAAAGTCAATATGTGTATACATCTTCTGTACCCGTTTATATCCCAAATTCAGGCTCAAAACATCGGAAAATTTGATATTTGTGGGTTCCAGAAGCGATCTGTACATGCCTACTTCGGGTTAGACTATTTTCAAAATACAGGCCCTAAACATGCTCAAAACCTTTATTTTGGGTGCCCAAAGTCGATATGTGCATGCATCTTCTGTACCCGTTTACATCTCAAATTCAGGCTCAAAACACCCAAAAATTTGATATTTTTGTGTCCCAGAAGTGATCTGTACGTGTCTACTCCGTGTTAGAGTATTTTAAAAATACAGACCCAAAACATGCTCAAAATCGATATTTTGGGTGCCCAAAGTCGATATGTGCATGCATCTTCTGTATCTGTTTATATCTCAAATTTAAACTCAAAACACCCGAATATTCGTTAATTTTGGTTCCCAAAAGCCATCTGTACATGCATACTCCGTGTTAGAATATTTTCAAAATACAGGCTTAAAACATGCTGAAAATCGATATTTTAGCTGCCCAAAGTTAATATGTGCATGCATCTTCTGTACCCGTCTATATCCCAAATTCAGGTTCAAAACACTCGAAAATTCCATATTTTTGGGTCCCTTAAGCGATCTGTACTTGCCTACTCCTTGCTAGAATGTTTTCAAGAAACAGGCCCAAAACATGTTAAAAATCGATATTTTAAGTGCAAAAAGTCGATATGTGCATGCATCTTCTGTACCCGTTTATATCTCAAATTCATGCTCAAAACACCCGAAATTCGATATTTTTGGGTCCCAGAAGCGATCTGTACATGCCTACTCCTTTCTAGAATGTTTTCAAGATACAAAATCAAAACATGCACAAAATCGATATTTTAGGTGCAAAAAGTAGATATGTGCATTTATCTTCAGTGCCCGTTTATATCTCATATTCAGGCTCAAAACACCCGAAAATTCAATATTTTTGTTTCCCAGAAACGATCTGTACATGCCTACTCAGTGCGAGAATGTTTTCAAAATATAGGCTCAAAACATGCTAAAAATCGATATTTTAGGTGTCCAAAGTCGATATGTGCATGCATCTTCTATACCCGTTTATATCTCAAATTCAGGCTCAAAACGCCTCAAAATTCGATATTTTTGGGTCCCAGAAGCGATCTGTACATACCTACTCCGTGTTAGAGCATTTTCAAATACAGGCCCAAAACATGAAGAAAATCGGTATTTTGGGTGCCCAAAGTCAATATGTGTATACATCTTCTGTACCCGTTTATATCCCAAATTCAGGCTCAAAACACCGGAAAATTTGATATTTGTGGGTTCCAGAAGCGATCTGTACATGCCTACTCCGGGTTAGACTATTTTCAAAATACAGGCCCTAAACATGCTCAAAACCTTTATTTTGGGTGCCCAAAGTCGATATGTGCATGCATCTTCTGTACCCGTTTATATCTCAAATTCAGGCTCAAAACACCTGAAAATTTGATATTTTTGTGTCCCAGAAGTGATCTGTACGTGTCTACTCCGTGTTAGAGTATTTTAAAAATACAGACCCAAAACATGCTCAAAATCGATATTTTGGGTGCCCAAAGTCGATATGTGCATGCATCTTCTGTACCTGTTTATATCTCAAATTCAAACTCAAAACACCCGAATATTCGTTAATTTTGGTTCCCAAAAGCCATCTGTACATGCATACTCCGTGTTAGAATATTTTCAAAATACAGGCTTAAAACATGCTGAAAATCGATATTTTAGCTGCCCAAAGTTAATATGTGTATGCATCTTCTGTACCCGTCTATATCCCAAATTCATTTTCAAAACACTCGAAAATTCCATATTTTTGGGTCCCTTAAACGATCTGTACATGCCTACTCCGTGCTAGAAATTTTTCAAAATATAGGCTCAAAACATGCTAAAAATCGATATTTTAGGTGTCCAAAGTCGATATGTGCATGCATCTTCTGTACCTGTTTATATCTCAAATTCAGGCTCAAAACCCCCGAAAATTCGATATTTTTGGGTCCCAAAAGCGACCTTTACATGCCTACTCAGTGCTAGAATGTTTTCAAAATATAGGCTCAAAACATGCTAAAAAATCGATATTTGAGGTGTCCAAAGTCGATATGTGCATGCATCTTCTGTACCCGTTTATATCTCAAATTCATGCTCAAAACACCCGAAATTCGATATTTTTGGGTCCCAGAAGCGATCTGTACATGCCTACTCCTTTCTAGAATGTTTTCAAGATACAAAATCAAAACATGCACAAAATCGATATTTTAGGTGCAAAAAGTAGATATGTGCATTTATCTTCAGTGCCCGTTTATATCTCATATTCAGGCTCAAAACACCCGAAAATTCAATATTTTTGGGTCCCAGAAACGATCTGTACATGCCTACTCAGTGCGAGAATGTTTTCAAAATATAGGCTCAAAACATGCTAAAAATCGATATTTTAGGTGTCCAATGTCGATATGTGCATGCATCTTCTATACTCGTTTATATCTCAAATTTAGGCTCAAAACGCCTCAAAATTCGATATTTTTGGGTCCCAGAAGCGATCTGTACATGCCTACTCCGTGTTAGAGCATTTTCAAATACAGGCCCAAAACATGAAGAAAATCGGTATTTTGGGTGCCCAAAGTCAATATGTGTATACATCTTCTGTACCCGTTTATATCCCAAATTCAGGCTCAAAACACCGGAAAATTTGATATTTGTGGGTTCCAGAAGCGATCTGTACATGCCTACTCCGGGTTAGACTTTTTTCAAAATACAGGCCCTAAACATGCTCAAAACCTTTATTTTGGGTGCCCAAAGTCGATATGTGCATGCATCTTCTGTACCCGTTTATATCTCAAATTCAGGCTCAAAACACCCAAAAATTTGATATTTTTGTGTCCCAGAAGTGATCTGTACGTGTCTACTCCGTGTTAGAGTATTTTAAAAATACAGACCCAAAACATGCTCAAAATCGATATTTTGGGTGCCCAAAGTCGATATGTGCATGCATCTTCTGTACCTGTTTATATCTCAAATTCAAACTCAAAACACCCGAATATTCGTTAATTTTGGTTCCCAAAAGCCATCTGTACATGCATACTCCGTGTTAGAATATTTTCAAAATACAGGCTCAAAACATGCTAAAAATCGATATTTTAGGTGTCCAAAGTCGATATGTGCATGCATCTTCTGTATCCGTTTATATCTCAAATTCAGGCTCAAAACCCCCGAAAATTCGATATTTTTGGGTCCCAAAAGCGACCTTTACATGTCTACTTCGTGTTAGAGTATTTTTAAAATACAGGCCCAAAACATACTAAAAATCGATATTTTAGGTGCCCATAGTCGATATGTGCATGCATCTTCTGTACCCGTTTATATCTCAAATTCAAGCTCAAAACACCCGAAAATTCAATATTTTTGGGTCCCAGAAGCGATCTGTACGTGCATACTCCGTGTTAGAGTGTTTTTAAAATACAGGCCCAAAACATGCTGAAAATCGATATTTTATGTGCCCAAAGTCAATATGTGTATGCATCTTCTGTACCCGTTTATATCCCTAATTCAGGCTCAAAACACCCGAATATTCGATATTTTGGGGTCCCAGAAGCGATCTGTACATGCCTACTCCGTGTTAAAGTATTTTTTAAATACAGGCCCAAAACATGCTGAAAATCTATATTTTAGGTGCCCAAAGTCAATATGTGTATGCATCTTCTGTACCCGTCTATATCCTAAATTCAGGTTCAAAACACCCAAAAATTCGATATTTTTGGGTCCCAGAAGCGATCTGTACATACCTACTCCTTGCTAGAATGTTTTCAAGATACAGACCCAAAACATGCTCAAAATCGATATTTTAGGTGCAAAAAGTCGATATGTGCATGCATCCTCCGTACCCGGTTATATCCCAAATTCTGGTTCAAAAACCCTGAAAATTCGATATTTTTGGGTCCCAGAAGCGATCTGTACATGCCTACTCAGTGCTAGAATATTTTCAAATTATACGCCCAAAACATACTAAAAATCGATATTTTGGGTGCCAAAGTCGATATGTGTATGCATCTTCTGTACCCGTTTATATCTCAAATTCAGGCTCAAAACACCCAAAAAATCGATATTTTTGTGTCCCAGAAGCGATCTGTACATGTCTACTCCTTGCTAGAATGTTTTCAAGATACAGACCCAAAACATGCTCAAAATCGATATTTTAGGTGCCCAAAGTCGATATGTGCATGCATCCTCCGTACCCGGTTATATCTCAAATTCTGGTTCAAAAACCCTGAAAATTCGATATTTTTGGGTCCCAGAAGCGATCTGTACATGCCTACTCAGTGCTAGAATATTTTCAAATTATACGCCCAAAACATACTAAAAATCAATATTTTGGGTGCCAAAGTCGATATGCGCATGCATCTTCTGTACCCGCTTATATCTCAAATTCAGGCTCAAAACACCCAAAAAATCGATGTTTTTGTGTCCCAGAAGCGATCTAAACATGTCTACACCGTCTTTGAGTATTTTCAAGATACAGACCCAAAACATGCTCAAAATCGATATTTTAAGTGCAAAAAGTCGATATGTGAATGCATCTTCTGTACCCGTTTATATCTCAAATTCAGGCTCAAAACACCCGAAAATTCGATATTTTTGGGTCCCAAAAGCGATCTGTACATGTCTACTCCGTGTTAGAGTATTTTTAAAATACAGGCCCAAAACATACTAAAAATCGATATTTTATGTGCCCAAAGTCAATATGTGTATGCATCTTCTGTACCCGTGTATATCCCTAATTCAGGTTCAAAACACCCGAAAATTGAATATTTTTGGGTCCCAAAAACAATCTGTACATGCCTACTCCTTGCTATAATGTTTTCAAAATACAGACCCAAAACATGCTAAAAATCGATATGTTAGGTGCCCAAAGTCAATATGTTCATGCAACTTCTGTACCCGTTTATATATCAAATTCAGGCTCAAAACACCCGAAAATTCGATATTTTTGGGTCCTAGAAGCTATCTGTACGTGCATACTCCGTGTTAGAGTTTTTTTTAAATACAGGCCCAAAACATGCAAAAAATCGATATTTTAGGTGCCTAAAGTCAATATCTGTATGCATCCTCTGTACCCTTTTATATCCCAAATTCAGGCTCAAAACACCCGAAAATTCAATATTTTTGGGATTCCAGAAGCGATCTGTACATGCCTACTCAGTGCTAGAATGTTTTCAAAATATAGGCTCAAAACATGCTAAAAAATCGATATTTGAGGTGTCCAAAGTCGATATGTGCATGCATCTTCTGTACCCGTTTATATCACAAATTCATGCTCAAAACACCCGAAATTCGATATTTTTGGGTCCCAGAAGCGATCTGTACATGCCTACTCCTTTCTAGAATGTTTTCAAGATACAGAATCAAAACATGCACAAAATCGATATTTTAGGTGCGAAAAGTAGATATGTGCATTTATCTTCAGTGCCCGTTTATAACTCATATTCAGGCTCAAAACACCCGAAAATTCAATATTTTTGGGTCCCAGAAACGATCTGTACATGCCTACTCAGTGCGAGAATGTTTTCAAAATATAGGCTCAAAACATGCTAAAAATCGATATTTTAGGTGTCCAAAGTCGATATGTGCATGCATCTTCTATACCCGTTTATATCTCAAATTCAGGCTCAAAACGCCTCAAAATTCGATATTTTTGGGTCCCAGAAGCGATCTGTACATGCCTACTCCGTGTTAGAGCATTTTCAAATACAGGCCCAAAACATGAAGAAAATCGGTATTTTGGGTGCCCAAAGTCAATATGTGTATACATCTTCTGTACCCGTTTATATCCCAAATTCAGGCTCAAAACACCGGAAAATTTGATATTTGTGGGTTCCAGAAGCGATCTGTACATGCCTACTCCGGGTTAGACTATTTTCAAAATACAGGCCCTAAACATGCTCAAAACCTTTATTTTGGGTGCCCAAAGTCGATATGTGCATGCATCTTCTGTACCCGTTTATATCTCAAATTCAGGCTCAAAACACCCAAAAATTTGATATTTTTGTGTCCCAGAAGTGATCTGTACGTGTCTACTCCGTGTTAGAGTATTTTAAAAATACAGACCCAAAACATGCTCAAAATCGATATTTTGGGTGCCCAAAGTCGATATGTGCATGCATCTTCTGTATCTGTTTATATCTCAAATTTAAACTCAAAACACCCGAATATTCGTTAATTTTGGTTCCCAAAAGCCATCTGTACATGCATACTCCGTGTTAGAATATTTTCAAAATACAGGCTTAAAACATGCTGAAAATCGATATTTTAGCTGCCCAAAGTTAATATGTGTATGCATCTTCTGTACCCGTCTATATCCCAAATTCAGGTTCAAAACACTCGAAAATTCCATATTTTTGGGTCCCTTAAGCGATCTGTACATGCATACTCAGTGCTAGAAATTTTTCAAAATATAGGCTCAAAACATGCTAAAAATCGATATTTTAGGTGTCCAAAGTCGATATGTGCATGCATCTTCTGTACCCGTTTATATCTCAAATTCAGGCTCAAAACCCCCGAAAATTCGATATTTTTGGGTCCCAAAAGCGACCTTTACATGTCTACTTCGTGTTAGAGTATTTTTAAAATACAGGCCCAAAACATACTAAAAATCGATATTTTAGGTGCCCATAGTCGATATGTGCATGCATCTTCTGTACCCGTTTATATCTCAAATTCAAGCTAAAAACACCCGAAAATTCAATATTTTTGGGTCCCAGAAGTGATCTGTACATGCCTACTCCGTGTTAAAGTATTTTTAAAATACAGGCCCAAAACATGCTGAAAATCTATATTTTAGGTGCCCAAAGTCAATATGTGTATGCATCTTCTGTACCCGTCTATATCCCTAATTCAGGTTCAAAACACCAGAAAAATCGATATTTTTGGGTCCCAGAAGCGATCTGTACATGCCTACTCCTTGCTAGAATGTTTTCAAGATACAGACCCAAAACATGCTCAAAATCGATATTTTAGGTGCAAAAAGTCGATATGTGCATGCATCCTCCGTACACGGTTATATCCCAAATTCTGGTTCAAAAACCCTGAAAATTCGATATTTTTGGGTCCCAGAAGCGATCTGTACATGCCTACTCAGTGCTAGAGTATTTTCAAATTATACGCCCAAAACATACTAAAAATCAATATTTTGGGTGCCAAAGTCGATATGCGCATGCATCTTCTGTACCCGCTTATATCTCAAATTCAGGCTCAAAACACCCAAAAAATCGATGTTTTTGTGTCCCAGAAGCGATCTAAACATGTCTACACCGTCTTTGAGTATTTTTAAAATACAGGCCCAAAACATACTAAAAATCGATATTTTATGTGCCCAAAGTCAATATGTGTATGCATCTTCTGTACCCGTCTATATCCCTAATTCAGGTTCAAAACACCAGAAAAATCGATATTTTTGGGTCCCAGAAGCGATCTGTACATGCCTACTCCTTGCTAGAATGTTTTTAAGATACAGACCCAAAACATGCTCAAAATCGATATTTTAAGTGCAAAAAGTCGATATGTGCATGCATCTTCTGTACCCGTTTATATCTCAAATTCAGGCTCAAAACTTCGAAAATTCGATATTTTTGGGTACCTTAAGCAATCTGCACATGCCTACTCAGTGCTAGAATGTTTTTAAAAAACAGGCTTAAAACATGCTATAAATCGATATTTTAGGTGTCCAAAGTCGATATCTGCATGCATCTTCTGTACTCGTTTATATATCAAATTCAGGCTCAAAACACCCAAAAAATCGATATTTTTGGGTCCCAGAAGCGATCTGTACATGCCTACTCCGTGTTACAGTATTTTCAACATACAAGCCCAAAACATGCTCAAAATCGATATTTTAGGTGCCCAAAGTCGATATGTGCATGCATCTTCTGTATCCGTTTATATCTCAAATTCAGGCTCAAAACACCCGAAAATTCGATATTTTTGGGTCCCAGAAGCAATCTGTACATGCCTACTCCGTGTTAAAGTATTTTCAAAATACAGGCCCAAAACATGCTGAAAATCTATATTTTAGGTGCCCAAAGTCAATATGTGTATGCATCTTCTGTACCCGTCTATATCCCAAATTCAGGTTCAAAACAGAAGAAAATTCGGTATTTTTGGGTCCCAGAAGCGATCTGTACATGCCTACTCCTTGCTAGAATGTTTTCAAGATACAGACCCAAAACTTGCTCAAAATCGATATTTTAAGTGCAAAAAGTCGATATGTGTATGTATACTCTGTACCCGGTTATATCCCAAATTCTGGCTCAAAACCCCCGAAAATTCGATATTTTTGGGTCCCAGAAGCGATCTGTACATGCCTTCTCCGTGTTAAAGTATTTTCAAATTACAGGCTTAAAACATGCTGAAAATCTATATTTTAGGTGCTCAAAGTCAATATGTGTATGCATCTTCTGTACAAGTCTATATTTTAAATTCACGCTCAAAACACCCAAAAAATCGATATTTTTGTGTCCCAGAAACGATCTGTACATGTCTACACCATGTTTGAGTATTTTCAAAATACAGGCCCAAAAGATGCTCAAAATCCATATTTTAGGTGCCCAAAGTCGATATGTGCATGCATCTTCTGTACCCGTTTATATCTCAAATTCATGCTCAAAACACCCGAAAATTCAATGTTTTTGGGTCCCAGAAGCGATCTGTACGTGCATACTCCGTGTTAGAGTGTTTTTAAAATACAGGCCCAAAACATACTAAAAATCGATATTTTAGGTGCAAAAGTCGATATGTGCAAGCATCATCTGTACCCGTTTATATCTCAAATTCATGCTCAAAACACCCGAAAATTCAATGTTTTTGGGTCCCAGAAGCGATCTGTACGTGCATACTCCGTGTTAGAGTGTTTTTAAAATACAGGCCCAAAACATGCTGAAAATCGATATTTTATGTGCCCAAAGTCAATATGTGTATGCATCTTCCTTACCCGTGTATATCCCTAATTATGGTTCAAAACACCAGAAAATTCGATATTTTTGGGTCCCAGAAGCGATCTGTACATGCCTACTTAGTGCTAGAATATTTTCAAAATATAGGCCCAAAACATACTAAAAATCGATATTTTGGCTGCAAAAGTCGATATGTGCATGCATCTTCTGTACCCGTTTATATCTCAAATTCGGGCTCAAAACACCCAAAAATTCGATATTTTTGGGTGCCAGAAGCGATCTGTACATGCCTACTCAGTGCTAGAATATTTTCAATTTATACGCCGAAAACATGCTCAAAATCGATATTTTAAGTGCCCAAAGTCGATATGTGCATGCATCTTCTTTACCCATTTATATCCCAAATTCAGACTCAAAACACCCGAATATTCGATATTTTTGGGTCCCAAAAGCCATCTGTACATGCATACTCCGTGTTAGAGTATGTTCAAAATACAGGCCTAAAACATGCTGTAAATCGATATTTTAGGTGCCCAAAGTCAATATGTGTATGCATCTTCTGTACCCGTCTATATCCTAAATTCAGGTTCATAACACTCGAAAATTCGATATTTTTGGGTCCCAGAAGCAATCTGTACATGCCTACTTCTTGCTAGAATGTATTCAAGATACAGACCCAAAACATGCTCAAAATCGATATTTTAGGTGCAAAAAGTCGATATGTGCATGCATCTTCTTTACCCGTTTATATCTCAAATTCATGCTCAAAACTCCGAAAATTCGATATTTTGTGTCCCAGAAGCGATCTGTACATGCATACTCCGTGTTAGAGTGTTTTTAAAATACAGGCCCAAAACATGCTGAAAATTGATATTTTAGGTGAATAAAGTCAATATGTGTATGCATTTTCTGTACCCAGTTATATCTCAAATTCAGGCTCAAAACACCCGAAAATTCAATATTTTTGGGTCCCAAAAGCGATCTGTACATGCCTACTCAGTGCTAGAATGTTATCAAAATAGAGGCTCAGAACATGATAAAAATCGATATTTTGGGTGCCCAAAGTCGATATGCGCATGCATCTTCTGTACCCGTTTATATCTCAAATTCAGGCTCAAAACACCCAAAAATTCGAAATTTTTGTGTTCCAGAAGCGATCTGTACGTGTCTACTCCGTGTTAGAGTATTTTAAAAATACAGGCCCAAAACATGCTCAAAATCGATATTTTGGATTCCCAAAGTCGATATGTGTATGCATCTTCTGTACCCGTCTATATCCCAAATTCAGGTTCAAAACACTCGAAAATTCGATATTTTTGGGTCCCAGAAGCAATCTGTACAGGCCTACTTCTTGCTAGAATGTTTTCAAGATACAGACCCAAAACATGCTCAAAATCGATATTTTAGGTGCAAAAAGTCGATATGTGCATGTATCTTCTGTACCCGTTTATATCTCAAATTCAGGCTCAAAACACCCGAAAATTCGATATTTTTGGGTCCCCGAAGCAATCTGTACATGCCTACTCCGTGTTAGAGTATTTTCAAAATACAGGCCCAAAACATGCTCAAATCAATATTTTTGGTGCCCAAAGTCGATATGTGCATGCATCTTCTGTATCCGTCTATATCCCAAATTCAGGTTCAAAACACCCTAAAATTCGATATTTTTGGGTCCCAGAAGCGATCTGTACATGCCTACTCCTTGCAAGAATTTTGTCAAGATACAGAACCAAAACATAATCAAAATTGATATTTTAGGTGCAAAAAGTCGTTATGTGCATGCATCTTCTGTACCCGTTTATATCTCAAATTCAGGCTCAAAACACTGGAAAATTCCATATTATTGGGTCCCTTAAGCGATCTGTACATGCATACTCAGTACTAGAATGTTTTCAAAATATAGGCTCAAAACATGCTAAAAATCGATATTTTAGGTGTCCAAAGTCGATATGTGCATGCATCTTCTGTACACGTTTATATCTCAAATTCAGGCTCAAAACACCCGAAAATTCAATATTTTTGGGTCCCAGAAGCGATCTGTACGTGCATACTCCGTGATAGAATGTTTTTAAAATACAGGCTTAAAACATGCTATAAATCGATATTTTAGGTGTCCAAAGTCGATATGTGCATGCATCTTCTGTACCCGTTTATATCTCAAATTCAGGCTCAAAACACCCAAAAAATCCATATTTTTGTGTCCCAGAAGCGATCTGTACATGCCTACTCCGTGGTACAGTATTTTCAAGATACAGGCCCAAAACATGCTCAAAATCGATATTTTAGGTGCCTAAAGTCGATATGTGCATGCATCTTCTGTATCCCTTTATATCTCAAATTAAGGCTCAAAACACCCGAAAATTCGATATTTTTGGGTCCCAGAAGCGATCTGTACATGCCTTCTCCGTGTTAAAGTATTTTCAAAAAACAGGCTTAAAACATGCTGAAAATCTATATTTTAGGTGCTCAAAGTCAATATGTGTATGCATCTTCTGTACCCGTCTATATTTTAAATTCACGCTCAAAACACCCAAAAAATCGATATTTTTGTGTCCCAGAAGCGATCTGTACATGTCTACACCGTGTTTGAGTATTTTCAAAATACAGGCCCAAAAGATGCTCAAAATCCATATTTTAGGTGCCCAAAGTCGATATGTGCATGCATCTTCTGTACCCGTTTATATCTCAAATTCATGCTCAAAACACCCGAAAATTCAATGTTTTTGGGTCCCAGAAGCGATCTGTACGTGCATACTCCGTGTTAGAGTGATTTTAAAATACAGGCCCAAAACATGCTGAAAATCGATATTTTATGTGCCCAAAGTCAATATGTGTATGCATCTTCTTTACCCGTGTATATCCCTAATTCTGGTTCAAAACACCAGAAAATTCGATATTTTTGGGTCCCAGAAGCGATCTGTACATGCCTACTCCTTGCTAGAATGTTTTCAAGATACAAACCCAAAACATGCTCAAAATCGATATTTTAGGTGCCCAAAGTCGATATGTGCATGCATCTTTAGTACCCGTTTATATCTCAAATTCAGGCTCAAAACACCCGAAAATTCAATATTTTTGAATCCCAGGAGCGATCTGTACATGCCTACTTAGTGCTAGAATATTTTCAAAATATAGGCCCAAAACATACTAAAAATCGATATTTTGGCTGCAAAAGTCGATATGTGCATGCATCTTCTGTACCCGTTTATATCTCAAATTCGGGCTCAAAACACCCGAAAATTCGATATTTTTGGGTCCCAGAAGCGATCTGTACATGCCTACTCAGTGCTAGAATATTTTCAAATTATACGCCCAAAACATACTAAAAATCGATATTTTGGGTGCCAAAGTCGATATGTGCATGCATCTTCTGTACCCGTTTATATCTCAAATTCAGGCTCAAAACTCCGAAAATTAGATATTTTGTGTCCCAGAAGCGATCTGTACATGCATACTCCGTGTTAGAGTGTTTTTAAAATACAGGTTCAAAACATGCTGAAAATTGATATTTTAGGTGCACAAAGTCAATATGTGTATGCATTTTCTGTACCCGGTTATATCTCAAATTCAGGCTCAAAACAAACGAAATTTCAATATTTTTGGGTCCCAGAAGCGATCTGTACATGCCTACTCAGTGCTAGAATGTTTTCAAAATAGAGGCTCAGAACATGCTAAAAATCGATATTTTGGGTGCCCAAAGTCGATATGTGCATGCATCTTCTGCACCCGTTCATATCTCAAATTCAGACTCAAAACACCAGAATATTCGATATTTTTGGGTCCCAAAAGCCATCTGTACATGCATACTCCGTGTCAGAGTATTTTCAAAATACAGGCTTAAAACATGCTGAAAATCGATATTTTAGCTTCCCAAAGTCAATATGTGTATGCATCTTCTGTACCCGTCTATATCCCAAATTCAGGTTCAAAACATTCAAAAATTCGATATTTTTGGGTCCCAGAAGCAATCTGTACATGCCTACTTCTTGCTAGAATATTTTCAAGATACAGAACCAAAACATGCTCAAAATCAATATTTTAGGTGCCCAAAGTCGATATGTGCATGCATCCTCTGTACCCGGTTATATCCCAAATTCAGGCTCAAAACACCCGAAAATTCGTTATTTTTGGGTCTCAGAAGCAATCTGTACATGCCTACTCAGTGCTAGAATATTTTCAAATTATACGCCCAAAACATACTAAAAATCGATATTTTGGGTGCCAAAGTCGATATGTGCATGCATCTTCTGTACCCGTTTATATCTCAAATTCATGCTCAAAACACCCGAAAATTCAATGTTTTTGGGTCCCAGAAGCGATCTGTACGTGCATACCCCGTGTTAGAGTGTTTTTAAAATACAGGCCCAAAACATGCTGAAAATCGATATTTTATGTGCCCAAAGTCAATATGTGCATGCATCTTCTGTACCCGTGTATATCCCTAATTCTGGTTCAAAACACCAGAAAATTCGATATTTTTGGGTCCCAGAAGCGATCTGTACATGCCTACTCCTTGCTAGAATGTTTTCAAGATACAAACCCAAAACATGCTCAAAATCGATATTTTAGGTGCAAAAAGTTGATATGTGCATGCATCCTCTGTACCCGGTTATATCCCAAATTCAGGCTCAAAACACCCAAAAATTCGATATTTTTGGGTCCCAAAAGCGATCTGTACATGCCTTCTCAGTGCTAGAATATTTTCAAAATATATCCCCAAAACATGCTGAAAATCGATATTTTAGGTGCCCAAAGTCGATATGTGCATGCATCTTCAGTACCCGTTTATATCTGAAATTCAGGCTCAAAACACCCGAAAATTCAATATTTTTGAATCCCAGGAGCGATCTGTACATGCCTGCTCAGTGCTAGAATTTTTTCAATATATAGGCCCAAAACATACTAAAAATCGATATTTTGGGTGCCAAAGTCGATATGTGTATGCATCTTCTGTACCCGTTTATATCTCAAATTCGGTCTCAAAACACTCGAAAATTCGATATTTTTGGGTACCAGAAGCGATCCGTAGATGCCTACTTAGTGCTAGAATATTTTCAATTTATACGCCGAAAACATACTCAAAATCGATATTTTAGGTGCCCAAAGTCGATATGTGCATGCATCTTCTGTACCCGTCTATATCCCAAATTCAGGTTCAAAACACTCGAAAATTCGATATTTTTGGGTCCCAGAAGCAATCTGTACATGCCTACTTCTTGCTAGAATGTTTTCAAGATACAGACTTAAAACATGCTCAAAATCGATATTTTAGGTGCAAAAAGTCGATATGTGCATGCATCTTCTATACCCGTTTATATCTCAAATTCAGTCTCAAAACTCCGAAAATTCGATATTTTGTGTCCCAGAAGCGATCTGTACATGCATACTCCGTGTTAGAGTGTTTTTAAAATACAGGTTCAAAACATGCTGAAAATTGATATTTTAGGTGCACAAAGTCAATATGTGTATGCATTTTCTGTACCCGGTTATATCTCAAATTCAGGCTCAAAACAAACGAAATTTCAATATTTTTGGGTCCCAGAAGCGATCTGTACATGCCTACTCAGTGCTAGAATGTTTTCAAAATAGAGGCTCAGAACATGCTAAAAATCGATATTTTGGGTGCCCAAAGTCGATATGTGCATGTATCTTCTGTACCCGTTTATATCTCAAATTCAGACTCAAAACAACCGAAAATTCGATATTTTTGGGTCCCAGAAGCGATCTGTACATGCATTCTCCGTGTTAAAGTATTTTCAAAATACAGGCTCAAAACATGCTTAAAATCTATATTTTAGGTGCCCAAAGTCAATATGTGTATGCATCTTCTGTACCCGTGTATATCACAAATTCAGGTTCAAAACACCAGAAAATTCGGTATATTTGGGTCCCAGAAGCGATTTGTACATGCCTACTCCTTGCTAGAATGTTTTCAAGATACACACCCAAAACATGCTCAAAATCGATATTTTAGGTGCAAAAAGTCGATATGTGCATGCATCCTTTGTACCCGGTTATATCCCAAATTCAGGCTCAAAACACCCGAAAATTCGATATTTTTGGGTCCCAGAAGCGATCTGTACATGCCTACTCAGTGCTAGAATATTTTCAAATTATGCGCCCAAAACATACTAAAAATCGATATTTTGGGTGCCAAAGTCGATATGTGCATGCATCTTCTGTACCCGTTTATATCTCAAATTCACGCTCAAAACACCCAAAACATCAATATTTTTGTGTCCCAGAAGCGATCTGTACATGTCTACACCGTGTTTGAGTATTTTCA
The DNA here is from genome assembly GCA_033782935.1 of Petrolisthes cinctipes. Classification (NCBI taxonomy): domain Eukaryota; kingdom Metazoa; phylum Arthropoda; class Malacostraca; order Decapoda; family Porcellanidae; genus Petrolisthes; species Petrolisthes cinctipes. The sequence goes on from JAWQEG010000069.1 coordinate 85,288, forward strand.
AAATACAGGCCCAATAGATGCTCAAAATCGATATTTTAGGTACCCAAAGTCGATATGTGCATGCATCTTCTGTACCCGTTTATATCTCAAATTCATGCTCAAAACACCCGAAAATTCAATGTTTTTGGGTCCCAGAAGCGATCTGTACGTGCATACTCCGTGTTAGAGTGTTTTTAAAATACAGGCCCAAAACATGCTGAAAATCGATATTTTATGTGCCCAAAGTCAATATGTGTATGCATCTTCTGTACCCGTGTATATCCCTAATTCTGGTTCAAAACACCAGAAAATTCGATATTTTTGGGTCCCAGAAGCGATCTGTACATGCCTACTCCTTGCTAGAATGTTTTCAAGATACAGAACCAAAACATGCTCAAAATCGATATTTTAGGTGCCCAAAGTCGATATGTGCATGCATCCTCTGTACCCGGTTATATCCCAAATTCAGGCTCAAAACACCCGAAAATTCGTTATTTTTGGGTCTCAGAAGCAATCTGTACATGCCTACTCAGTGCTAGAATATTTTCAAATTATACGCCCAAAACATACTAAAAATCGATATTTTGGGTGCCAAAGTCGATATGTGCATGCATCTTCTGTACCCGTTTATATCTCAAATTCAGGCTCAAAACACCCAAAAAATCGATATTTTTGTGTCCCAGAAGCGATCTGTACATGTCTACACCGTGTTTGAGTATTTTCAAAATACAGGCCCAAAAGATGCTCAAAATCGATATTTTAGGTGCCCACAGTCGATATGTGCATGCATCTTCTGTACCCGTTTATATCTCAAATTCATGCTCAAAACACCCGAAAATTCAATGTTTTTGGGTCCCAGAAGCGATCTGTACATGCCTTCTCAGTGCTAGAATATTTTCAAAATATATCCCCAAAACATGCTGAAAATCGATATTTTAGGTGCCCACAGTCGATATGTGCATGCATCTTCTGTACCCGTTTATATCTCAAATTCATGCTCAAAACACCCGAAAATTCAATGTTTTTGGGTCCCAGAAGCGATCCGTAGATGCCTACTCAGTGCTAGAGTATTTTCAAAATACAAGTCTAAAACATGCTCAAAATCGATATTTTAGGTGCCCAAAGTCGATATGTGCATGCATCTTCTGTACCCGTCTATATCCCAAATTCAGGTTCAAAACACTCGAAAATTCGATATTTTTGGGTCCCAGAAGCAATCTGTACATGCTTACTTCTTGTTAGAATGTTTTCAAGATACAGACCCAAAACATGCTCAAAATCGATATTTTAGGTGCAAAAAGTCGATATGTGCATGCATCTTCTGTACCCGTTTATATCTCAAATTCAGGCTCAAAACTCCGAAAATTCGATATTTTGTGTCCCAGAAGCGATCTGTACATGCATACTCCGTGTTAGAGTGTTTTTAAAATACAGGTTCAAAACATGCTGAAAATTGATATTTTAGGTGCACAAAGTCAATATGTGTATGCATTTTCTGTACCCGGTTATATCTCAAATTCAGGCTCAAAACACCCGAAAATTCAATATTTTTGGGTCCCAGAAGCGATCTGTACATGCCTACTCAGTGCTAGAATGTTTTCAAAATAGAGGCTCAGAACATGCTAAAAATCGATATTTTGGGTTCCCAAAGTCGATATGTGCATGCATCTTCTGTACCCGTTTATATCTCAAATTCAGACTCAAAACACCCGAATATTCGATATTTTTGGGTCCCAAAAGTCATCTGTACATGCATACTCCGTGTCAGAGTATTTTCAAAATACAAGCCTAAAACATGCTGAAAATCGATATTTTAGCTGCCCAAAGTCAATATGTGTATGCATCTTCTGTACCCGTCTATATCCCAAATTCAGGTTCAAAACATTCGAAAATTCGATATTTTTGGGTCCCAGAAGCGATCTGTACATGCCTACTTCTTGCTAGAATGTTTTCAAGATACAGTCCCAAAACATGCTCAAAATCGATATTTTAGGTGCAAAAGTCGATATGTGCATGCATCTTCTGTACCCGTTTATATCTCAAATTCAGACTCAAAACAACCGAAAATTCGATATTTTTGGGTCCCAGAAGCGATCTGTACATGCATTCTCTTTGTTAAAGTATTTTCAAAATACAGGCTCAAAACATGCTGAAAATCTATATTTTAGGTGCCCAAAGTCAATATGTGTATGCATCTTCTGTACCCGTGTATATCACAAATTCAGGTTCAAAACACCAGAAAATTCGGTATTTTTGGGTCCCAGAAGCGATCTGTACATGCCTACTCCTTGCTAGAATGTTTTCAAGATACACACCCAAAACATGCTCAAAATCGATATTTTAGGTGCAAAAAGTCGATATGTGCATGCATCCTTTGTACCCGGTTATATCCCAAATTCAGGCTCAAAACACCCGAAAATTCGATATTTTTGAGTCCCAGAAGCGATCTGTACATGCCTATTCAGTGCTAGAATATTTTCAAATTATGCGCCCAAAACATACTAAAAATCGATATTTTGGGTGCCAAAGTCGATATGTGCATGCATCTTCTGTACCCGTTTATATCTCAAATTCATGCTCAAAACACCCAAAAAATCGATATTTTTGTGTCCCAGAAGCGATCTGTACATGTCTACACCGTGTTTGAGTATTTTCAATATACAGGCCCAAAAGATGCTCAAAATCGATATTTTAGGTACCCAAAGTCGATATGTGCATGCATCTTCTGTACCCGTTTATATCTCAAATTCATGCTCAAAACACTCGAAAATTCAATGTTTTTGGGTCCCAGAAGCGATCTGTACGTGCATACTCCGTGTTAGAGTGTTTTTAAAATACAGGCCCAAAACATGCTGAAAATCGATATTTTATGTGCCCAAAGTCAATATGTGTATGCATCTTCTGTACCCGTGTATATCCCTAATTCTGGTTCAAAACACCAGAAAATTCGATATTTTTGGGTCCCAGAAGCGATCTGTACATGCCTACTCCTTGCTAGAATGTTTTCAATATACAATCCCAAAACATGCTCAAAATCGATATTTTAGGTGCAAAAAGTTGATATGTGCATGCATCCTCTGTACCCGGTTATATCCCAAATTCAGGCTCAAAACACCCAAAAATTCGATATTTTTGGGTCCCAAAAGCGATCTGTACATGCCTTCTCAGTGCTAGAATATTTTCAAAATATATCCCCAAAACATGCTGAAAATCGATATTTTAGGTGCCCAAAGTCGATATGTGCATGCATCTTCAGTACCCGTTTATATCTCAAATTCAGGCTCAAAACACCCGAAAATTCAATATTTTTGAATCCCAAGAGCGATCTGTACATGCCTACTCAGTGCTAGAATATTTTCAAATTATGCGCCCAAAACATACTAAAAATCGATATTTTGGGTGCCAAAGTCGATATGTGCATGCATCTTCTGTACCCGTTTATATCTCAAATTCGGGCTCAAAACACTAGAAAATTCGATATTTTTGGGTACCAGAAGCGATCCGTAGATGCCTACTCAGTGCTAGAATATTTTCAATTTATACGCCGAAAACATGCTCAAAATCGATATTTTAGGTGCCCAAAGTCGATATGTGCATGCATCTTCTGTACCCGTGTATATCCCAAATTCTGGTTCAAAACACTCGAAAATTCGATATTTTTGGGTCCCAGAAGCAATCTGTACATGCCTACTTCTTGCTGGAATGTTTTCAAGATACAGACCCAAAACATGCTCAAAATCGATATTTTAGGTGCAAAAAGTCGATATGTGCATGCATCTTCTGTACCCGTTTATATCTCAAATTCAGACTCAAAACACCCGAATATTCGATATTTTTGGATCCCAAAAGTCATCTGTACATGCATACTCCGTGTCAGAGTATTTTCAAAATACAAGCCTAAAACATGCTGAAAATCGATATTTTAGCTGCCCAAAGTCAATATGTGTATGCATCTTCTGTACCCGTGTATATCCCTAATTCTGGTTCAAAACACCAGAAAATTCGATATTTCTGGGTCCCAGAAGCGATCTGTACATGCCTACTCCTTGCTAGAATGTTTTCAAGATACAAACCCAAAACATGCTCAAAATCGATATTTTAGGTGCAAAAAGTCGATATATGCATGCATCCTCTGTACCCGGTTATATCCCAAATTCAGGCTCAAAACACCCAAAAATTCGATAATTTTGGGTCTCAAAAGCGATCTGTGCATGCCTTCTCAGTGCTAGAATATTTTCAAAATATATCCCCAAAACATGCTGAAAATCGATATTTTAGGTGCCCAAAGTCGATATGTGCATGCATCTTCAGTACCCGTTTATATCTCAAATTCAGGCTCAAAACACCCAAAAAATAGATATTTTTGTGTCCCAGAAGCGATCTGTACATGTCTACAACGTGTTTGAGTATTTTCAAAATACAGGCCCAAAAGATGCTCAAAATCGATATTTTAGGTGCCCAAAGTCGATATGTGCATGCATCCTCTGTACCCGTTTATATGTCAAATTCATGCTCAAAACACCCGAAAATTCGATATTTTTGGGTCCCAGAAGCGATCTGTACAGGCCTAATTCTTGCTAGAATGTTTTAAAGATACAGACCCAAAACATGCTCAAAATCGATATTTTAGGTGCAAAAAGTCGATATGTGCATGCATCTTCTGTACCCGTTTATATCTCAAATTCAGGCTCAAAACACCGGAAAATTCGATATTTTTGGGTCCCCTAAGCGATCTGTACATGCCTATTCCGTGTTAGAGTATTTTCAAATTACAGGCCCAAAACATGCTCAAAATCAATATTTTAGGTGCCCAAAGTCGATATGTGCATGCATCTTCTGTATCCGCCTATATCCCAAATTCAGGTTCAAAACACCAGAAAATTCGATATTTTTGGGTTCCAGAAGCGATCTGTACATGCCTACTCCTTGCTAGAATTTTTTCAAGATACACACCCAAAACATGCTCAAAATCGATATTTTAGGTGCAAAAAGTCGATATGTGCATGCATCCTTTGTACCCGGTTATATCCCAAATTCAGGCTCAAAACAACCGAAAATTCGATATTTTTGGGTCCCAGAAGCGATCTGTACATGCCTACTCAGTGCTAGAATATTTGCAAATTATGCGCCCAAAACATACTAAAAATCGATATTTTGGGTGCCAAAGTCGATATGTGCATGCATCTTCTGTACCCGTTTATATCTCAAATTCAGGCTCAAAACACACGAAAATTCGATATTTTTGGGTCCCCGAAGCGATCTGTACATGTTTACTCCGTGTTAGAGTATTTTCAAAATACAGGCCCAAAACATGCTCAAAATCAATATTTTAGGTGCCCAAAGTCGATATGTGCATGCATCTTCTGTATCCGCCTATATCCCAAATTCAGGTTCAAAACACTCGAAAATTCGATATTTTTGGGTCCCAGAAGCGATCTGTACGTGTATACTCCGTGTTAGAGTGTTTTTAAAATACAGGCCCAAAACATGCTGAAAATCGATATTTTATGTGCCCAAAGTCAATATGTGTATGCATCTTCTGTACACGTGTATATCCCTAATTCTGGTTCATAACACCAGAAAATTCGATATGTTTGGGTCCCAGAAGCAATCTGTACATGCCTACTCCTTGCTAGAATGTTTTCAAGATACAGACCCAAAACATGCTCAAAATCGATATTTTAGGTGCAAAAAGTCGATATGTGCATGCATCTTCTGTACCCGTTTATATCTCAAATTCAGGCTCAAAACACCCGAAAATTCCATATTTTTGGGTCCCTTAAGCGATCTGTACATGCATACTCAGTGCTAGAATGTTTTCAAAATATAGGCTCAAAACATGCTAAAAATCGATATTTTAGGTGTCCAAAGTCGATATGTGCATGCATCTTCTGTACCCGTTTATATCTCAAATTCGGGCTCAAAACACCCGAAAATTCGATATTTTTGGGTCCCAAAAGCGATCTGTACATGTCTACTCTGTGTTAGAGTATTTTTAAAATACAGGCCTAAAACATACTAAAAATTGATATTTTAGGTGCCCAAAGTCGATATGTGCATGCATCTTCTGTAACCGTTCATATCTCAAATTCAGGCTCAGAACACCCGAAAATTCGATTTATTTGGGTCCCAGAAGCGATCTGTACATGACTACTCAGTGCTAGAATATTTTCAAATTATACGCCCAAAACATACTAAAAATCGATATTTTGGGTGCCAAAGTCGATATGTGCATGCATCTTCTGTACCAGTTTATATCTCAAATTCAGACTCAAAACACCCGAATATTCGATATTTTTGGGTCCCAAAAGCCATCTGTACATGCATACTCCGTATTAGAGTATTTTCAAAGTACAGGCCTAAAACATGCTGAAAATCGATATTTTAGCTGCCCAAAGTCAATATGTGTATGCATCTTCTGTACCCGTCTATATCCCAAATTCAGGTTCAAAACACTCGAAAAATCGATATTTTTGGGTCCCAGAAGCGATCTGTACATGCCTACTCCTTGCTAGAATTTTTTCAAGATACACACCCAAAACATGATCAAAATTGATATTTTAGGTGCAAAAAGTTGATATGTGCATGCATCTTCTGTACCCGTTTATATCTCAAATTCAGGCTCAAAACACTGGAAAATTCCATATTTTTGGGTCCCTTAAGCGATCTGTACATGCATACTCAGTACTAGAATGTTTTTAAAATATAGGCTTAAAACATGCTAAAAATCGATATTTTAGGTGTCCAAAGTCGATATGTGCATGCATCTTCTGTACCCGTTTATATCTCAAATTCAGGCTCAAAACACATGAAAATTCAATATTTTTGGGTCCCAGAAGCAATCTGTACATGCCTACTCCGGGGTAAAGTATTTTCAAAATACAGGCCCAAAACATGCTGAAAATCGATATTTTAAGTGCAAAAAGTCGATATGTGCATGCATCATCTGTACCCGTTTATATCTCAAATTCAGGCTCAAAACTCCGAAAATTCGATATTTTTGGGTCCCTTAAGCAATCTGCACATGCCTACTCAGTGCTAGAATGTTTTTAAAATACAGGCTTAAAACATGCTATAAATCGATATTTTAGGTGTCCAAAGTCGAAATGTGCATGCATCTTCTGTACCCGTTTATATCTCAAATTCAGGCTCAAAACATCCGAAAATTCGATATTTTTGGGTCCAAGAAGCGATCTGTACATGCCTACTCCGTGTTAAAGTATTTTCAAAATACAGGCCCAAAACATGCTGAAAATCTATATTATAGGTGCCCAAAGTCAATATGTGTATGCATCTTCTGTACCCATCTATATCCCAAATTTCGGTTCAAAACACCAGAATATTCGGTATTTTTTGGTCCCAGAAGCGATATGTACATGCCTACTTCTTGCTAGAATGTTTTCAAGATACAGACCCAAAACATGCTCAAAATCGATATTTTAGATGCAAAAAGTCGAAATGTGCATGCATCTTCTGTATTCGTTTATATCTCAAATTCAGGCTCAAAACACCCGAAAATTCGATATTTTTGGGTCCCCGAATCGATCTGTACATGCCTACTCCGTGTTAGAGTATTTTCAAAATACAGGCCCAAAACATGCTCAATATCGTTATTTTAGGTGCCCAAAGTCGATATGTGCATGCACATTCTGTATCCGTTTATATCTCAAATTCAAGCTCAAAACACCCGAAAATTCGATATTTTTGGGTCCCAGAAGCGATCTGTACATGCCTACTCAGTGCTAGAATATTTTCAAATTATACGCCCAAAACATACTATAAATCGATATTTTGGGTGCCAAAGTCGATATGTGCATGAATCTTCTGTACCCGTTTATATCTCAAATTCAGGCTCGAAACACCCAAAAAATCAATATTTTTGTGTCCCAGAAGCGATCTGTACATGTCTACACCGTGTTTGAGTATTTTCAAAATACAGGCCCAAAACATGCTCAAAATCGATATTTTGGGTGCTAAAGTCGATATATGCATGCATCTTCTGTACCCGTTTATATCTCAAATTCAGGCTGAAAACACCCAAATAATCGATATTTTCGTGTCCCAGAAGCGATCTGGACATGTCTACACCGTGTTTTAGTATTTTCAAAACACATGCCCAAAACATGCTCAAAATCGATATTTTAGGTGCCCAAAGTCGATATGTGCATGCATCTTCTATACCCGTTCATATCTCAAATTCAGGCTCAGAACACCCGAAAATTCGATTTATTTGGGTCCCAGAAGCGATCTGTACATGCCTACTCAGTGCTAGAATATTTTCAAATTATACACCAAAAACATACTAAAAATCGATATTTTAAGTGCAAAAAGTCGATATGTGCATGCATCTTCTGTACCCGTTTATATCTCAAATTCGGGCTCAAAACACCCGAAAATTCGATATTTTTGGGTCCCAAAAGCGATCTGTACATGTCTACTCCGTGTTAGAGTATTTTTAAAATACAGGCCCAAAACATACTAAAAATCGATATTTTAGGTGCCCAAAGTCGATATGTGCATGCATCTTCTGTAACCGTTCATATCTCAAATTCAGGCTCAGAACACCCGAAAATTCGATTTATTTGGGTCCCAGAAGCGATCTGTACATGCCTACTCAGTGCTAGAATATTTTCAAATTATACGCCCAAAACATACTAAAATCGATATTTTGGGTGCCAAAGTCGATATGTGCATGCATCTTCTGTACCAGTTTATATCTCAAATTCAGACTCAAAACACCCGAATATTCGATATTTTTGGGTCCCAAAAGCCATCTGTACATGCATACTCCGTATTAGAGTATTTTCAAAGTACAGGCCTAAAACATGCTCAAAATCGATATTTTAGCTGCCCAAAGTCAATATGTGTATGCATCTTCTGTACCCGTCTATATCCCAAATTCAGGTTCAAAACACTCGAAAATTCGATATTTTTGGGTCCCAGAAGCGATCTGTACATGCCTACTCCTTGCTAGAATTTTTTCAAGATACAGACCCAAAACATGATCAAAATTGATATTTTATGTGCAAAAAGTTGATATGTGCATGCATCTTCTGTACCCGATTATATCTCAAATTCAGGCTCAAAACACTGGAAAATTCCATATTTTTGGGTTCCTTAAGCGATCTGTACATGCATACTCAGTACTAGAATGTTTTTAAAATATAGGCTTAAAACATGCTAAAAATCGATATTTTAGGTGTCCAAAGTCGATATGTGCATGCATCTTCTGTACCCGTTTATATCTCAAATTCAGGCTCAAAACACATGAAAATTCGATATTTTTGGGTCCCAGAAGCAATCTGTACATGCCTACTCCGGGGTAAAGTATTTTCAAAATACAGGCCCAAAACATGCTGAAAATCGATATTTTAAGTGCAAAAAGTCGATATGTGCATGCATCTTCTGTACCCGTTTATATCTCAAATTCAGGCTCAAAACACCCGAAAATTCCATATTTTTGGGTCCCTTAAGCGATCTGTACATGCATACTCAGTGCTAGAATGTTTTCAAAATATAGGCTCAAAACATGCTAAAAATCGATATTTTAGGTGTCCAAAGTCGATATGTGCATGCATCTTCTGTACCCGTTTATATCTCAAATTCGGGCTCAAAACACCCGAAAATTCGATATTTTTGGGTCCCAAAAGCGATCTGTACATGTCTACTCTGTGTTAGAGTATTTTTAAAATACAGGCCTAAAACATACTAAAAATTGATATTTTAGGTGCCCAAAGTCGATATGTGCATGCATCTTCTGTAACCGTTCATATCTCAAATTCAGGCTCAGAACACCCGAAAATTCGATTTATTTGGGTCCCAGAAGCGATCTGTACATGACTACTCAGTGCTAGAATATTTTCAAATTATACGCCCAAAACATACTAAAAATCGATATTTTGGGTGCCAAAGTCGATATGTGCATGCATCTTCTGTACCAGTTTATATCTCAAATTCAGACTCAAAACACCCGAATATTCGATATTTTTGGGTCCCAAAAGCCATCTGTACATGCATACTCCGTATTAGAGTATTTTCAAAGTACAGGCCTAAAACATGCTGAAAATCGATATTTTAGCTGCCCAAAGTCAATATGTGTATGCATCTTCTGTACCCGTCTATATCCCAAATTCAGGTTCAAAACACTCGAAAAATCGATATTTTTGGGTCCCAGAAGCGATCTGTACATGCCTACTCCTTGCTAGAATTTTTTCAAGATACACACCCAAAACATGATCAAAATTGATATTTTAGGTGCAAAAAGTTGATATGTGCATGCATCTTCTGTACCCGTTTATATCTCAAATTCAGGCTCAAAACACTGGAAAATTCCATATTTTTGGGTCCCTTAAGCGATCTGTACATGCATACTCAGTACTAGAATGTTTTTAAAATATAGGCTTAAAACATGCTAAAAATCGATATTTTAGGTGTCCAAAGTCGATATGTGCATGCATCTTCTGTACCCGTTTATATCTCAAATTCAGGCTCAAAACACATGAAAATTCAATATTTTTGGGTCCCAGAAGCAATCTGTACATGCCTACTCCGGGGTAAAGTATTTTCAAAATACAGGCCCAAAACATGCTGAAAATCGATATTTTAAGTGCAAAAAGTCGATATGTGCATGCATCATCTGTACCCGTTTATATCTCAAATTCAGGCTCAAAACTCCGAAAATTCGATATTTTTGGGTCCCTTAAGCAATCTGCACATGCCTACTCAGTGCTAGAATGTTTTTAAAATACAGGCTTAAAACATGCTATAAATCGATATTTTAGGTGTCCAAAGTCGAAATGTGCATGCATCTTCTGTACCCGTTTATATCTCAAATTCAGGCTCAAAACATCCGAAAATTCGATATTTTTGGGTCCAAGAAGCGATCTGTACATGCCTACTCCGTGTTAAAGTATTTTCAAAATACAGGCCCAAAACATGCTGAAAATCTATATTATAGGTGCCCAAAGTCAATATGTGTATGCATCTTCTGTACCCATCTATATCCCAAATTTCGGTTCAAAACACCAGAATATTCGGTATTTTTTGGTCCCAGAAGCGATATGTACATGCCTACTTCTTGCTAGAATGTTTTCAAGATACAGACCCAAAACATGCTCAAAATCGATATTTTAGATGCAAAAAGTCGAAATGTGCATGCATCTTCTGTATTCGTTTATATCTCAAATTCAGGCTCAAAACACCCGAAAATTCGATATTTTTGGGTCCCCGAATCGATCTGTACATGCCTACTCCGTGTTAGAGTATTTTCAAAATACAGGCCCAAAACATGCTCAATATCGTTATTTTAGGTGCCCAAAGTCGATATGTGCATGCACATTCTGTATCCGTTTATATCTCAAATTCAAGCTCAAAACACCCGAAAATTCGATATTTTTGGGTCCCAGAAGCGATCTGTACATGCCTACTCAGTGCTAGAATATTTTCAAATTATACGCCCAAAACATACTATAAATCGATATTTTGGGTGCCAAAGTCGATATGTGCATGAATCTTCTGTACCCGTTTATATCTCAAATTCAGGCTCGAAACACCCAAAAAATCAATATTTTTGTGTCCCAGAAGCGATCTGTACATGTCTACACCGTGTTTGAGTATTTTCAAAATACAGGCCCAAAACATGCTCAAAATCGATATTTTGGGTGCTAAAGTCGATATATGCATGCATCTTCTGTACCCGTTTATATCTCAAATTCAGGCTGAAAACACCCAAATAATCGATATTTTCGTGTCCCAGAAGCGATCTGGACATGTCTACACCGTGTTTTAGTATTTTCAAAACACATGCCCAAAACATGCTCAAAATCGATATTTTAGGTGCCCAAAGTCGATATGTGCATGCATCTTCTATACCCGTTCATATCTCAAATTCAGGCTCAGAACACCCGAAAATTCGATTTATTTGGGTCCCAGAAGCGATCTGTACATGCCTACTCAGTGCTAGAATATTTTCAAATTATACACCAAAAACATACTAAAAATCGATATTTTAAGTGCAAAAAGTCGATATGTGCATGCATCTTCTGTACCCGTTTATATCTCAAATTCGGGCTCAAAACACCCGAAAATTCGATATTTTTGGGTCCCAAAAGCGATCTGTACATGTCTACTCCGTGTTAGAGTATTTTTAAAATACAGGCCCAAAACATACTAAAAATCGATATTTTAGGTGCCCAAAGTCGATATGTGCATGCATCTTCTGTAACCGTTCATATCTCAAATTCAGGCTCAGAACACCCGAAAATTCGATTTATTTGGGTCCCAGAAGCGATCTGTACATGCCTACTCAGTGCTAGAATATTTTCAAATTATACGCCCAAAACATACTAAAATCGATATTTTGGGTGCCAAAGTCGATATGTGCATGCATCTTCTGTACCAGTTTATATCTCAAATTCAGACTCAAAACACCCGAATATTCGATATTTTTGGGTCCCAAAAGCCATCTGTACATGCATACTCCGTATTAGAGTATTTTCAAAGTACAGGCCTAAAACATGCTCAAAATCGATATTTTAGCTGCCCAAAGTCAATATGTGTATGCATCTTCTGTACCCGTCTATATCCCAAATTCAGGTTCAAAACACTCGAAAATTCGATATTTTTGGGTCCCAGAAGCGATCTGTACATGCCTACTCCTTGCTAGAATTTTTTCAAGATACAGACCCAAAACATGATCAAAATTGATATTTTATGTGCAAAAAGTTGATATGTGCATGCATCTTCTGTACCCGATTATATCTCAAATTCAGGCTCAAAACACTGGAAAATTCCATATTTTTGGGTTCCTTAAGCGATCTGTACATGCATACTCAGTACTAGAATGTTTTTAAAATATAGGCTTAAAACATGCTAAAAATCGATATTTTAGGTGTCCAAAGTCGATATGTGCATGCATCTTCTGTACCCGTTTATATCTCAAATTCAGGCTCAAAACACATGAAAATTCGATATTTTTGGGTCCCAGAAGCAATCTGTACATGCCTACTCCGGGGTAAAGTATTTTCAAAATACAGGCCCAAAACATGCTGAAAATCGATATTTTAAGTGCAAAAAGTCGATATGTGCATGCATCATCTGTACCCGTTTATATCTCAAATTCAGGATCAAAACTCCGAAAATTCGATATTTTTGGGTCCCTTAAGCAATCTGCACATGCCTACTCAGTGCTAGAATGTTTTTAAAATACAGGCTTAAAACATGCTATAAATCGATATTTTAGGTGTCCAAAGTCGAAATGTGCATGCATCTTCTGTACCCGTTTATATCTCAAATTCAGGCTCAAAACATCCGAAAATTCGATATTTTTGGGTCCAAGAAGCGATCTGTACATGCCTACTCCGTGTTAAAGTATTTTCAAAATACAGGCCCAAAACATGCTGAAAATCTATATTATAGGTGCCCAAAGTCAATATGTGTATGCATCTTCTGTACCCGTCTATATCCCAAATTTAGGTTCAAAACACTCGAAAATTCGATATTTTTTTGTCCCAGAAGCAATCTGTACATGCCTACTTCTTGCTAGAATGTATTCAAGATACAGACCCAAAACATGCTCAAAATCGATATTTTAGGTGCAAAAAGTCGAAATGTGCATGCATTTTCTGTACCCGTTTATATCTCAAATTCAGACTCAAAACACCCGAAAATTCGATATTTTTGGGTCTCCGAAGCGATCTGTACATGCCTACTCCTTGCTAGAATGTTTTAAAGATACAGACCCAAAACATGTTAAAAATCGATATTTTAAGTGCAAAAAGTCGATATGTGCATGCATCTTCTGTACACGTTTATATCTCAAATTCAGTCTCAAAACTCCGAAAATTCGATATTTTTGGGTCCCTTAAGCAATCTACACATGCCTACTCAGTGATAGAATGTTTTTAAAATACAGGCTTAAAACATGCTATAAATCGATATTTTAGGTGCCCAAAGTCGATATGTGCATGCATATTCTGAACCCGTTTATATCTCAAATTCTGGCTCAAAACACCCAAAAAATCGATATTTTTGTGTCCCAGAAGCGATCTGTACATGCCTACTCCGTGTTAGAGTATTTTCAAAATACAGGCCCAAAACATGCTCAAAATCGATATTTTAGGTGCCCGAAGTCGATATGTGCATGCATCTTCTGTATCCGTTTATATCTCAAATTCAGGCTCAAAACACCCGAAAATTCAATATTTTTGGGTCCCAAAAGCGATCTTTACATGCCTTCTCCGTGTTAATGTATTTTCAAAATACAGGTCCAAAACATGCTGAAAATCTATATTTTAGGAGCCCAAAGTCAATATGTGTATGCATCTTTTGGACCCGTCTATATCCCAAATTCAGGTTCAAAACACCAGAAAATTCGGTATTTGTGGGTCCCAGAAGCGATCTGTACATGCCTACTCCTTGCTAGAATTTTTTCAAGATACAGACCCAAAACATGCTCAGAATCGATATTTTAGGTGCAAAAAGTCGATATGTGCATGCATCCTCTGTAACCGGTTATATCCCAAATTCTGGCTCAAAACCCCCGAAAATTCGATATTTTTGTGTCCCAGAAGCGATCTGTACATGTCTACACCGTGCTATAGTATTTTCAAAATACAGGCCCAAAACATGCTCAAAATCAATATTTTAGGTGCCCAAAGTCGATATGTGCGTGCATCTTCTGTACCCGTTCATATTTCAAATTCAGGCTCAGAACACCCTAAAATTCGATTTATTTGGGTTCCAGAAGCGATCTGTACGTGTCTACTCAGTGTTGGAGTATTTTAAAAATACCGCCCAAAACATGCTCAAAATCGATATTTTGGGTGCCCAAAGTCGATATGTGCATGCATCTTCTGTACCCGTTTATATCTCAAATTTAGACTCAAAACACCCGAATATTCGATATTTTTGTGTCCCAGAAGCGATCTGTACATGCCTACTCCGTGTTAGAGTATTTTCAAAATACAGGCCCAAAACATGCTCAAAATCGATATTTTATGTGCCCAAAGTCAAAATGTGTATGCATCTTCTGTATACGTGTATATCCCTAATTCAGGTTCAAAACAACCGAAAATTCGATTTTTTTGGGTCCCAGAAGCGATCTGTACATGTCTACTCCATGTTAGAGTATTTTCAAAATACAGGCCCAAAACATATTAAAAATCGATATTTTAGGTGCCCAAAGTCGATATGTGCATGCATCTTCTGTATCCGTTTATATCTCAAATTCAGGCTAAAAACACCCGAAAATTCAATATTTTTGTTCCCAATAGCGATCTGTACGTGCATACTCCGTGTTAGAGTGTTTGTAAAATAAAGGCCCAAAACATGCTAAAAATCGATATTTTATGTGCCCAAAGTCAATATGTGTATGCATCTTCTGTACCCGTGTATATCCCTAATTCCGGTTCAAAACACCAGAAAATTCGATATTTTTGGTTCCCAGAAGCGATCTGTACATGCCTACTCCTTGCTAGAATGTTTTCAAGATACAGACCAAAAACATGTCAAAATCGATATTTTAAGTGTAAAAAGTCGATATGTGCATGCATCTTCTGTACCCGTTTATATCTCAAATTCAGGCTCAAAACTCCGAAAATTCAATATTTTTGGGACCCTTAAGCAATCTGCACATGCCTACTCAATGCTAGAATGTTTTTAAAATACAGGCTTAAAACATGCTATAAATCGATATTTTAGGTGTCCAAAGTCGATATGTGCATGCATCTTCTGTACCCGTTTATATCTCAAATTCAGGCTCAAAACACCCAAAAAATCGATATTTTTGTGTCCCAGAAGCGATCTGTACATGCCTACTCCGTGTTAGAGTATTTTCTAAATACAGGCCAAAAACATGCTTAAAATCGATATTTTAGGTACCCAAAGTCGATATGTGCATGCATCTTCTGTATCCGTTTATATCTCAAATTCAGGCTCAAAACACCAGAAAATTCCATATTTTTGGGTCCCAGAAGCGATCTGTACATGCCTACTCCGTGTTAAAGTATTTTCAAAATACAGGCCCAAAACATGCTCAAAATCTATATTTTAGGTGCCCAAAGTCAATATTTGTATGCATCTTCTGTACCCGTCTATATCCCAAATTCAGGTTCAAAACACCAGAAAATTCGGTATTTTTGGGTCCCAGAAGCGATCTGTACATGCCTACACAGTGCTAGAATGTTTTCAATATACAGACCCAAAACATGCTCAAAATCGATATTTTAGGTGCAAAAAGTCGATATGTGCATGCATCCTCTGTACCCGGTTATATCCCAAATTCTGGCTCAAAACCCCCGAAAATTCGATATTTTTGGGTCCCAGAAGCGATCTGTACATGCCTACTCAGAGCTAGAATGTTTTTAAAATACAGGCTTAAAACATGCTATAAATCGAGATTTTAGGTGTCCAAAGTCGATATGTGCATGCATCTTCTGTATCCGTTTATATCTCAAATTCAGGCTCAAAACATCCGAAAATTCGATATTTTTGGGTCCCAAAAGCGATCTGTACATGTCTATTCCGTGTTAGAGTATTTTCAAAATACAGGCCCAAAACATATTAAAAATCGATATTTTAAGTGCCCAAAGTCGATATGTGCATGCATCTTCTGTATCCGCCTATATCCCAAATTCAGGCTCAAAACACTCGAAAATTCAATATTTTTGTTCCCAGAAGCGATCTGTACGTGCATACTCTGTGTTAGAGTGTTTGTAAAATAAAGGCCCAAAACATGCTAAAAATCGATATTTTATGTGCCCAAAGTCAATATGTGTATGAATCTTCTGTACCCGTGTATATCCCTTATTCCGGTTCAAAACACCAGAAAATTCGATATTTTTGGTTCCCAGAAGCGATCTGTGCATGCCTACTCCTTGCTAGAATGTTTTCAAGATACAGACCAAAAACATGTCAAAATCGATATTTTAAGTGTAAAAAGTCGATATGTGCATGCATCTTCTGTACCCGTTTATATCTCAAATTCAGGTTGAAAACTCCGAAAATTCGATATTTTTGGGACCCTTAAGCAATCTGCACATGCCTACTCAGTGCTAGGATGTTTTTAAAATACAGGCTTAAAACATGCTATAAATCGATATTTTAGGTGTCCAAAGTCGATATGTGCATGCATCTTCTGTACCCGTTTATATCTCAAATTCAGGCTCAAAACACCCAAAAAATCGATATTTTTGTGTCCCAGAAGCGATCTGTACATGCCTACTCCGTGTTAGAATATTTTCTAAATACAGACCCAAAACATGCTCAAAATTTATATTTTAGGTGCCCAAAGTCAATATGTGTATGCATCTTCTGTACCCGTCTATATCCCAAGTTCAGGTTCAAAACACTCGAAAATTCGATATTTTTGGGTCCCAGAAGCAATCTGTACATGCCTATTTCTTGCTAGAATGTTTTCAAGATACAGACCCAAAACATGCTCAAAATTGATATTTTAGGTGCAAAAAGTCGAAATGTGCATGCATCTTCTGTACCCGTTTATATCTCAAATTCAGGCTCAAAACACCCGAAAATTCGATATTTTTGGGTCCCCGAAGCGATCTGTACATGCCTACTCCATGTTAGAGTATTTTCAAAATACAGGCCCAAAACATGCTCCAAATCGATATTTTAGGGGCCCAAAGTCAATATGTGCATGCATCTTCTGTACCCGTTTATATCTCAAATTCCGGTTCAAAACACCAGAAAATTCGATATTTTTGGTTCCCAGAAGCGATCTGTACATGCCTACTCCTTGCTAGAATGTTTTCAAGATACAGACCCAAAACATGTCAAAATCGATATTTTAAGTGTAAAAAGTCGATATGTGCATGCATCTTCTGTACCCGTTTATATCTCAAATTCAGGTTCAAAACTCCGAAAATTCGATATTTTTGGGAACCTTAAGCAATCTGCACATGCCTACTCAGTGCTAGAATGTTTTTAAAATACAGGCTTAAAACATGCTATAAATCGATATTTTAGGTGTCCAAAGTCGATATGTGCATGCATCTTCTGTACCCGTTTATATCTCAAATTCAGGCTCAAAACACCCAAAAAATCGATATTTTTGTGTCCCAGAAGCGATCTGTACATGCCTACTCCGTGTTAGAATATTTTCTAAATACAGGCCCAAAAGATGCTCAAAATCGATATTTTAGGTACCCAAAGTCGATATGTGCATGCATCTTCTGTATCCGTTTATATCTCAAATTCAGGCTCAAAACACCCGAAAATTCGATATTTTTGGGTCCCAGAAGCGATCTGTACATGCCTACTCCGTGTTAAAGTATTTTCAAAATACAGGCCCAAAACATGCTGAAAATCTATATTTTAGGTGCCCAAAGTCAATATGTGTATGCATCTTCTGTACCCGTCTATATCCCAAGTTCAGGTTCAAAACACTCGAAAATTCGATATTTTTGGGTCCCAGAAGCAATCTGTACATGCCTACTTCTTGCTAGAATGTTTTCAAGATACAGACCCAAAACATGCTCAAAATTGATATTTTAGGTGCAAAAAGTCGAAATGTGCATGCATCTTCTGTACCCGTTTATATCTCAAATTCAGGCTCAAAACACCCGAAAATTCGATATTTTTGGGTCCCCGAAGCGATCTGTACATGCCTACTCCATGTTAGAGTATTTTCAAAATACAGGCCCAAAACATGCTCCAAATCGATATTTTAGGGGCCCAAAGTCAATATGTGCATGCATCTTCTGTACCCGTTTATATCTCAAATTCAGGCTCAAAACACCCGAAAATTCGATATTTTTGGATCCCAAAAGTGATCTGTACATGTCTACTCCGTGTTAGAGTATTTTTATAATACAGGCCCAAAACATGCTAAAGTCGATATTTTAGGTGCCCAAAGTCAATATGTGCATGTATCATCTGTACCCGTTTATATCTCAAATTCAGGTTCAAAACACCCGAAAATTCAATATTTTTGGGTCCCAGAAGCGATCTGTACGTGCACACTCCGTGTTAGAGTGTTTGTAAAATAAAGGCCCAAAACATGCTAAAAATCGATATTTTATGTGCCCAAAGTCAATATGTGTATGCATCTTCTGTACCCGTGTATATCCCTTATTCCGGTTCAAAACACCAGAAAATTCGATATTTTTGGTTCCCAGAAGCGATCTGTACATGCCTACTCCTTGCTAGAATGTTTTCAAGATACAGACCCAAAACATGTCAAAATCGATATTTTAAGTGTAAAAAGTCGATATGTGCATGCATCTTCTGTACCCGTTTATATCTCAAATTCAGGTTCAAAAACTCCGAAAATTCGATATTTTTGGGACCCTTAAGCAATCTGCACATGCCTACTCAGTGCTAGAATGTTTTTAAAATACAGGCTTAAAACATGCTATAAATCGATATTTTAGGTGTCCAAAGTCGATATGTGCATGCATCTTCTGTACCCGTTTATATCTCAAATTCAGGCTCAAAACACCCAAAAAATCGATATTTTTGTGTCCCAGAAGCGATCTGTACATGCCTACTCCGTGTTAGAATATTTTCTAAATACAGGCCCAAAAGATGCTCAAAATCGATATTTTAGGGGCCCAAAGTCAATATGTGCATGCATCTTCTGTACCCGTTTATATCTCAAATTCAGGCTCAAAACACCCGAAAATTCGATATTTTTGGGTCCCAGAAGCAATCTGTACATGCCTACTTCTTGCTAGAATGTTTTCAAGATACAGACCCAAAACATGCTCAAAATTGATATTTTAGGTGCAAAAAGTCGAAATGTGCATGCATCTTCTGTACCCGTTTATATCTCAAATTCAGGCTCAAAACACCCGAATATTCGATATTTTTGTGTCCCAGAAGCGATCTGTACATGCCTCCTCCGTGTTAGAGTATTTTCACAATACAGGCCCAAAACATGCTCAAAATCGATATTTTATGTGCCCAAAGTCAAAATGTGTATGCATCTTCTGTATACGTGTATATCCCTAATTCAGGTTCAAAACAACCGAAAATTCGATTTTTTTGGGTCCCAGAAGCGATCTGTACATGTCTACTCCATGTTAGAGTATTTTCAAAATACAGGCCCAAAACATATTAAAAATCGATATTTTAGGTGCCCAAAGTCGATATGTGCATGCATCTTCTGTATCCGTTTATATCTCAAATTCAGGCTAAAAACACCCGAAAATTCAATATTTTTGTTCCCAATAGCGATCTGTACGTGCATACTCCGTGTTAGAGTGTTTGTAAAATAAAGGCCCAAAACATGCTAAAAATCGATATTTTATGTGCCCAAAGTCAATATGTGTATGCATCTTCTGTACCCGTGTATATCCCTAATTCCGGTTCAAAACACCAGAAAATTCGATATTTTTGGTTCCCAGAAGCGATCTGTACATGCCTACTCCTTGCTAGAATGTTTTCAAGATACAGACCAAAAACATGTCAAAATCGATATTTTAAGTGTAAAAAGTCGATATGTGCATGCATCTTCTGTACCCGTTTATATCTCAAATTCAGGCTCAAAACTCCGAAAATTCGATATTTTTGGGACCCTTAAGCAATCTGCACATGCCTACTCAATGCTAGAATGTTTTTAAAATACAGGCTTAAAACATGCTATAAATCGATATTTTAGGTGTCCAAAGTCGATATGTGCATGCATCTTCTGTACCCGTTTATATCTCAAATTCAGGCTCAAAACACCCTAAAAATCGATATTTTTGTGTCCCAGAAGCGATCTGTACATGCCTACTCCGTGTTAGAGTATTTTCTAAATACAGGTCAAAAACATGCTTAAAATCGATATTTTAGGTACCCAAAGTCGATATGTGCATGCATCTTCTGTATCCGTTTATATCTCAAATTCAGGCTCAAAACACCAGAAAATTCCATATTTTTGGGTCCCAGAAGCGATCTGTACATGCCTACTCCGTGTTAAAGTATTTTCAAAATACAGGCCCAAAACATGCTGAAAATCTATATTTTAGGTGCCCAAAGTCAATATTTGTATGCATCTTCTGTACCCGTCTATATCCCAAATTCAGGTTCAAAACACCAGAAAATTCGGTATTTTTGGGTCCCAGAAGCGATCTGTACATGCCTACTCAGTGCTAGAATGTTTTCAATATACAGACCCAAAACATGCTCAAAATCGATATTTTAGGTGCAAAAAGTCGATATGTGCATGCATCCTCTGTACCCGGTTATATCCCAAATTCTGGCTCAAAACCCCCGAAAATTCGATATTTTTGGGTCCCAGAAGCGATCTGTACATGCCTACTCAGTGCTAGAATATTTTCAAATTATACGCCTAAAACATACTAAAAATCGATATTTTTGATGCCAAAGTCGTTATGTGCATGCATCTTCTGTACCCGTTTATATCTCAAATTCAGGCTCAAAACACCCAAAAAATCGACATTTTTGTGTCCCAGAAGCGATCTGTACATCTCTACACCGTGTTAGAGTATCTTCAAAATACAGGCCCAAAACATGCTCAAAATCGATATTTTAGGTGCCCAAAGTCGATATGTGCATGCATCTTCTGTACCCGTTCATACTCAAATTTAGGTTCAGAATACCCGAAAATTCGATTTATTTGGGTCCCAGAAGCGATCTGTACGTGTCTACTCAGTGTTAGAGTATTTTAAAGATACAGGCCCAAAACATCCTCAAAATCGATATTTTGGGTGCCCAAAGTCGATATGTGCATGCATCTTCTGTACCCGTTTATATCTCAAATTCAAACTCAAAACACCCGAATATTCGATATTTTTGGGTCCCAAAAGCAATGTATACATGCATACTCCGTGTTAGAGTATTTTCAAAATACAGGCCTAAAACATGCAGAAAATCGATATTTTTGCTGCCTAAAGTCAATATGTGTATGCATCTACTGTACCCGTCTATATCCCAAGTTCAGGTTCAAAACACTCGAAAATTCGATATTTTTGGGTCCCAGAAGCAATCTGTACATGCCTACTTCTTGCTAGAATGTTTTCAAGATACAGACCCAAAACATGCTCGAAATCGATATTTTAGGTGCAAAAAGTCAAAATGTGCATGCATCTTCTGTACCCGTTTATATCTCAAATTCAGGCTCAAAACACCCGAAAATTCGATATTTTTGGGTCCCAGTAGCGATCTGTACATGCCTACTCCGTGTTAGAGTATTTTCAAAATACAGGCCCAAAACATGCTCAAAATCGATATTTTAGGTGCCCAAAGTCGATATGTGCATGCATCTTCTGTATCCGTCTATATCCCAAATTCAGGTTCAAAAAACCCGAAAATTCGATATTTTTGGGTCCCAGAAGCGATTTGTACATGCCTACTCCTTGCTAGAATGTTTTCAAGATACAGACCCAAAACATGCTCAAAATCGATATTTTAGGTGCAAAAAGTCGATATGTGCATGCATCTTCTGTACCCGTTTATATCTCAAATTCAGGCTCAAAACACCCGAAAATTCCATATTTTTGGGTCCCTTAAGCGATCTGTACATGCATACTCAGTGCTAGAATGTTTTCAAAATATAGGCTCAAAACATGCTAAAAATCGATATTTTAGGTGTCCAAAGTCGATATGTGCATGCATCTTCTGTACCCGTTTATATCTCAAATTCAGGCTCAAAACACCCGAAAATTCGATATTTTTGGATCCCAAAAGCGATTTGTACATGTCTACTCCGTGTTAGAGTATTTTTATAATACAGGCCCAAAACATGCTAAAGTCGATATTTTAGGGGCCCAAAGTCAATATGTGCATGCATCTTCTGTACCCGTTTATATCTCAAATTTAGTCTCAAAACTCCAAAAATTCGATATTTTTGGGTCCCTTAAGCAATCTGCACATGCCTACTATGTGATAGAATGTTTTTAAAATACAGGCTTAAAACATGCTATAAATCGATATTTTAGGTGTCCAAAGTCGATATGTGCATGCATCTTCTGAGCCCGTTTATATCTCAAATTCAGGCTCAAAACACCCAAAAAATCGATATTTTTGTGTCCCAGAAGCGATCTGTACATGTCTACTCCATGTTAGAGTATTTTCAAAATACAGGCCCAAAACATATTAAAAATCGATATTTTAGGTGCCCAAAGTCGATATGTGCATGCATCTTCTGTATCCGTTTATATCTCAAATTCAGGCTAAAAACACCCGAAAATTCAATATTTTTGTTCCCAATAGCGATCTGTACGTGCATACTCCGTGTTAGAGTGTTTGTAAAATAAAGGCCCAAAACATGCTAAAAATCGATATTTTATGTGCCCAAAGTCAATATGTGTATGCATCTTCTGTACCCGTGTATATCCCTAATTCCGGTTCAAAACACCAGAAAATTCGATATTTTTGGTTCCCAGAAGCGATCTGTACATGCCTACTCAGTGCTAGAATGTTTTCAAGATACAGACCAAAAACATGTCAAAATCGATATTTTAAGTGTAAAAAGTCGATATGTGCATGCATCTTCTGTACCCGTTTATATCTCAAATTCAGGCTCAAAACTCCGAAAATTCGATATTTTTGGGACCCTTAAGCAATCTGCACATGCCTACTCAATGCTAGAATGTTTTTAAAATACAGGCTTAAAACATGCTATAAATCGATATTTTAGGTGTCCAAAGTCGATATGTGCATGCATCTTCTGTACCCGTTTATATCTCAAATTCAGGCTCAAAACACCCTAAAAATCGATATTTTTGTGTCCCAGAAGCGATCTGTACATGCCTACTCCGTGTTAGAGTATTTTCTAAATACAGGTCAAAAACATGCTTAAAATCGATATTTTAGGTACCCAAAGTCGATATGTGCATGCATCTTCTGTATCCGTTTATATCTCAAATTCAGGCTCAAAACACCAGAAAATTCCATATTTTTGGGTCCCAGAAGCGATCTGTACATGCCTACTCCGTGTTAAAGTATTTTCAAAATACAGGCCCAAAACATGCTGAAAATCTATATTTTAGGTGCCCAAAGTCAATATTTGTATGCATCTTCTGTACCCGTCTATATCCCAAATTCAGGTTCAAAACACCAGAAAATTCGGTATTTTTGGGTCCCAGAAGCGATCTGTACATGCCTACTCAGTGCTAGAATGTTTTCAATATACAGACCCAAAACATGCTCAAAATCGATATTTTAGGTGCAAAAAGTCGATATGTGCGTGCATCCTCTGTACCCGGTTATATCCCAAATTCTGGCTCAAAACCCCCGAAAATTCGATATTTTTGGGTCCCAGAAGCGATCTGTACATGCCTACTCAGTGCTAGAATATTTTCAAATTATACGCCTAAAACATACTAAAAATCGATATTTTTGATGCCAAAGTCGTTATGTGCATGCATCTTCTGTACCCGTTTATATCTCAAATTCAGGCTCAAAACACCCAAAAAATCGACATTTTTGTGTCCCAGAAGCGATCTGTACATCTCTACACCGTGTTAGAGTATCTTCAAAATACAGGCCCAAAACATGCTCAAAATCGATATTTTAGGTGCCCAAAGTCGATATGTGCATGCATCTTCTGTACCCGTTCATACTCAAATTCAGGTTCAGAATACCCGAAAATTCGATTTATTTGGGTCCCAGAAGCGATCTGTACGTGTCTACTCAGTGTTAGAGTATTTTAAAGATACAGGCCCAAAACATCCTCAAAATCGATATTTTGGGTGCCCAAAGTCGATATGTGCATGCATCTTCTGTACCCGTTTATATCTCAAATTCAAACTCAAAACACCCGAATATTCGATATTTTTGGGTCCCAAAAGCAATGTATACATGCATACTCCGTGTTAGAGTATTTTCAAAATACAGGCCTAAAACATGCAGAAAATCGATATTTTTGCTGCCTAAAGTCAATATGTGTATGCATCTACTGTACCCGTCTATATCCCAAGTTCAGGTTCAAAACACTCGAAAATTCGATATTTTTGGGTCCCAGAAGCAATCTGTACATGCCTACTTCTTGCTAGAATGTTTTCAAGATACAGACCCAAAACATGCTCGAAATCGATATTTTAGGTGCAAAAAGTCAAAATGTGCATGCATCTTCTGTACCCGTTTATATCTCAAATTCAGCCTCAAAACACCCGAAAATTCGATATTTTTGGGTCCCAGTAGCGATCTGTACATGCCTACTCCGTGTTAGAGTATTTTCAAAATACAGGCCCAAAACATGCTCAAAATCGATATTTTAGGTGCCCAAAGTCGATATGTGCATGCATCTTCTGTATCCGTCTATATCCCAAATTCAGGTTCAAAACACCCGAAAATTCGATATTTTTGGGTCCCAGAAGCGATTTGTACATGCCTACTCCTTGCTAGAATGTTTTCAAGATACAGACCCAAAACATGCTCAAAATCGATATTTTAGGTGCAAAAAGTCGATATGTGCATGCATCTTCTGTACCCGTTTATATCTCAAATTCAGGCTCAAAACACCCGAAAATTCCATATTTTTGGGTCCCTTAAGCGATCTGTACATGCATACTCAGTGCTAGAATGTTTTCAAAATATAGGCTCAAAACATGCTAAAAATCGATATTTTAGGTGTCCAAAGTCGATATGTGCATGCATCTTCTGTACCCGTTTATATCTCAAATTCAGGCTCAAAACACCCGAAAATTCGATATTTTTGGATCCCAAAAGCGATTTGTACATGTCTACTCCGTGTTAGAGTATTTTTATAATACAGGCCCAAAACATGCTAAAGTCGATATTTTAGGTGCCCAAAGTCAATATGTGCATGCATCTTCTGTACCCGTTTATATCTCAAATTTAGTCTCAAAACTCCAAAAATTCGATATTTTTGGGTCCCTTAAGCAATCTGCACATGCCTACTATGTGATAGAATGTTTTTAAAATACAGGCTTAAAACATGCTATAAATCGATATTTTAGGTGTCCAAAGTCGATATGTGCATGCATCTTCTGAGCCCGTTTATATCTCAAATTCAGGCTCAAAACACCCAAAAAATCGATATTTTTGTGTCCCACAAGCGATCTGTACATGCCTACTCCGTGTTAGAGTATTTTCAAAATACAGGCCCAAAACAAGCTCAAAATCGATATTTTAGGTGCCCAAAGTCGATATGTGCATGCATCTTCTGTATCCGTTTATATCTCAAATACTGGCTCAAAACACCCGAAAATTCAATATTTTTGGGTCCCAGAAGCGATCTGTACATGCCTACTCCGTGTTAATGTATTTTCAAAATACAGGTCCAAAACATGCTGAAAATCTATATTTTAGGTGCCCAAAGTCAATATGTGTATGCATCTTCTGTACCCGTCTATATCCCAAATTCAGGATCAAAACACCAGAAAATTCTATATTTGTGGGTCCCAGAAGCGATCTGTACATGCCTACTCCTTGCTAGAATTTTTTCAAGATACAGACCCAAAACATGCTCAAAATCGATATTTTAGGTGCAAAAAGTCGATATGTGCATGCATCCTCTGTACCCGGTTATATCCCAAATTCTGGTTCAAAACCCCCGAAAATTCGATATTTTTGTGTCCCAGGAGCGATCTGTACATGCCTACTCAGTGCTAGAATATTTTCAAATTATACGCCGGAAACATACTAAAAATCGCTATTTTGGGTGCCAAAGTCGATATGTGCATGCATCTTCTGTACCCGTTTATATCTCAAATTTAGGCTCAAAACAAAGAAAATTAGATATTTTTGGGTCCCTTAAGCAATCTGCACATGCCTACTCAGTGCTAGAATGTTTTTAAAATACAGGCTTAAAACATGCTATAAATCGATATTTTAGGTGTCCAAAGTCGATATGTTCATGTATCTTCTGTACCCGTTTATATCTCAAATTCAGGCTCAAAACACCCAAAAATTCGATATTTTTGTGTCACAGAAGCGATCTGTACATGTCTACACCGTGCTATAGTATTTTCAAAATACAGGCCCAAAACATGCTCAAAATCAATATTTTAGGTGCCCAAAGTCGATATGTGCGTGCATCTTCTGTACCCGTTCATATCTCAAATTCAGGCTCAGAACACCCTAAAATTCGATTTATTTGGGTTCCAGAAGCGATCTGTACGTGTCTACTCAGTGTTGGAGTATTTTAAAAATACAGGCCCAAAACATGCTCAAAATCGATATTTTGGGTGCCCAAAGTCGATATGTGCATGAATCTTCCGTACCCGTTTATATCTCAAATTTAGACTCAAAACACCCTAATATTCGATATTTTTGTGTCCCAGGAGCGATCTGTACATGCCTACTCCGTGTTAGAGTATTTTCAAAATACAGGCCCAAAACATGTTGAAAATCGTTATTTTATGTGCCCAAAGTCAAAATGTGTATGCATCTTTTGTACACGTGTATATCCCTAATTCAGGTTCAAAACACCAGAAAATTCGATTTTTTTTGGGTCCCAGAAGCGATCTGTACTTGCCTACTCCTTGCTAGAATGTTTTCAAGAAACAGACCCATAACATGTTAAAAATCGATATTTTAAGTGCAAAAAGTCGATATGTGCATGCATCTTCTGTACCCGTTTATATCTCAAATTTAGTCTCAAAACTCCTAAAATTCGATATTTTTGGGTCCCTTAAGCAATCTGCACATGCCTACTCAGTGATAGAATGTTTTTAAAATACAGGCTTAAAACATGCTATAAATCGATATTTTAGGTGTCCAAAGTCGATATGTGCATGCATCTTCTGAGCCCGTTTATATCTCAAATTCAGGCTCAAAACACCCAAAAAATCGATATTTTTGAGTCCCACAAGCGATCTGTACATGCCTACTCCGTGTTAGAGTATTTTCAAAATACAGGCCCAAAACAAGCTCAAAATCGATATTTTAGGTGCCCAAAGTCGATATGTGCATGCATCTTCTGTATCCGTTTATATCTCAAATTCAGGCTCAAAACACCCGAAAAGTCAATATTTTTGGGTCCCAGAAGCGATCTGTACATGCCTAATCCGTGTTAATGTATTTTCAAAATACAGGTCCAAAACATGCTGAAAATCTATATTTTAGGTGCCCAAAGTCAATATGTGTATGCATCTTCTGTACCCGTCTATATCCCAAATTCAGGTTCAAAACACCAGAAAATTCTATATTTGTGGGTCCCAGAAGCGATCTGTACATGCCTACTCCTTGCTAGAATTTTTTCAAGATACAGACCCAAAACATGCTCAAAATCGATATTTTAGGTGCAAAAAGTCAATATGTGCATGCATCCTCTGTACCCGGTTATATCCCAATTTCTGGTTCAAAACCCCCGAAAATTCGATATTTTTGTGTCCCAGGAGCGACCTGTACATGCCTACTCAGTGCTAGAATATTTTCAAATTATACGCCGGAAACATACTAAAAATCGATATTTTGGGTGCCAAAGTCGATATGTGCATGCATCTTCTGTACCCGTTTATATCTCAAATTTAGGCTCAAAACTAAGAAAATTAGATATTTTTGGGTCCCTTAAGCAATCTGCACATGCCTACTCAGTGCTAGAATGTTTTTAAAATACAGGCTTAAAACATGCTATAAATCGATATTTTAGGTGTCCAAAGTCGATATGTTCATGCATCTTCTGTACCCGTTTATATCTCAAATTCAGGCTCAAAACACCCAAAAATTCGATATTTTTGTGTCACAGAAGCGATCTGTACATGTCTACACCGTGCTATAGTATTTTCAAAATACAGGCCCAAAACATGCTCAAAATCAATATTTTAGGTGCCCAAAGTCGATATGTGCGTGCATCTTCCGTACCCGTTCATATCTCAAATTCAGGCTCAGAACACCCTAAAATTCGATTTATTTGGGTTCCAGAAGCGATCTGTACGTGTCTACTCAGTGTTGGAGTATTTTAAAAATACAGGCCCAAAACATGCTCAAAATCGATATTTTGGGTGCCCAAAGTCGATATGTGCATGAATCTTCCGTACCCGTTTATATCTCAAATTTAGACTCAAAACACCCTAATATTCGATATTTTTGTGTCCCAGAAGCGATCTGTACATGCCTACTCCGTGTTAGAGTATTTTCAAAATACAGGCCCAAAAAATGCTCAAAATCGATATTTTATGTGCCCAAAGTCAAAATGTGTATGCATCTTCTGTATACGTGTATATCCCTAATTCAGGTTCAAAACAACCGAAAATTCGATTTTTTTTGGTCCCAGAAGCGATCTGTACATGCCTACTCCGTGTTAGAGTATTTTCAAAATACAGGCCCAAAACATATTAAAAATCGATATTTTAGGTGCCCAAAGTCGATATGTGCATGCATCTTCTGTATCCGTTTATATCTCAAATTCAGGCTCAAAACACCCGAAAATTCAATATTTTTGTTCCCAGAAGCGATCTGTACGTGCAGACTCCGTGTTAGAGTGTTTGTAAAATAAAGGCCCAAAACATGCTAAAAATCGATATTTTATGTGCCCAAAGTCAATATGTGTATGCATCTTCTGTACCCGTGTATATCCCTAATTTCGGTTCAAAACACCAGAAAATTCGATATTTTTGGTTCCCAGAAGCGATCTGTACATGCCTACTCCTTGCTAGAATGTTTTCAAGATACAGACCCAAAACATGTCAAAATCGATATTTTAAGTGTAAAAAGTCGATATGTGCATGCATCTTCTGTACCCGTTTATATCTCAAATTCAGGCTCAAAACTCCGAAAATTCGATATTTTTGGGACCCTTAAGCAATCTGCACATGCCTACTCAGTGCTAGAATGTTTTTAAAATACAGGCTTAAAACATGCTATAAATCGATATTTTAGGTGTCCAAAGTCGATATGTGCATGCATCTTCTGTACCCGTTTATATCTCAAATTCAGGCTCAAAACACCCAAAAAATCGATATTTTTGTGTCCCAGAAGCGATCTGTACATGCCTACTCCTTGCTAGAATGTTTTCAAGATACAGACCCAAAACATGTCAAAATCGATATTTTAAGTGTAAAAAGTCGATATGTGCATGCATCTTCTGTACCCGTTTATATCTCAAATTCAAACTCAAAACACCCGAATATTCGATATTTTTGGGTCCCAAAAGCAATGTGTACATGCATACTCCGTGTTAGAGTATTTTCAAAATACAGGCCTAAAACATGCAGAAAATCGATATTTTTGCTGACTAAAGTCAATATGTGTATGCATCTACTGTACCCGTCTATATCCCAAGTTCAGGTTCAAAACACTCGAAAATTCGATATTTTTGGGTCCCAGAAGCAATCTGTACATGCCTACTTCTTGCTAGAATGTTTTCAAGATACAGACCCAAAACATGCTCGAAATCGATATTTTAGGTGCAAAAAGTCGAAATGTGCTTGCATCTTCTGTACCCGTTTATATCTCAAATTCAGGCTCAAAACACCCGAAAATTCGATATTTTTGGGTCCCCTAAGCGATCTGTACATGCCTACTCCGTGTTAGAGTATTTTCAAAATACAGGCCCAAAACATGCTCAAAATCGATATTTTAGGTGCCCAAAGTCGATATGTGCATGCATCTTCTGTATCCGTCTTTATCCCAAATTCAGGTTCAAAACACCCGAAAATTCGATATTTTTGGGTCCCAGAAGCGATTTGTACATGCCTACTCCTTGCTAGAATTTTTTCAAGATACAGACCCAAAACATGCTCAAAATCGATATTTTAGCTGCAAAAAGTCGATATGTGCATGCATCTTCTGTACCCGTTTATATCTCAAATTCAGGCTCAAAACACCCGAAAATTCCATATTTTTGGGTCCCTTAAGCGATCTGTACATGCATACTCAGTGCTAGAATGTTTTCAAAATATAGGCTCAAAACATGCTAAAAATCGATATTTTAGGTGTCCAAAGTCGATATGTGCATGCATCTTCTGTACCCGTTTATATATCAAATTCAGCCTCAAAACTCCCGAAAATTCGATATTTTGGATCCCAAAAGCGATCTGTACATGTCTACTCCGTGTTAGAGTATTTTTATAATACAGGCCGAAAACATGCTAAAGTCGATATTTTAGGTGCCCAAAGTCGAAATGTACATGCATCTTCTGTATCCGTTTATATCTCAAATACTGGCTCAAAACACCCGAAAATTCAATATTTTTGGGTCCCAGAAGCGATCTGTACATGCCTATTCCGTGTTAATGTATTTTCAAAATACAGGTCCAAAACATGCTGAAAATCTATATTTTAGGTGCCCAAAGTCAATATGTGTATGCATCTTCTGTACCCGTCTATATCCCAAATTCAGGTTCAAAACACCAGAAAATTCTATATTTGTGGGTCCCAGAAGCGATCTGTACATGCCTACTCCTTGCTAGAATTTTTTCAAGATACAGACCCAAAAATGCTCAAAATCGATATTTTAGGTGCAAAAAGTCGATATGTGCATGCATCCTCTGTACCCGGTTATATCCCAATTTCTGGTTCAAAACCCCCGAAAATTCGATATTTTTGTGTCCCAGGAGCGATCTGTACATGCCTACTCAGTGCTAGAATATTTTCAAATTATACGCCGGAAACATACTAAAAATCGATATTTTGGGTGCCAAAGTCGATATGTGCATGCATCTTCTGTACCCGTTTATATCTCAAATTTAGGCTCAAAACTAAGAAAATTAGATATTTTTGGGTCCCTTAAGCAATCTGCACATGCCTACTCAGTGCTAGAATGTTTTTAAAATACAGGCTTAAAACATGCTATAAATCGATATTTTAGGTGTCCAAAGTCGATATGTTCATGCATCTTCTGTACCCGTTTATATCTCAAATTCAGGCTCAAAACACCCAAAAATTCGATATTTTTGTGTCACAGAAGCGATCTGTACATGTCTACACCGTGCTATAGTATTTTCAAAATACAGGCCCAAAACATGCTCAAAATCAATATTTTAGGTGCCCAAAGTCGATATGTGCGTGCATCTTCTGTACCCGTTCATATCTCAAATTCAGGCTCAGAACACCCTAAAATTCGATTTATTTGGGTTCCAGAAGCGATCTGTATGTGTCTACTCAGTGTTGGAGTATTTTAAAAATACAGGCCCAAAACATGCTCGAAATCGATATTTTGGGTGCCCAAAGTCGATATGTGCATGAATCTTCCGTACCCGTTTATATCTCAAATTTAGACTCAAAACACCCTAATATTCGATATTTTTGTGTCCCAGAAGCGATCTGTACATGCCTACTCCGTGTTAGAGTATTTTCAAAATACAGGCCCAAAAAATGCTCAAAATCGATATTTTATGTGCCCAAAGTCAAAATGTGTATGCATCTTCTGTATACGTGTATATCCCTAATTCAGGTTCAAAACAACCGAAAATTCGATCTTTTTTGGTCCCAGAAGCGATCTGTACATGCCTACTCCGTGTTAGAGTATTTTCAAAATACAGGCCCAAAACATATTAAAAATCGATATTTTAGGTGCCCAAAGTCGATATGTGCATGCATCTTCTGTATCCGTTTATATCTCAAATTCAGGCTCAAAACACACGAAAATTCAATATTTTTGTTCCCAGAAGCGATCTGTACGTGCAGACTCCGTGTTAGAGTGTTTGTAAAATAAAGGCCCAAAACATGCTAAAAATCGATATTTTATGTGCCCTAAGTCAATATGTGTATGCATCTTCTGTACCCGTGTATATCCCTAATTCCGGTTCAAAACACCAGAAAATTCGATATTTTTGGTTCCCAGAAGCGATCTGTACATGCCTACTCCTTGCTAGAATGTTTTCAAGATACAGACCCAAAACATGCTATAAATCGATATTTTAGGTGTCCAAAGTCGATATGTGCATGCATCTTCTGTACCCGTTTATATCTCAAATTCAGGCTCAAAACACCCAAAAAATCGATATTTTTGTGTCCCAGAAGCGATCTGTACATGCCTACTCCTTGCTAGAATGTTTTCAAGATACAGACCCAAAACATGTCAAAATCGATATTTTAAGTGTAAAAAGTCGATATGTGCATGCATCTTCTGTACCCGTTTATATCTCAAATTCTAACTCAGAACACCCGAATATTCGATATTTTTGGGTCCCAAAAGCAATGTGTACATGCATACTCCATGTTAGAGTATTTTCAAAATACAGGCCTAAAACATGCAGAAAATCGATATTTTTGCTGCCTAAAGTCAATATGTGCATGCATCTTCTGTATCCGTCTATATCCCAAATTCAGGTTCAAAACACCCGAAAATTCGATATTTTTGGGTCCCAGAAGCGATTTGTACATGCCTACTCCTTGCTAGAATTTTTTCAAGATACAGACCCAAAACATGCTCAAAATCGATATTTTAGGTGCAAAAAGTCGATATGTGCATGCATCCTCTGTACCCGGTTATATCCCAAATTCTGGCTCAAAACCCCCGAAAATTCGATATTTTTGTGTCACAGAAGCGATCTGTACATGTCTACGCCGTGCTATAGTATTTTCAAAATACAGGCCCAAAACATGCTCAAAATCAATATTTTAGGTGCCCAAAGTCGATATGTGCGTGCATCTTCTGTACCCGTTCATATCTCAAATTCAGGCTCAGAACACCCTAAAATTCGATTTATTTGGGTTCCAGAAGCGATCTGTACGTGTCTACTCAGTGTTGGAGTATTTTAAAAATACAGGCCCAAAACATGCTCAAAATCGATATTTTGGGTGCCCAAAGTCGATATGTGCATGCATCTTCTGTACCCGTTTATATCTCAAATTTAGACTCAAAACACCCGAATATTCGATATTTTTGTGTCCCAGAAGCGATCTGTACATGCCTACTCCGTGTTAGAGTATTTTCAAAATACAGGCCCAAAACATGCTCAAAATCGATATTTTATGTGCCCAAAGTCAAAATGTGTATGCATCTTCTGTACACGTGTATATCCCTAATTCAGGTTCAAAACAACCGAAAATTCGATTTTTTTGGGTCCCAGAAGCGATCTGTACATGCCTAGTCCGTGTTAGAGTATTTTCAAAATACAGGCCCAAAACATATTAAAAATCGATATTTTAGGTGCCCAAAGTCGATATGTGCATGCATCTTCTGTATCCGTCTATATCCCAAATTTAGGTTCAAAACACCCGAAAATTCGATATTTTTGGGTCCCAGAAGCGATCTGTACATGCCTACTCCTTTCTAGAATTTTTTCAAGATACAGACCCAAAACATGCTAAAAATCGATATTTTGGGTGTCCAAAGTCGATATGTGCATGCATCTTCTGTACCCGTTTATATCTCAAATTCAGGCTCAAAACACCCGAAAATTCGATATTTTTGGGTCCCAAAAGCGATCTGTACATGTCTACTCCGTGTTTGAGTATTTTTATAATACAGGCCCAAAACATGCTATAAATCGATATTTTAGGTGCCCAAAGTCGATATGTGCATGCATCTTCTGTACCCGTTTATATCTCAAATTCAGTCTCAAAACTCCAAAAATTCGATATTTTTGGGTCCCTTTAGCAATCTGCACATGCCTACTCAGTGATAGAATGTTTTTAAAATACAGGCCCAAAACATGCTATAAATCGATATTTTAGGTGTTCAAAGTCGATATGTGCATGCATCTTCTGAACCCGTTTATATCTCAAATTCAGGCTCAAAACACCCGAAAATTCGATATTTTTCGATCCCAAAAGCGATCTGTACATGTCTACTCCGTGTTAGAGTATTTTTAAAATACAGGCCCAAAACATGCTAAAGTCGATATTTTAGGTGCCCAAAGTCAATATGTGCATGCATCATCTGTACCCGTTTATATCTCAAATTCAGGCTCAAAACACCCGAAAATTCAATTTTTTTGGGTCCCAGAAGCGATCTGTATGTGCACACTCCGTGTTAGAGTGTTTTCAAAATACAGGCCCAAAACATGTTGAAAATCGATATTTTATGTGCCCAAAGTCAAAATGTGTATGCATCTTTTGTACACGTGTATATCCCTAATTCAGGTTCAAAACACCAGAAAATTCGATTTTTTTGGGTTCTTAGAAGCGATCTGTACTTGCCTACTCCTTGCTAGAATGTTTTCAAGAAACAGACACATAACATGTTAAAAATCGATATTTTAAGTGCAAAAAGTCGATATGTGCATGCATCTTCTGTACCCGTTTATATCTCAAATTCAGTCTCAAAACTCCAAAAATTCGATATTTTTGGGTCCCTTAAGCAATCTGCACATGCCTACTCAGTGATAGAATGTTTTTAAAATACAGGCTTAAAACATGCTATAAATCGATATTTTAGGTGTCCAAAGTCGATATGTGCATGCATCTTCTGAGCCCGTTTATATCTCAAATTCAGGCTCAAAACAACCGAAAAATCGATATTTTTGTGTCCCACAAGCGATCTGTACATGCCTACTCCGTGTTAGAGTATTTTCAAAATACAGGCCCAAAACAAGCTCAAAATCGATATTTTAGGTGCCCAAAGTCGATATGTGCATGCATCTTCTGTATCCGTTTATATCTCAAATTCTGGCTCAAAACACCCGAAAATTCAATATTTTTGGGTCCCAGAAGCGATCTGTACATGCCTACTCCGTGTTAATGTATTTTCAAAATACAGGTCCAAAACATGCTGAAAATCTATATTTTAGGTGCCCAAAGTCAATATGTGTATGCATCTTCTATACCCGTCTATATCCCAAATTCAGGTTCAAAACACCAGAAAATTCGGTATTTGTGGGTCCCAGAAGCGATCTGTACATGCCTACTCCTTGCTAGAATTTTTTCAAGATACAGACCCAAAACATGCTCAAAACCGATATTTTAGGTGCAAAAAGTCGATATGTGCATGCATCCTCTGTACCCGGTTATATCCCAAATTCTGGTTCAAAACCCCCGAAAATTAGATATTTTTGGGCCCCTTAAGCAATCTGCACATGCCTACTCAGTGCTAGAATGTTTTTAAAATACAGGCTTAAAACATGCTATAAATCGATATTTTAGGTGTCCAAAGTCGATATGTTCATGCATCTTCTGTACCCGTTTATATCTCAAATTCAGGCTCAAAACACCCTAAAATTCGATATGTTTGTGTCACAGAAGCGA
The DNA here is from genome assembly GCA_033782935.1 of Petrolisthes cinctipes. Taxonomy (NCBI): domain Eukaryota; kingdom Metazoa; phylum Arthropoda; class Malacostraca; order Decapoda; family Porcellanidae; genus Petrolisthes; species Petrolisthes cinctipes. Next base: position 121,270 of record JAWQEG010000069.1, read on the forward strand.
TCTGTACATGTCTACACCATGCTATAGTATTTTCAAAATACAGGCCCAAAACATGCTCAAAATCAATATTTTAGTTGCCCAAAGTCGATATGTGCGTGCATCTTCTGTACCCGTTCATATGTCAAATTCAGGCTCAGAACACCCTAAAATTCGATTTATTTGGGTTCCAGAAGCGATCTGTACTTGTCTACTCAGTGTTGGAGTATTTTAAAAATACAGGCCCAAAACATGCTCAAAATCGATATTTTGGGTGCCCAAAGTCGATATGTGCATGCATCTTCCGTACCCGTTTATATCTCAAATTTAGACTCAAAACACCCTAATATTCGATATTTTTGGGTCCCAGAAGCGATCTGTACATGCCTACTCCGTGTTAGAGTATTTTCAAAATACAGGCCCAAAACATGCTCAAAATCGATATTTTATGTGCCCAAAGTCAAAATGTGTATGCATCTTCTGTATACGTGTATATCCCTAATTCAGGTTCAAAACAACCGAAAATTCGATTTTTTGGGGTCCCAGAAGCGATCTGTACATGCCTACTCCGTGTTAGAGTATTTTCAAAATACAGGCCCAAAACATATTAAAAATCGATATTTTAGGTGCCCAAAGTCGATATGTGCATGCATCTTCTGTATCCGTTTATATCTCAAATTCAGGCTCAAAACACCCGAAAATTCAATATTTTTGTTCCCAGAAGCGATCTGTACGTGCATACTCCGTGTTAGAGTGTTTGTAAAATAAAGGCCCAAAACATGCTAAAAATCGATATTTTATGTGCCCAAAGTCAATATGTGTATGCATCTTCTGTACCCGTGTATATCCCTAATTCAGGTTCAAAACACCAGGAAATTCGATATTTTTGGTTCCCAAAAGCGATCTGTACATGCCTACTCCTTGCTAGAATGTTTTCAAGATACAGACCCAAAACATGTCAAAATCGATATTTTAAGTGTAAAAAGTCGATATGTGCATGCATCTTCTGTACCCGTTTATATCTCAAATTCAGGCTCAAAACTCCGAAAATTCGATATTTTTGGGACCCTTAAGCAATCTGCACATGCCTACTCAGTGCTAGAATGTTTTTAAAATACAGGCTTAAAACATGCTATAAATCGATATTTTAGGTGTCCAAAGTCGATATGTGCATGCATCTTCTGTACCCGTTTATATCTCAAATTCAGGCTCAAAACACCCAAAAAATCGATATTTTTGTGTCCCAGAAGCGATCTGTACATGCCTACTCCGTGTTAGAGTATTTTAAAAATACAGGCCCAAAACATGCTCAAAATCGATATTTTAGGTACCCAAAGTCGATATGTGCATGCATCTTCTGTATCCGTTTATATCTCAAATTCAGGCTCAAAACACCAGAAAATTCCATATTTTTAGGTCCCAGAAGCGATCTGTACATGCCTACTCCGTGTTAAAGTATTTTCAAAATACAGGCCCAAAACATGCTGATAATCTATATTTTAGGTGCCCAAAGTCAATATGTGTATGCATCTTCTGTACCCGTCTATATCCCAAATTCAGGTTCAAAACACCAGAAAACTCGGTATTTTTGGGTCCCAGAAGCGATCTGTACATGCCTACTCAGTGCTAGAATGTTTTCAATATACAGACCCAAAACATGCTCAAAATCGATATTTTAGGTGCAAAAAGTCGATGTGTGCATACATCCTCTGTACCCGGTTATATCCCAAATTCTGGCTCAAAACCCCCGAAAATTCGATATTTTTGGGTCCCAGAAGCAATCTGTACATGCCTACTCAGTGCTAGAATATTTTCAAATTATACGCCCAAAACATACTAAAAATCGATATTTTTGGTGCCAAAGTCGTTATGTGCATGCATCTTCTGTACCCGTTTATATCTCAAATTCAGGCTCAAAACACCCAAAAAATCGATATTTTTGTGTCCCAGAAGCGATCTTTACATCTCTACACCGTGTTAGAGTATCTTCAAAATACAGGCCCAAAATATGCTCAAAATCGATATTTTAGGTGCCCAAAGTCGATATGTGCATGCATCTTCTGTACCCGTTCATATCTCAAATTCAAGTTCAGAATACCCGAAAATTCGATTTATTTGGGACCCAGAAGCGATCTGTACGTGTCTACTCAGTGTTAGAGTATTTTTAAGATACAGGCCCAAAACATCCTCAAAATCGATATTTTGGGTGCCCAAAGTCGATATGTGCATGCATCTTCTGTACCCGTTTATATCTCAAATTCAAACTCAAAACATCCGAATATTCGATATTTTTGGGTCCCAAAAGCAATGTGTACAAGCATACTCCGTGTTAGAGTATTTTCAAAATACAGGCCAAAAACATGCAGAAAATCGATATTTTTGCTGCCTAAAGTCAATATGTGTATGCATCTACTGTACCCGTCTATATCCCAAGTTCAGGTTCAAAACACTCGAAAATTCGATATTTTTGGGTCCCAGAAGCAATCTGTACATGCCTACTTCTTGCTAGAATGTTTTCATGATACAGACCCAAAACATGCTCGAAATCGATATTTTAGGTGCAAAAAGTCGAAATGTGCTTGCATCTTCTGTACCCGTTTATATCTCAAATTCAGGCTCAAAACACCCGAAAATTCGATATTTTTGGGTCCCCGAAGCGATCTGTACATGCCTACTCCGTGTTAGAGTATTTTCAAAATACAGGGCCAAAACAAGCTCAAAATCGATATTTTAGGTGCCCAAAGTCGATATGTGCATGCATCTTCTGTATCCGTCTATATCCCAAATTCAGGTTCAAAACACCAGAAAATTCGATTTTTTGGGGTCCCAGAAGCGATCTGTACTTGCCTACTCCTTGCTAGAATGTTTTCAAGAAACAGACCCATAACATGTTAAAAATCGATATTTTAAGTGCAAAAAGTCGATATGTGCATGCATCTTCTGAACCCGTTTATATCTCAAATTCAGGCTCAAAACACCCAAAAAATCGATATTCTTGTGTCTCAGAAGCGATCTGTACATGCCTACTCCGTGTTAGAGTATTTTCAAAATACAGGCCCAAAACATGCTCAAAATCGATATTTTAGGTGCCCAATGTCGATATGTGCATGCATCTTCTGTATCCGTTTATATCTCAAATTCAGGCTCAAAACACCCGAAAATTCAATATTTTTGGGTCCCAAAAGCGATCTGTACATGCCTACTCCATGTTAATGTATTTTCAAAATACAGGTCCAAAACATGCTGAAAATCTATATTTTAGGTGCCCAAAGTCAATATGTGTATGCATCTTCTGTACCCGTCTATATCCCAAATTCAGGTTCAAAACACCAGGAAATTCGGTATTTTTGGGTCCCAGAAGCGATCTTTACATGCCTACTCCTTGCTAGAATTTTTTCAAGATACAGACCCAAAACATGCTCAAAATCGATATTTTAGGTGCAAAAAGTCGATACGTGCATGCATCCTCTGTACCCGGTTATATCCCAAATTCTGGCTCAAAACCCCCGAAAATTCGATATTTTTGTGTCACAGAAGCGATCTGTACATGTCTACACCGTGCTATAGTATTTTCAAAATACAGGCCCAAAACATGCTGAAAATCAATATTTTAGGTGCCCAAAGTCGATATGTGCGTGCATCTTCTGTACCCGTTCATATCTCAAATTCAGGCTCAGAACACCCTAATATTCGATTTATTTGGGTTCCAGAAGCGATCTGTACGTGTCTACTCAGTGTTGGAGTATTTTAAAAATACAGGCCCAAAACATGCTCAAAATCGATATTTTGGGTGCCTAAAGTCGATATGTGCATGCATCTTCCGTACCCGTTTATATCTCAAATTTAGACTCAAAACTCCCGAATATTCGATATTTTTGTGTCCCAGAAGCGATCTGTACATGCCTACACCGTGTTAGAGTATTTTCAAAATACAGGCCAAAAACATGCTGAAAATCTATATTTTAGGTGCCCAAAGTCAATATGTGTATGCATCTTCTGTACCCGTCTATATCCCAAATTCAGGTTCAAAACACCAGAAAATTCGGTATTTTTGGGTCCCAGAAGCGATCTGTACATGCCTACTCCGTGTTAGAGTATTTTCAAAATACAGGCCCAAAACATGCTCAAAATCGATATTTTAGGTGTCCAAAGTCGATTTGTGCATGCATCTTCTGTATCCGTCTATATCCCAAATTTAGGTTCAAAACACCCGAAAATTCGATATTTTTGGGTCCCAGAAGCGATCTGTACATGCCTACACCTTGCTAGAATTTTTTCAAGATACAGACCCAAAACATGCTAAAAATCGATATTTTGGGTGTCCAAAGTCGATATGTGCATGCATCTTCTGTATCCGTTTATATCTCAAATTCAGGCTCAAAACACCCGAAAATTCCATATTTTAGGGTCCTAGAAGTGATCTGTACGTGCACACTCCGTGTTAGAGTGTTTTCAAAATACAGGCCCAAAACATGTTGAAAATCGATATTTTATGTGCCCAAAGTCAAAATGTGTATGCATCTTTTGTACACGTGTATATCCCAAATTCAGGTTCAAAACACCAGAAAATTCGGTATTTTTGGGTCCCAGAAGCGATCTGTACATGCCTACTCCTTGCTAGAATTTTTTCAAGATACAGACCCAAAACATGCTAAAAATCGATATTTTGGGTGTCTAAAGTCGATATGTGCATGCATCTTCTGTACCCGTTTATATCTCAAATTCAGGCTGAAAACACCCGAAAAAATTCGATATTTATGGGTCCCAAAAGCGATCTGTACATGTCTACTCCGTGTTAGAGTATTTTTATAATACAGGCCCAAAACATGCTATAAATCGATATTTTAGGTGCCCAAAGTCGATATGTGCATGCATCTTCTGTACCCGTTTATATTTCAAATTCAGGCTCAAAACACCCAAAAAATCGATATTTTTGTGTCCCAGAAGCGATCTGTACATGCCTACTCCGTGTTAGAGTATTTTCTAAATTCAGGCCCAAAACATGCTCAAAATCGATATTTTAGGTACCCAAAGTCGATATGTTCATGCATCTTCTGTATCCGTTTATATCTCAAATTCAGGCTCAAAACACCAGAAAATTCCATATTTTTGGGTCCCAGAAGCGATCTGTACATGCCTACTCCGTGTTAAAGTATTTTCAAAATACAGGCCCAAAACATGCTGAAAATCTATATTTTAGGTGCCCAAAGTCAATATTTGTATGCATCTTCTGTACCCGTCTATATCCCAAATTCAGGTTCAAAACACCAGGAAATTCGGTATTTTTGGGTCCCAGAAGCGATCTGTACATGCCTACTCAGTGCTAGAATGTTTTCAATATACAGACCCAAAACATGCTCAAAATCGATATTTTAGGTGCAAAAAGTCGATATGTGCATGCATCCTCTGTACCCGGTTATATCCCAAATTCTGGCTCAAAACCCCCGAAAATTCGATATTTTTGGGTCCCAGAAGCGATCTATACATGCCTACTCAGTGCTAGAATATTTTCAAATTATACGCCCAAAACATACTAAAAATCGATATTTTTGGTGCCAAAGTCGTTATGTGCATGCATCTTCTGTACCCGTTTATATCTCAACTTCAGGCTCAAAACACCCAAAAAATCGATATTTTTGTGTCCCAGAAGCGATCTGTACATCTCTACACCGTGTTAGAGTATCTTCAAAATACAGGCCCAAAACATGCTCAAAATCGATATTTTAGGTGCCCAAAGTCGATATGTGCATGCATCTTCTGTACCCGTTCATATCTCAAATTCAGGTTCAGAATACCCGAAAATTCGATTTATTTGGGTCCCAGAAGCGATCTGTACGTGTCTACTCAGTGTTAGAGTATTTTAAAGATACAGGCCCAAAACATCCTCAAAATCGATATTTTGGGTGCCCAAAGTCGATATTTGCATGCATCTTCTGTACCCGTTTATATCTCAAATTCAAACTCAAAACACCCGAATATTCGATATTTTTGGGTCCCAAAAGCAATGTGTACATGCATACTCCGTGTTAGAGTATTTTCAAAATACAGGCCTAAAACATGCATAAAATCGATATTTTTGCTGCCTAAAGTCAATATGTGTATGCATCTACTGTACCCGTCTATATCCCAAGTTCAGGTTCAAAACACTCGAAAATTCGATATTTTTGGGTCCCAGAAGCAATCTGTACATGCCTACTTCTTGCTAGAATGTTTTCAAGACACAGACCCAAAACATGCTCGAAATCGATATTTTAGGTGCAAAAAGTCGAAATGTGCATGCATCTTCTGTACCCGTTTATATCTCAAATTCAGGCTCAAAACACCCGAAAATTCCATATTTTTGGGTCCCTTAAGCGATCTGTACATGCATACTCAGTGCTAGAATGTTTTCAAAATATAGGCTCAAAACATGCTAAAAATCGATATTTTGGGTGTCCAAAGTCGATATGTGCATGCATCTTCTGTACCCGTTTATATCTCAAATTCAGGCTCAAAACACCCGAAAATTCGATATTTTTGGATCCCAAAAGCGATCTGTACATGTCTACTCCGTGTTAGAGTATTTTTATAATACAGGCCCAAAACATGCTAAAGTCGATATTTTAGGTGCCCAAAGTCAATATGTGCATGCATCATCTGTACCCGTTTATATCTCAAATTCAGGCTCAAAACACCCGAAAATTCGATTTTTTTGGGTCCCAGAAGCGATCTGTACGTGCACACTCTGTGTTAGAGTGTTTTCAAAATACAGGCCCAAAACATGTTGAAAATCGATATTTTATGTGCCCAAAGTCAAAATGTGTATGCATCTTTTGTACACGTGTATATCCCTAATTCAGGTTCAAAACACCAGAAAATTCGATTTTTTTGGGTCCCAGAAGCGATCTGTACTTGCCTACTCCTTGCTAGAATGTTTTCAAGAAACAGGCCCAAAACATGTTAAAAATCGATATTTTAAGTGCAAAAAGTCGATATGTGCATGCATCTTCTGTACCCGTTTATATCTCAAATTCAGTCTCAAAACTCCAAAAATTCGATATTTTTGGGTCCCTTAAGCAATCTGCACATGCCTACTATGTGATAGAATTTTTTTAAAATACAGGCTTAAAACATGCTATAAATCGATATTTTAGGTGTCCAAAGTCGATATGTGCATGCATCTTCTGAGCCCGTTTATATCTCAAATTCAGGCTCAAAACACCCGAAAATTCGATATTTTTGTGTCCCCGAAGCGATCTGTACATGCCTACTCCGTGTTAGAGTATTTTCAAAATACAGGCCCAAAACATGCTCAAAATCGATATTTTAGGTGCCCAAAGTCGATATGTGCATGCATCTTCTGTACCCGTTTATATCTCAAATTCAGGCTCAAAACACCAGAAAATTCGATTTTTTATGGGTCCCAGAAGCGATCTGTACTTGCCTACTCCTTGCTAGAATGTTTTCAAGAAACAGACCCATAACATGTTAAAAATCGATATTTTAAGTGCAAAAAGTCGATATGTGCATGCATCTTCTGTACCCGTTTATATCTCAAATTCAGGCTCAAAACACCCAAAAATTCGATATTCTTGTGTCCCAGAAGCGATCTGTACGTGTCTACTCAGTGTTGGAGTATTTAAAAAATACAGGCCCAAAACATGCTCAAAATCGATATTTTGGGTGCCCAAAGTCAAAATGTGTATGCATCTTCTGTACACGTGTATATCCCTAATTCAGGTTCAAAACAACCGAAAATTCGATTTTTTGGGGTCCCAGAAGCGATCTGTACATGCCTACTCCGTGTTAGAGTATTTTCAAAATACAGGCCCAAAACATGCTCAAAATCGATATTTTAGGTGCCCAAAGTCGATATGTGCGCGCATCTTCTGTACCCGTTCATATCTGAAATTCAGGCTCAGAACACCCTAAAATTCGATTTATTTGGTTTCCAGAAGCGATCTGTACGTGTCTAGCCAGTGTTGGAGTATTTTAAAAATACAGGCCTAAAACATGCTCAAAATCGATATTTTGGGTGCCCAAAGTCGATATGTGCATGCATCTTCTGTATCCGCCTATATCTCAAATTTAGACTCAAAACACCCGAATATTCGATATTTTTGTGTCCCAGAAGCGATCTGTACATGCTTACTCCGTGTTAGAGTATTTTCAAAATACAGGCCCAAAACATGCTCAAAATCAATATTTTATGTGCCCAAAGTCAAAATGTGTATGCATCTTCTGTACACGTGTATATCCCTAATTCAGGTTAAAAACAACCGAAAATTCGATTTTTTTTGGTCCCAGAAGCGATCTGTACATGCCTACTCCGTGTTAGAGTATTTTCAAAATACAGGCCCAAAACATATTAAAAATCGATATTTTAGGTGCCCAAAGTCGATATGTGCATGCATCTTCTGTATCCGTTTATATCTCAAATTCAGGCTCAAAACACCCGAAAATTCAATATTTTTGGGTCCTAGATGCGATCTGTACATGCCTACTCCGTGTTAATGTATTTTCAAAATACAGGTCCAAAACATGCTGAAAATCTATGTTTTAGGTGCCCAAAGTCAATATGTGTATGCATCTTTTGTACCCGTCTATATCCCAAATTCAAATTCAAAACACCAGAAAATTCGGTATTTTTGGGTCCCAGAAGCGATCTGTACATGCCTACTCCTTGCTAGAATTTTTTCAAGATACAGACCCAAAACATGCTCAAAATCGATATTTTAGGTGCAAAAAGTCGATATGTGCATGCATCCTCTGTACCCGGTTATATCCCAAATTCTAGCTCAAAACCCCCGAAAAATCGATATTTTTGTGTCCCAGAAACGATCTGTACATGTCTACACCGTGCTATAGTATTTTCATAATACAGGCCCAAAACATGCTCAAAATCAATATTTTAGGTGCCCAAAGTCGATATGTGCGTGCATCTTCTGTACCCGTTCATATCTCAAATTCAGTCTCAGAACACCCTAAAATTCGATTTATTTGGGTTCCAGAAGCGATCTGTACGTGTCTTCTCAGTGTTGGAGTATTTTAAAAATACAGGCCCAAAACATGCTCAAAATCGATATTTTGGGTGCCCAACGTCGATATGTGCATGCATCTTCTGTATCCGTTTATATCTCAAATTCAGGATCAAAACACCCTAAAATTCAATATTTTTGGGTCCCAAAAGCGATCTGTACATGCCTACTCCGTGTTAATGTATTTTCAAAATACAGGCCCAAAACATGCTGAAAATCTATATTTTAGGTGCCCAAAGTCAATATGTGTATGCATCTTCTGTACCCGTCTATATCCCAAATTCAGGTTCAAAACACCAGAAAATTCGGTATTTTTGGGTCCCAGAAGCGATCTGTACATGACTACTCCTTGCTAGAATTTTTTCAAGATACAGACCCAAAACACGCTCAAAATCGATATTTTAAGTGCAAAAAGACGATATGTGCATGCATCCTCTGTACCCGGTTATATCCCAAATTCTGGCTCAAAACCCCCGAAAATTCGATATTTTTGGGTCCCAGAAGCAATCTGTACATGCCTACTCAGTGCTAGAATATTTTCAAATTATACGCCGAAAACATACTAAAAATCGATATTTTGGGTGCCAAAGTCGATATGTGCATGCATCTTCTAAACCCGTTTATATCTCAAATTCAGGCTCAAAACACCCAAAAAATCGATATTTTTGTGTCCCAGAAGCGATCTGTACATGCCTACTCCGTGTTAGAGTATTTTCATAATACAGGCCCAAAACATGCTCAAAATCGATATTTTAGGTGCCCAAAGTCGATATGTGCATGCATCTTCTGTATCCGTTTATATCTCAAATTCAGGCTCAAAATACTCAAAAATTCAATATTTTTGGGTCCCAGAAGCGATCTGTACATGCCTACTCCGTGTTAATGTATTTTCAAAATACAGGCCCAAAACATACTCAAAATCGATATTTTAGGTGACCAAAGTCACTATGTGAATATATCTTCTGTACCCGTCTATATCCCAAATTCTGGTTCAAAACACCAGAAAATTCGGTATTTTTGGGTCCTAGATGCGATCTGTACATGCTTACTCCTTGCTAGAATTTTTTCAAGATACCGACCCAAAACATGCTCAAAATCGATATTTTAGGTGCAAAAAGTCGATATGTGCATGCATCCTCTGTACCCGGTTATATCCCAAATTCTGGCTCAAAACCCCCGAAAATTCGATATTTTTGGGTCCCAGAAGCGATCTGTACATGTCTACTCCGTATTAGAGTGTTTTTAAAATACAGGCCCAATACATGCTGAAAATCGATATTTTATGTGCCTAAAGTCAATATGTGTATGCATCTTCTGTACACGTGTATATCCCTAATTCAGGTTCAAAACACCAGAAAATTCGATTTTTTGGGGTCCCAGAAGCGATCTGTACATGCATACTCCTTGCTAGAATGTTTTCAAGATACAGACCCAAAACATGTTAAAAATCGATATTTTAAGTGCAAAAAGTCGATATGTGCATGCATCTTATGTACCCGTTTATATTTCAAATTCAGTCTCAAAACTCCGAAAATTCGAAAATTTTTTGTCCCTTAAGCAATCTACACATGCCTACTCAGTGATAGAATGTTTTTAAAATACAGGCTTAAAACATGCTAAAAATCGATATTTTAGGTGCCCAAAGTCGATATGTGCATGCATCTTCTGAACCCGTTTATATCTCAAATTCAGGCTCAAAACACCCAAAAAATCGATATTTTTGTGTCCCAGAAGCGATCTGTACATGCCTACTCCGTGTTAGAGTATTTTCAAAATACAGGCCCAAAACATGCTCAAAATCGATATTTTATGTGCCCAAAGTCGATATGTGCATGCATCTTCTGTAACCGTTTATATCTCAAATTAAGGCTCAAAACACCCGAAAATTCAATATTTTTGGGTCCCAAAAGCGATCTGTACATGCCTAATCCGTGTTAATGTATTTTCAAAGTACAGGCCCAAAACATTCTGAAAATCTATATTTTAGGTGCCCAAAGTCAATATGTGTATGCATCTTCTGTACCCGTCTATATCCCAAATTCAGGTTCAAAACACCAGAAAATTCGGTATGTTTGGGTCCCAGAAGCGATCTGTACATGCCTACTCCTTGCTAGAATTTTTTCAAGATACAGACCCAAAACATGCTCAAAATCGATATTTTAGGTGCAAAAAGTCTATATGTGCATGCATCCTCTGTACCCGGTTATATCCCAAATTCTGGCTCAAAACCCCCCAAAATTCGATATTTTTGGGTCCCAGAAGCGATCTGTACATGCCTACTCAGTGCTAGAATATTTTCAAATTATACGCCGAAAACATACTAAAAATCGATATTTTGGGTGCCAAAGTCGATATGTGCATGCATCTTCTGAACTCGTTTATATCTCAAATTCAGGCTCAAAACACCCAAAAAATCGATATTTTTGTGTCCCAGAAGCGATCTGTACGCGCCTACTCCGTGTTAGAGTATTTTCAAAATACAGGCCCAAAACATGCTCAAATTCGATATTTTAGGTGCCCAAAGTCGATATGTGCATGCATCTTCTGTATCCGTTTATATCTCAAATTCAGGCTCAAAACACCCGAAAATTCAATATTTTTGGGTCCCAGAAGCGATCTGTACATGCCTACTCCGTGGTAATGTATTTTTAAAATACAGGCCCAAAACATGCTGAAAATCTATATTTTAGGTGCCCAAAGTCAATATGTGTATGCATCTTCTGTACCCGTCTATATCCCAAATTCAGGTTCAAAACACCAGAAAATTCGGTATTTTTGGGTCCTAGATGCGATCTGTACATGCCTACTCCTTGCTAGAATTTTTTCAAGATACAGACCCAAAACATGCTCAATATCGATATTTTAGGTGCAAAAAGTCGATATGTGCATGAATCTTCTGAACCCGTTTATATCTCAAATTCAGGCTCAAAACACCCATAAATCGATATTTTTGTGTCCCAGAAGCGATCTGTACATGCCTACTCCGTGTTAGAGTATTTTCAAAATACAGGCCCAAAACATGCTCAAAATCGATATTTTAGGTGCCCAAAGTCGATATGTGCATGCATCTTCTGTATCCGTTTATATCTCAAATTCAGGCTCAAAACACCCGAAAATTCAATATTTTTGGGTCCCAGAAGCGATCTGTACATGCCTACTCCGTGGTAATGTATTTTTAAAATACAGGCCCAAAACATGCTGAAAATCTATATTTTAGGTGCCCAAAGTCAATATGTGTATGCATCTTCTGTACCCGTCTATATCCCAAATTCAGGTTCAAAACACCAGAAAATTCGGTATTTTTGGGTCCTAGATGCGATCTGTACATGCCTACTCCTTGCTAGAATTTTTTCAAGATACAGACCCAAAACATGCTCAATATCGATATTTTAGGTGCAAAAAGTCGATATGTGCATTAATCTTCTGAACCCGTTTATATCTCAAATTCAGGCTCAAAACACCCATAAATCGATATTTTTGTGTCCCAGAAGCGATCTGTACATGCCTACTCCGTGTTAGAGTATTTTCAAAATACAGGCCCAAAACATGCTCAAAATCGATATTTTAGGTGCCCAAAGTCCATATGTGCATGCATCTTCTGTATCCGTTTATATCTCAAATTCAGGCTCAAAACACCCGAAAATTCAATATTTTTGGGTCCTAGAAGCGATCTGTACATGCCTACTCCGTGTTAATGTATTTTTAAATTACAGGCCCAAAACATGCTGAAAATCTATATTTTAGGTGCCCAAAGTCAATATGTGCATGCATCTTCTGTACCCGTCTATATCCCAAATTCAGGTTCAAAACACCAGAAAATTCGGTATTTTTGGGTCCCGGAAGCGATCTGTACATGCCTACTCCTTGCTAGAATTTTCTCAAGATACAGACCCAAAACATGCTTAAAATCGATATTTTAGGTGCAAAAAGTCGATATGTGCATGCATCCTCTGTACCCGGTTATATCCCAAATTCTTACTCAAAACCCCCGAAAATTCGATATTTTTGGGTCCCAGAAGCGATCTGTACATGCCTACTCCGTGGTAATGTATTTTTAAAATACAGGCCCAAAACATGCTGAAAATCTATATTTTAGGTGCCCAAAGTCAATATGTGTATGCATCTTCTGTACCCGTCTATATCCCAAATTCAGGTTCAAAACACCAGAAAATTCGGTATTTTTGGGTCCTAGATGCGATCTGTACATGCCTACTCCTTGCTAGAATTTTTTCAAGATACAGACCCAAAACATGCTCAATATCGATATTTTAGGTGCAAAAAGTCGATATGTGCATGAATCTTCTGAACCCGTTTATATCTCAAATTCAGGCTCAAAACACCCATAAATCGATATTTTTGTGTCCCAGAAGCGATCTGTACATGCCTACTCCGTGTTAGAGTATTTTCAAAATACAGGCCCAAAACATGCTCAAAATCGATATTTTAGGTGCCCAAAGTCGATATGTGCATGCATCTTCTGTATCCGTTTATATCTCAAATTCAGGCTCAAAACACCCGAAAATTCAATATTTTTGGGTCCCAGAAGCGATCTGTACATGCCTACTCCGTGGTAATGTATTTTTAAAATACAGGCCCAAAACATGCTGAAAATCTATATTTTAGGTGCCCAAAGTCAATATGTGTATGCATCTTCTGTACCCGTCTATATCCCAAATTCAGGTTCAAAACACCAGAAAATTCGGTATTTTTGGGTCCTAGATGCGATCTGTACATGCCTACTCCTTGCTAGAATTTTTTCAAGATACAGACCCAAAACATGCTCAATATCGATATTTTAGGTGCAAAAAGTCGATATGTGCATTAATCTTCTGAACCCGTTTATATCTCAAATTCAGGCTCAAAACACCCATAAATCGATATTTTTGTGTCCCAGAAGCGATCTGTACATGCCTACTCCGTGTTAGAGTATTTTCAAAATACAGGCCCAAAACATGCTCAAAATCGATATTTTAGGTGCCCAAAGTCCATATGTGCATGCATCTTCTGTATCCGTTTATATCTCAAATTCAGGCTCAAAACACCCGAAAATTCAATATTTTTGGGTCCTAGAAGCGATCTGTACATGCCTACTCCGTGTTAATGTATTTTTAAATTACAGGCCCAAAACATGCTGAAAATCTATATTTTAGGTGCCCAAAGTCAATATGTGCATGCATCTTCTGTACCCGTCTATATCCCAAATTCAGGTTCAAAACACCAGAAAATTCGGTATTTTTGGGTCCCGGAAGCGATCTGTACATGCCTACTCCTTGCTAGAATTTTCTCAAGATACAGACCCAAAACATGCTTAAAATCGATATTTTAGGTGCAAAAAGTCGATATGTGCATGCATCCTCTGTACCCGGTTATATCCCAAATTCTTACTCAAAACCCCCGAAAATTCGATATTTTTGGGTCCCAGAAGCGATCTGTACATGCCTACTCCGTGTTAGAGTATTTTCAAAATACAGGATTAAAACATGCTCAAAATCGATATTTTAGGTGCCCAAAGTCCATATGTGCATGCATCTTCTGTCTCCTTTTATATCTCAAATTCAGGCTCAAAACACCCGAAAATTCAATATTTTTGTGTCCCAGAAGCGATCTGTACATGCCTATTCCGTGTTAATGTATTTTTAAAATACAGGCCCAAAACATGCTGAAAATCTATATTTTAGGTGCCCAAAGTCGATATGTGCATGCATCTTCTGTACCCGTTTATATCTCAAATTCAGGCTCAAAACTCCGAAAATTGGATATTTTTTGTTCCCTTTAGCAGTTTGCACATGCCTACTCTGTGTTAGAATGTTTTTAAAATACAGGCTTAAAACATACTATAAATCGATATTTTAGGTGTCCAAAGTCGATATGTGCATGCATCTTCTGAACCTGTTTATATCTCAAATTCAGGCTCAAAACACCCGAAAATTCCATATTTTTGGGTCCCTTAAGCAATCTGTACATGCATACTCAGTGCTAGAATGTTTTCAAAATATAGGCTCAAAACATGCTAAAAATCGATATTTTAGGTGTCCAAAGTCGATATGTGCATGCATCTTCTGTACCCGTTTATATCTCAAATTCAGGCTCAAAACACCCTAAAATTCGATATTATCGGGTCCCAAAAGCGATCTGTACATGTCTACTCCGTGGTAGAGTATTTTTAAAATACAGGCCCAAAACATGCAAAAAATCGATATTTTAGGTGCCTAAAGTCGATATGTGCATGCATCTTCTGTACCCGTTTATATCTCAAATTCAGACTCAAAACACCCGAATATTCGATATTTTTGGGTCCCAAAAGCAATGTGTACATGCATACTCCGTGTTAGTGTATTTTCAAAGTACAGGCCTAAAACATGCTGAAAATCGATATTTTAGCTGCCCAAATTCAATATGTGTATGCATCTTCTATACCCGTCTATATCCCAAATTCAGGTTCAAAACACCCGAAAATTCGATATTTTTGGATCCCCGAAGCGATCTTTACATGCCTACTCCGTGTTAGAGTATTTTCAAAATACAGGCCCAAAACATGCTCAAAATCGATATTTTAGGTGCCCAAAATCGATATGTGCATGCATCTTCTGTATCCGTCTATGTCCCAAATTCAGGTTTAAAACACCCGAAAATTCGATATTTTTGGGTCCCAGAAGCGATCTGTACATGCCTACTCCTTGCTAGAATTTTTTAAAGATACAAAGCCAAAACATGCTTAAAATCGATATTTTAGGTGCAAAAAGTCGATATGTGCATTCATCTTCTGTACCAGTTTATATCTCAAATTCAGGCTCAAAACACCCGAATATTCCATATTTTTGGGTCCCTTAAGCGATCTGTACATGCATACTCAGTGCTAGAATGTTTTCAAAATATAGGCTCAAAACATGCTAAAAATCGATATTTTAGGTGTCCAAAGTCGATATGTGCATGCATCTTCTGTACCCGTTTATATCTCAAATTCAGGCTCAAAACACCCGAAAATTCCATATTTTTGGGTCCCTTAAGCAATCTGTACATGCATACTCAGTGCTAGAATGTTTTCAAAATATAGGCTCAAAACATGCTAAAAATCGATATTTTAGGTGTCCAAAGTCAATATGTGTATGTATATTCTGTACCCGTCTATATCCCAAATTCAGGTTCAAAACACTCGAAAATTCGATATTTTTGGGTCCCAGAAGCAATCTGTACATGCCTACTCCGTGTTAGAGTAGTTTCAAAATACAGGCCCAAAACATGCTCAAAATCGATATTTTAGGTGCGCAATGTCGATATGTGCATGCATCTTCTGTATACGTCTGTATCCCAAATTCAGGTTCAAAACACCCGAAAATTCGATATTTTTGGGTCCCAGAAGCGATCTGTACATGCCTACTCCTTGCTAGAATTTTTTAAGATACAAACCCAAGACATGCTCAAAATCGATATTTTAGGTGCAAAAAGTCGATATGTGCATGCATCTTCTGTACCCGTTTATATCTCAAATTCAGGCTCAAAACACCCGAAATTTCCATATTTTTGGTTCCCTTAAGCAATCTGCACATGCTTACTCCGAGTTAGAGTATTTTTTTAATACAGGCCCAAAACATGCTAAAAATCGATATTTTAGGTGTCCAAAGTCGATATGTGCATGCATCTTCTGAACCTGTTTATATCTCAAATTCAGGCTCAAAACACCCGAAAATTCCATATTTTTGGGTCCCAAAAGCGATCTGTACATGCCTACTCCTTGCTAGAATGTTTTCAAGATACAGGCCAAAAACATGCTTAAAATCGATATTTTAAGTGCAAAACGTCGATATGTGCATGCATCTTCTGTACCCGTTTATATCTCAAATTCAGGCTCAAAACTCCGAAAATTCGATATTTTTGGGTCCCTTAAGCAATCTGCACATGCCTACTCAGTGCTAGAATGTTTTTAAAATACAGGCTTAAAACATGCTACAAATCGATATTTTAGGTGCCCAAAGTCGATATGTGCATGCATCATCTGTACCCGTTTATATCTCAAATTCTGTCTCAAAACACCCGAAAATTCAATATTTTTGGGTCCCAGAAGCGATCTGTACATGCCTACTCCGTGTTAATGTATTTTCAAAATACAGGCCCAAAACATGCTGAAAATCTATATATTATTGCCCAAAGTCAATATGTGTATGCATCTTCTGTACCCGTCTATATCCCAAATTCAGGTTCAAAACACCTGAAAATTCGGTATTTTTGGGTCCCAGAAGCGATCTGTACATGCCTACTCCTTGCTAGAATTTTTTCAAGATACAGACCCAAAACATGCTCAAAATCGATATTTTAGGTTCAAAAAGTCGATATGTGCATGCATCCTCTGTACCCGGTTATATCCCAAATTCTGGCTCAGAACCCCCGAAAATTCGATATTTTTGGGTCCCAGAAGCGATCTGTACATGCCTACTCAGTGCTAGAATATTTTCTAATTATACGCCGAAAACATACTAAAAATCGATATTTTGGGTGCCAAAGTCGATATGTGCATGCATCTTCTGTACTCGTTTATATCTCAAATTTAGGCTCAAAACACCCGAAAATTCGATATTTTTGTGTCCCCGAAGCGATCTGTACATGCCTACTCCGTGTTAGAGTATTTTCAAAATACAGGCCCAAAACATGCTCAAAATCGATATTTTAGGTGCCCAAAGTCGATATGTGCATGCATCTTCTGTACCCTTTCATATCTCAAATTCAGGCTCACAACACCCTAAAATTCGATTTAATTGGGTTCCAGAAGCGATCTGTACGTGTCTACTCAGTGTTAGAGTATTTTAAAAATACAGGCCCAAAACATGCTCAAAATCGATATTTTGTTCCCAAAGTCGATATGTGCATGCATCTTCTGTACCCGTTTATATTTCAAATTCAGACTCAAAACTCCCGAATATTCAATATTTTTGGGTACCAAAAGCAATGTGTACATGCATACTCCGTGTTAGAGTATTTTCAAAATACAGGTCTATAACATGCTGAAAATCGATATTTTAGCTGCCCAAAATCAATATGTGTATGTATCTTCTGTACTCGTCTATATCCCAAATTCAGGTTCAAAACACTCGAAAATTCGATATTTTTGGGTCCCAGAAGCAATCTGTACATGCCTACTTCTTGCTAGAATATTTTCAAGATACAGACCCAAAACATATTCAAAATCGATATTTTAGGTGCAAAAAGTCGAAAAGTGCATGCATCTTCTGTACTCGTTTATATCTCAAATTTAGGCTCAAAACACCCGAAAATTCGATATTTTTGTGTCCCCGAAGCGATCTGTACATGCCTACTCCGTGTTAGAGTATTTTCAAAATACAGGCCCAAAACATGCTCAAAATCGATATTTTAGGTGCCCAATGTCGATATGTGCATGCATCTTCTGTATCCGTCTATATCCCAAATTCAGGTTCAAAACACCCGAAAATTCGATATTTTTGGGTCCCAGAAGCGATCTGTACATGCCTACTCCTTGCTAGAATTTTTTAAGATACAAACCCAAGACAGGCTCAAAATCGATATTTTAGGTGCAAAAAGTCGATATGTGCATGCATCTTCTGTACCCGTTTATATCTCAAATTCAGGCTCAAAACGCCCGAAATTTCCATATTTTTGGTTCCCTTAAGCAATCTGCACATGCCTACTCCGAGATAGAGTATTTTTTAAATACAGGCCCAAAACATGCTAAAAATCGATATTTTAGGTGCCCAAAGTCGATATGTGCATGCATCTTCTGTACCCGTTTATATCTCAAATTCAGGCTCAAAACACAAGAAAATTAAATATTTTTGGGTCCCAGAAGCGATCTGTACGTGCATACTCCGTGTTAGAGTGTTTTTAAAATACAGGCCCAAAACATGCTGAAAATCGATATTTTATGTGCCCAAAGTCAATATGTGTATGCATCTTCTGTACACGTGTATATCCCAAATTCAAGTTCTAAACACCAGAAAATTCTATATTTTTGGGTCCCAAAAGCGATCTGTACATGCCTACTCGTTGCTAAAATGTTTTACAGATACAGACCAAAAACATGCTTAAAATCGATATTTTAAGTGCAAAAAGTCGATATGTGCATGCATCTTCTGTACCCGTTTATATCTCAAATTCAGGCTCAAAACACCCGAAAATTCAATATTTTTGGGTCCCAGAAGCGATCTGTACATGCCTACTCCGTGTTAATGTATTTTCAAAATACAGGCCCAAAACATGCTGAAAATCTATATATAATTGCCCAAAGTCAATATGTGTATGCATCTTCTGTACCCGTCTATATCCCAAATTCAGGTTCAAAACACTCGAAAACTCGATATTTTTGGGTCCCAGAAGCAATCTGTACATGCCTACTTCTTGCTAGAATATTTTCAAGATACAGACCCAAAACATGCTCAAAATCGATATTTTAGGTGCAAAAAGTCAAAATGTGCATGCATCTTCTGTACCCGTTTATATCTCAAATTCAGGTTCAAAACACCAGAAAATTCGGTATTTTTGGGTCACAGAAGCGATCTGTACATGCCTACTCCTTGCTAGAATGTTTTCAAGATACAGACCTAAAATATGCTCAAAATCGATATTTTAGGTGCAAAAAGTCGATATGTGCATGCATCCTCTGTACCCGGTTATATCCCAAATTCTGGCTCAAAACCCCCGAAAATTCGATATATTTGGGTCCCAGAAGCGATCCGTACATGCCTACTCAGTGCTAGAATATTTTCTAATTATACGCCGAAAACATACTAAAAATCGATATTTTGGGTGCCAAAGTCGATATGTGCATGCATCTTCTGTACCCGTTTATATCTCAAATTCAGGCTCAAAACTCCTAAAAAATCGATATTTTTGTGTCCCAGAAGCGATCTGTACATGTCTACACCGTGCTATAGTATATTCAAAATACAGGCCCAAAACATGCTTAAAATCGATATTTTAGGTGCCCAAAGTCGATAAGTGCATGCATCTTCTGTACCCGTTCATATCTCAAATTCAGGCTCAGAACACCCTAAAATTCGATTTATTTGGGTTCCAGAAGCGATCTGTACGTGTCTACTAAGTGTTAGAGTATTTTAAAAATACAGGCCCAAAACATGCTCAAAATCGATATTTTGGGTGCCCAAAGTCGATATGTGCATGCATCTTCTGTACCCGTTTATATCTCAATTTCAGACTCAAAACACCCGAATATTCAATATTTTTGGGTCCCAAAAGCAATGTGTACATGCATACTCCGTGTTAGAGTATTTTCAAAATACAGGTCTATAACATGCTGAAAATCGATATTTTAGCTGCCCAAAGTCAATATGTGTATGTATCTTCTGTACCCGTCTATATCCCAAATTCAGGTTCAAAACACTCGAAAACTCGATATTTTTGGGTCCCAGAAGCAATCTGTACATGCCTACTTCTTGCTAGAATATTTTCAAGATACAGACCCAAAACATGCTCAAAATCGATATTTTAGGTGCAAAAAGTCAAAATGTGCATGCATCTTCTGTACCCGTTTATATCTCAAATTCAGGTTCAAAACACCAGAAAATTCGGTATTTTTGGGTCACAGAAGCGATCTGTACATGCCTACTCCTTGCTAGAATGTTTTCAAGATACAGACCTAAAACATGCTCAAAATCGATATTTTAGGTGCAAAAAGTCGATATGTGCATGCATCCTCTGTACCCGGTTATATCCCAAATTCTGGCTCAAAACCCCCGAAAATTCGATATTTTTGGGTCCCAGAAGCGATCCTTACATGCCTACTCAGTGCTAGAATATTTTCTAATTATACGCCGAAAACATACTAAAAATCGATATTTTGGGTGCCAAAGTCGATATGTGCATGCATCTTCTGTACCCGTTTATATCTCAAATTCAGGCTTAAAACTCCCAAAAAATCGATATTTTTGTGTCCCAGAAGCGATCTGTACATGTCTACACCGTGCTATAGTATATTCAAAATACAGGCCCAAAACATGCTCAAAATCGATATTTTGGGTGCCCAAAGTCGATATGTGCATGCATCTTCTGTACCCGTTTATATCTCAATTTCAGACTCAAAACACCCGAATATTCAATATTTTTGGGTCCCAAAAGCAATGTGTACATGCATACTCCGTGTTAGAGTATTTTCAAAATACAGGTCTATAACATGCTGAAAATCGATATTTTAGCTGCCCAAAGTCAATATGTGTATGTATCTTCTGTACCCGTCTATATCCCAAATTCAGGTTCAAAACACTCGAAAACTCGATATTTTTGGGTCCCAGAAGCAATCTGTACATGCCTACTTCTTGCTAGAATATTTTCAAGATACAGACCCAAAACATGCTCAAAATCGATATTTTTGGTGCAAAAAGTCAAAATGTGCATGCATCTTCTGTACCCGTTTATATCTCAAATTCAGGCTCAAAACTCCGAAAATTCGATATCTTTGGGTCCCAGAAGCAATCTGCACATGTCTACTCAGTGCTAAAATGTTTTTAAAATACAGTTTTAAAACATGCTATAAATCGATATTTTAGGTGTCCAAAGTCGATATGTGCATGCATCTTCTGTACCCGTTTATATCTCAAATTGAGGCTCAGAACACACTAAAATTCGATTTATTTGGGTTCCAGAAGCGATTTGTACGTGTCTACTCAGTGTTAGAGTATTTTAAAAATACAGGCCCAAAACATGCTCAAAATCGATATTTTGGGTGCCCAAAGTCGATATGTGCATGCATCTTCTGTACCCGTTTATATCTCAAATTCAGGCTCAAAACACCCGAAAATTCGATATTTTTGGGTCCCCGAAGCGATCTGTTCGTGCCTACTCCGTGTTAGAGTATTTTCAAAATACAGGCCCAAAACATGCTCAAAATCGATATTTAGGTGCATGCATCTTCTGTATCCGTCTATATCCCAAATTCAGGTTCAAAACACCCGAAAATTCGATATTTTTGTTTCCCAAAAGCGATCTGAACATGTCTACACCGTACTATAGTATTTTCAAAATACAGGCCCAAAACATGCTTAAAATCAATATTTTAGGTGCCCAAAGTCGATATGTGCATGCATTTTCTGTACCCGTTCATATCTCAAATTCAGGCTCAGAACACCCTAAAATTCGATTTATTTGGGTTCCAGAAGCGATCTGTACGTGTCTACTCAGTGTTAGAATATTTTAAAAATACAGGCCCAAAACATGCTCAAAATCGATATTTTGGGTACCCAAAGTCGATATGTGCATGCATCTTCTGTACCCGTTTATATCTCAATTTCAGACTCAAAACACCCGAATATTCAATATTTTTGGGTTCCAAAAGCAATGTGTACATGCATACTCCGTGTTAGAGTATTTTCAAAATACAGGTCTATAACATGCTAAAAATCGATATTTTATGTGCCCAAAGTCAATATGTGTATGTATCTTCTGTACCCGTCTATATCCCAAATTCAGGTTCAAAACACTCGAAAATTTGATATTTTTGGGTCCCAGAAGCAATCTGTACATGCCTACTTCTTGCTAGAATGTTTTCAAAATACAGACCCAAAACATGCTCAAAATCGATATTTTAGGTGCAAAAAGTCAAAATGTGCATGCATCTTCTGTATCCGTTTATATCTCAAATTCAGGCTCAAAACTCCGAAAATTCGATATCTTTGGGTCCCAGAAGCAATCTGCACATGCCTACTCAGTGCTAGAATGTTTTTAAAATACAGGCTTAAAACATGCTATAAATCGATATTTTAGGTGTCCAAAGTCGATATTTGCCTGCATCTTCTGTACCCGTTTATATCTCAAAATCAGGCTCAAAACACCCGAAAATTCGATATTTTTGGGTCCCAAAAGCGATCTGTACATGCCTACTCCGTGTTAATGTATTTTCAAAATACAGGCCCAAAACATGCTGAAAATCTATATTTTAGGTGCCCAAAGTCAATATGTGTATGCATCTTCTGTACCCGTCTATATCCCAAATTCAGGTTCAAAACACCAGAAAATTCGGTATTTTTTGGTCCCAAAGGCGATCTGTACATGCCTACTCCTTGCTAGAATTTTTTCTAGATACAGACCCAAAACATGCTCAAAATCGATATTTTAGGTGCAAAAAGTCGATATGTGCATGCATCCTCTGTACCCGGTTATATCCCAAATTCTGGCTCAAAACCCCCAAAAATTCGATATTTTTGGGTCCCAAAAGCGATCTGTACATGCCTACTCAGTGCTAGAATATTTTCAAATTATACGCCCAAAACATACTAAAAATCGATATTTTGGGTGCCAAAGTCGATATGTGCATGCATCTTCTGAACCCGTTTATATCTCAAATTCAGGCTCAAATCATCCAAAAAATCGATATTTTTGTGTCCCAGAAGCGATCTGTACATGCCTACTCCGTGTTAGAGTATTTTTAAAATACAGGCTCAAAATCTGCTCAAAATCGATATTTTAGGTGCCCAAAGTCAATATGTGCATGCATCTGCTGTATCCGTTTATATCTCAAATTCAGGCTCAAAACACCCTAAAATTCAATATTTTTAGGTCCCAGAAGCGATCTGTACATGCCTACTCCGTGTTAATGTATTTTTAAAATACAGGCCCAAAACATGCTAAAAATCTATATATAATTGCCCAAAGTCAATATGTGTATGCATCTTCTGTACCCGTCTATATCCCAAATTCAGGTTCAAAAGACCAGAAAATTCGGTATTTTTAGGTCCCAGAAGCGATCTGTACATGCCTAGTCCTTGCTAGAATTTTGTCAAGATACAGACCCAAAACATGCTCAAAATCGATATTTTAAGTGCAAAAAGTCGATATGTGCATGTATCTTCTGTACCCGTTTATATCTCAAATTCAGGCTCAAAACTCCGAAAATTCGATATTTTTGGGTCCCAGAAGCAATCTGCACAAGCCTACTCAGTGCTAGAATGTTTTTAAAATACAGGCTTAAAACATGCTATAAATCGATATTTTAGGTGTCCAAAGTCGGTAAGTGCATGCATCTTCTGTACCCGTTTATATCTCAAGTTCAGGCTCAAAACACCCAAAAAATCGATATTTTTGTGTCCCAGAAGCGATCTGTACATGCCTACTCCGTGTTAGAGTATTTTCAAAATACAGGCCCAAAACATGTTAAAAATCGATATGTTAGGTGCCCAAAGTCGATATGTGCATGCATCTTCTGTATCCGTTTATATCTCAAATTCAGGCTCAAAACACCCGAAAATTCGATATTTTTGGGTCCCAGAAGCGATCTGTACATGCCTACTCCGTGTTAATGTATTTTCAAAATACAGGCCCAAAACATGCTGAAAATCTATATTTTAGGTGCCCAAAGTCAATATGTGTATGCATCTTCTGTACCCGTCTATATCCCAAATTCAGGTTCAAAACACCAGAAAATTCGGTATTTTTGGGTAACAGAAGCGATCTGTACATGCCTACTCCTTGCTAGAATTTTTTCAAGATACAGACCCAAAACATGCTCAAAATCGATATTTTAGGTGCAAAAAGTCGATATGTGCATGCGTCCTCTGTACCCGGTTATATCCCAAATTCTGGCTCAAAACCCCCGAAAATTCGATATTTTTGGGTCCCAGAAGCGATCTGTACATGCCTACTCAGTGCTAGAAGATTTTCAAATTATACGCCCAAAACATACTAAAAATCGATATTTTGGGTGCCAAAGTCGATATGTGCATGCATCTTCTGTACCAGTTTATATCTCAAATTCAGGCTCAAAACACCCAAAAAATCGATATTTTTGTGTCCCAGAAGCGATCTGTACATGTCTACACCGTGTTTGAGTATTTTCAAGATACAAAACCCAAAACATGCTCAAAATCGATATTATAAGTGCAAAAAGTCGATATGTGCATGCATCTTCTGTACCTGTTTATATCTCAAATTCAGACTCAAAACACCCGAATATTCGATATTTTTGGGTCCCAAAAGCCATCTGTACAAGCATACTCCGTATTAGAGTGTTTTTAAAATACAGGCCCAAAACATGCTGAAAATCGATATTTTATGTGCCCAAAGTCAATATGTGTATCGATCTTCTATACCCGTTTATATCCCAAATTCAGGCTCAAAACACATAAAAATTCGATATTTTTGGGTCCCAAAAGCGATCTGTGCATGCCTTCTCAGTCCTAGAATATTTTCAAAATATAGGCCCAAAACATACTAAAAATCGATATTTTGGCTGCAAAAGTCGATATGTGCATGCATCTTCTGTACCCGGTTATATCCCAAATTCAGGCTCAAAACACCCAAAAATTCGATATTTTTGGGTCCCAAAAGCGATCTGTACATGCCTTCTCAGTGCTAGAATATTTTCAAAATATATTCCCAAAACATGCTGAAAATCGATATTTTAGGTGCCCAAATTCGATATGTGCATACATCTTCTGTACCCGTTTATATCTCAAATTCAGGCTCAAAACTCCGAAAATTCGATATTTTGTGTCCCAGAAGCGATCTGTACATGCATACTCCGTGTTAGAGTGTTTTTAAAATACAGGCCCAAAACATGCTGAAAATTGATATTTTAGGTGCACAAAGTCAATATGTGTATGCATTTTCTGTACCCGGTTATATCTCAAATTCAGACTCAAAACACCTGAAAATTCAATATTTTTGGGTCCCAGAAGCGATCTGTACATGCCTACTCAGTGCTAGAATTTTTTCAAAATTGAGGCTCAGAACATGCTAAAAATCGATATTTTGGGTGCCCAAAGACGATATGTGCATGCATCTTCTGAACCCGTTTATATCTCAAATTCAGGCTCAGAACACCCAAAAATTCGATATTTTTGGGTCCCAGAAGCAATCTGTACGTGTCTACTCCGTGTTAGAGTATTTTAAAAATTCAGGCCCAAAACATGCTGAAAATCTATATTTTGGGTGCCCAAAGTCGATATGTGCATGCATCTTCTGTACCTGTTTATATCTCAAATTCAGACTGAAAACACCCGAATATTCGATATTTTTCGGTCCCAAAAGCCATCTGTACATGCATACTCCGTATTAGAGTATTTTCAAAGTACAGGCCTAAGACATGCTGGAAATCGATATTTTAGCTGCCTAAAGTCAATATGTGTATGCATCTTCTGTACCCGTCTATATCCCAAATTCAGGTTCAAAACACTCGAAAATTCGATGTTTTTGGGTCACAGAAGCAATATGTACAGGCCTACTTCTTGCTAGAATTTTTTCAAGATACAGACCCAAAACATGCTCAAAATCGATATTTTAGGTGCAAAAAGTCGATATGTGCATGCATCTTCTGTACCCGTTTATATCTCAAATTCAGACTCAAAACACCCGAAAATTCGATATTTTTGGGTCCCCGAAGCGATCTGTACATGCCTACTCCGTGTTAGAGTATTTTCAAAATACAGGCCGAAAACATACTAAAAATCGATATTTTAGGTACCCAAAGTCGATATGTGCATGCATCTTCTGTACCCGTTTATATCTCAAATTCAGGCTCAAAACACCCGAAAATTCAATATTTTTGTTCCCAGAAGCGATCTGTACGTGCATACTCCGTGTTAGAGTGTTTGTAAAATAAAGGCCCAAAACATGCTAAAAATCGATATTTTATGTGCCCAAAGTCAATATGTGTATGCATCTTCTGTACCCGTGTATATCCCTAATTCCGGTTCAAAACACCAGAAAATTCGATATTTTTGGTTCCCAGAAGCGATCTGTACATGCCTACTCCTTGCTAGAATGTTTTCAAGATACAGACCCAAAACATGTCAAAATCGATATTTTAAGTGTAAAAAGTCGATATGTGCATGCATCTTCTGTACCCGTTTATATCTCAAATTCAGGCTCAAAACTCTGAAAATTCGATATTTTTGGGACCCTTAAGCAATCTGCACATGCCTACTCAGTGCTAGAATGTTTTTAAAATACAGGCTTAAAACATGCTATAAATCGATATTTTAGTTGTCCAAAGTCGATATGTGCATGCATCTTCTGTACCCGTTTATATCTCAAATTCAGGCTCAAAACACCCAAAAAATCGATATTTTTGTGTCCCAGAAGCGATCTGTACATGCCTACTCCGTGTTAGAATATTTTCTAAATACAGGCCCAAAACATGCTCAAAATCGATATTTTAGGTGCAAAAAGTCGATATGTGCATGCATCTTCTGTACCCGTTTATATCTCAAATTCAGGCTCAAAACAGCAGAAAATTCCATATTTTTGGGTCCCTTAAGCGATCTGTACATGTCTACACCGTGTTTCAGTATTTTTCAAAATACAGGCCCAAAACATGCTCAAAATCGATATTTTAGGTGCCCAAAGTCGATATGTGCATGCATCTTCTGTACCCGTTCATATCTCAAATTCAGGCTCAGAACACCCGAAAATTCGATTTATTTGGGTCCCAGAAGCGATCTGTACATGCCTACTCAGTGCTAGAATATTTTCAAATTATACGCCCAAAACATACTAAAAATCGATATTTTGGGTGCTAAAGTCGATATGTGCATGCATCTTCTGTACCCGTTTATATCTCAAATTCAGGCTCAAAACAGCAGAAAATTCCATATTTTTGGGTCCCTTAAGCGATCTGTACATGTCTACACCGTGTTTGAGTATTTTCAAGATACAAAACCCAAAACATGCTCAAAATCGATATTTTAAGTGCAAAAAGTCGATATGTGCATGCATCTTCTGTACCCGTGTATATCCCTAATTCCGGTTCAAAACACCAGAAAATTCGATATTTTTGGTTCCCAGAAGCGATCTGTACATGCCTACTCCTTGCTAGAATGTTTTCAAGATACAGACCCAAAACATGTCAAAATCGATATTTTAAGTGTAAAAAGTCGATATGTGCATGCATCTTCTGTACCCGTTTATATCTCAAATTCAGGCTCAAAACTCCGCAAAATTCGATATTTTTGGGACCCTTAAGCAATCTGCACATGCCTACTCAGTGCTAGAATGTTTTTAAAATACAGTTTTAAAACATGCTATAAATCGATATTTTAGGTGTCCAAAGTCGATATGTGCATGCATCTTCTGTACCCGTTTATATCTCAAATTGAGGCTCAGAACACACTAAAATTCGATTTATTTGGGTTCCAGAAGCGATTTGTACGTGTCTACTCAGTGTTAGAGTATTTTAAAAATACAGGCCCAAAACATGCTCAAAATCGATATTTTGGGTGCCCAAAGTCGATATGTGCATGCATCTTCTGTACCCGTTTATATCTCAAATTCAGGCTCAAAACACCCGAAAATTCGATATTTTTGGGTCCCCGAAGCGATCTGTTCGTGCCTACTCCGTGTTAGAGTATTTTCAAAATACAGGCCCAAAACATGCTCAAAATCGATATTTAGGTGCATGCATCTTCTGTATCCGTCTATATCCCAAATTCAGGTTCAAAACACCCGAAAATTCGATATTTTTGGGTCCCAGAAGCAATCTGTACATACCTATTCCTTGCTAGAATTTTTTAAGATACAAACCCAAGACATGCTCAAAATCGATATTTTAGGTGCAAAAAGTCGATATGTGCATGCATCTTCTGTACCCGTTTATATCTCAAATTCAGGCTCAAAACCCCCGAAAATTCCATATTTTTGGGTCCCTTAAGCGATCTGTACATGCATACTCAGTGCTAGAATGTTTTCAAAATATAGGCTCAAAACATGCTAAAAATCGATATTTTAGGCGTCCAAATTCGATATGTGCATGCATCTTCTGTACCCGTTTATATCTAAAATTCAGGCTCAAAACACCCGAAAATTCGATATTTTTGGGTCCCAAAAGCGATCTGTACATGTCTACTACAAGTTAGAGTATTTTCAAAATACAGGCCCAAAACATGCTAAAAATCGATATTTTATGTGCCCAAAGTCAATATGTGTATGCATCTTCTGTACACGTGTATATCCCTAATTCAAGTTCAAAACACCAGAAAATTCGATATTTTTGGGTCCCAAAAGCGATCTGTACATGCCTACTCCTTGCTAGAATGTTTTCAAGATACAGACCCAAAACATGCTCAAAATCGATATTTTAAGTGCAAAAAGTCGATATGTGCATGCATCTTCTGTACCCGTTTATATCTCAAATTCAGGCTCAAAACACCCAAAAAATCGATATTTTTGTGTCCCAAAAGCGATCTGAACATGTCTACACCGTACTATAGTATTTTCAAAATACAGGCCCAAAACATGCTTAAAATCAATATTTTAGGTGCCCAAAGTCGATATGTGCATGCATTTTCTGTACCCGTTCATATCTCAAATTCAGGCTCAGAACACCCTAAAATTCGATTTATTTGGGTTCCAGAAGCGATCTGTACGTGTCTACTCAGTGTTAGAATATTTTAAAAATACAGGCCCAAAACATGCTCAAAATCGATATTTTGGGTACCCAAAGTCGATATGTGCATGCATCTTCTGTACCCGTTTATATCTCAATTTCAGACTCAAAACACCCGAATATTCAATATTTTTGGGTTCCAAAAGCAATGTGTACATGCATACTCCGTGTTAGAGTATTTTCAAAATACAGGTCTATAACATGCTGAAAATCGATATTTTAGCTGCCCAAAGTCAATATGTGTATGTATCTTCTGTACCCGTCTATATCCCAAATTCAGGTTCAAAACACTCGAAAATTTGATATTTTTGGGTCCCAGAAGCAATCTGTACATGCCTACTTCTTGCTAGAATGTTTTCAAAATACAGACCCAAAACATGCTCAAAATCGATATTTTAGGTGCAAAAAGTCAAAATGTGCATGCATCTTCTGTATCCGTCTATATCCCAAATTCAGGTTCAAAACACCCGAAAATTCGATATTTTTGGGTCCCTTAAGCGATCTGTACATGCATACTCAGTGCTAGAATGT
The DNA here is from genome assembly GCA_033782935.1 of Petrolisthes cinctipes. Classification (NCBI taxonomy): domain Eukaryota; kingdom Metazoa; phylum Arthropoda; class Malacostraca; order Decapoda; family Porcellanidae; genus Petrolisthes; species Petrolisthes cinctipes. The sequence continues at coordinate 151,150 of JAWQEG010000069.1, forward strand.
TTTCAACATATTGGCTCAAAACATGCTGAAAATCAATATTTTAGGTGTCCAAAGTCGATAAGTGCATGCATCTTCTGTACCCGTTTATATCAAAAATTCAGGCTCAAAACACCCGGATATTCGATATTTTTGGGTCCCAAAAGCGATCTGTACATGTCTACTTCGAGTTAGAGTATTTTTAAATACAGGCCCAAAACATGCTAAAAATCGATATTTTATGTGCCCAAAGTCAATATGTGTATGCATCTTCTGTACACGTGTATATCCCTAATTCTAGTTCAAAACACCAGAAAATTCGATATTTTTGGGTCCCAAAAGCGATCTGTACATGCCTAATCCTTGCTAGAATGTTTTCAAGATACAGACCCAAAACATGTTAAAAATCGATATTTTAAGTGCAAAAAGTCGATATGTGCATGCATCTTCTGTACCCGTTTATATCTCAAATTCAGCCTCAAAACTCCGAAAATTCGATATCTTTGGGTCCCAGAAGCAATCTGCACATGCCTACTCAGTGCTAGAATGTTTTTAAAATACAGGCTTAAAACATGCTATAAATCGATATTTTAGGTGTCCAAAGTCGATATTTGCCTGCATCTTCTGTACCCGTTTATATCTCAAAATCAGGCTCAAAACACCCGAAAATTCGATATTTTTGGGTCCCAAAAGCGATCTGTACATGCCTACTCCGTGTTAATGTATTTTCAAAATACAGGCCCAAAACATGCTGAAAATCTATATTTTAGGTGCCCAAAGTCAATATGTGTATGCATCTTCTGTACCCGTCTATATCCCAAATTCAGGTTCAAAACACCAGAAAATTCGGTATTTTTTGGTCCCAAAGGCGATCTGTACATGCCTACTCCTTGCTAGAATTTTTTCTAGATACAGACCCAAAACATGCTCAAAATCGATATTTTAGGTGCAAAAAGTCGATATGTGCATGCATCCTCTGTACCCGGTTATATCCCAAATTCTGGCTCAAAACCCCCGAAAATTCGATATTTTTGGGTCCCAAAAGCGATCTGTACATGCCTACTCAGTGCTAGAATATTTTCAAATTATACGCCCAAAACATACTAAAAATCGATATTTTGGGTGCCAAAGTCGATATGTGCATGCATCTTCTGAACCCGTTTATATCTCAAATTCAGGCTCAAATCATCCAAAAAATCGATATTTTTGTGTCCCAGAAGCGATCTGTACATGCCTACTCCGTGTTAGAGTATTTTTAAAATACAGGCTCAAAATCTGCTCAAAATCGATATTTTAGGTGCCCAAAGTCAATATGTGCATGCATCTGCTGTATCCGTTTATATCTCAAATTCAGGCTCAAAACACCCTAAAATTCAATATTTTTAGGTCCCAGAAGCGATCTGTACATGCCTACTCCGTGTTAATGTATTTTTAAAATACAGGCCCAAAACATGCTAAAAATCTATATATAATTGCCCAAAGTCAATATGTGTATGCATCTTCTGTACCCGTCTATATCCCAAATTCAGGTTCAAAAGACCAGAAAATTCGGTATTTTTAGGTCCCAGAAGCGATCTGTACATGCCTAGTCCTTGCTAGAATTTTTTCAAGATACAGACCCAAAACATGCTCAAAATCGATATTTTAAGTGCAAAAAGTCGATATGTGCATGTATCTTCTGTACCCGTTTATATCTCAAATTCAGGCTCAAAACTCCGAAAATTCGATATTTTTGGGTCCCAGAAGCAATCTGCACAAGCCTACTCAGTGCTAGAATGTTTTTAAAATACAGGCTTAAAACATGCTATAAATCGATATTTTAGGTGTCCAAAGTCGGTAAGTGCATGCATCTTCTGTACCCGTTTATATCTCAAGTTCAGGCTCAAAACACCCAAAAAATCGATATTTTTGTGTCCCAGAAGCGATCTGTACATGCCTACTCCGTGTTAGAGTATTTTCAAAATACAGGCCCAAAACATGTTAAAAATCGATATGTTAGGTGCCCAAAGTCGATATGTGCATGCATCTTCTGTATCCGTTTATATCTCAAATTCAGGCTCAAAACACCCGAAAATTCGATATTTTTGGGTCCCAGAAGCGATCTGTACATGCCTACTCCGTGTTAATGTATTTTCAAAATACAGGCCCAAAACATGCTGAAAATCTATATTTTAGGTGCCCAAAGTCAATATGTGTATGCATTTTCTGTACCCGTCTATATCCCAAATTCAGGTTCAAAACACCAAAAAATTCGGTATTTTTGGGTAACAGAAGCGATCTGTACATGCCTACTCCTTGCTAGAATTTTTTCAAGATACAGACCCAAAACATGCTCAAAATCGATATTTTAGGTGCAAAAAGTCGATATGTGCATGCGTCCTCTGTACCCGGTTATATCCCAAATTCTGGCTCAAAACCCCCGAAAATTCGATATTTTTGGGTCCCAGAAGCGATCTGTACATGCCTACTCAGTGCTAGAAGATTTTCAAATTATACGCCCAAAACATACTAAAAATCGATATTTTGGGTGCCAAAGTCGATATGTGCATGCATCTTCTGTACCAGTTTATATCTCAAATTCAGGCTCAAAACACCCAAAAAATCGATATTTTTGTGTCCCAGAAGCGATCTGTACATGTCTACACCGTGTTTGAGTATTTTCAAGATACAAAACCCAAAACATGCTCAAAATCGATATTATAAGTGCAAAAAGTCGATATGTGCATGCATCTTCTGTACCTGTTTATATCTCAAATTCAGACTCAAAACACCCGAATATTCGATATTTTTGGGTCCCAAAAGCCATCTGTACAAGCATACTCCGTATTAGAGTGTTTTTAAAATACAGGCCCAAAACATGCTGAAAATCGATATTTTATGTGCCCAAAGTCAATATGTGTATCGATCTTCTATACCCGTTTATATCCCAAATTCAGGCTCAAAACACATAAAAATTCGATATTTTTGGGTCCCAAAAGCGATCTGTGCATGCCTTCTCAGTCCTAGAATATTTTCAAAATATAGGCCCAAAACATACTAAAAATCGATATTTTGGCTGCAAAAGTCGATATGTGCATGCATCTTCTGTACCCGGTTATATCCCAAATTCAGGCTCAAAACACCCAAAAATTCGATATTTTTGGGTCCCAAAAGCGATCTGTACATGCCTTCTCAGTGCTAGAATATTTTCAAAATATATCCCCTAAACATGCTGAAAATCGATATTTTAGGTGCCCAAATTCGATATGTGCATACATCTTCTGTACCTGTTTATATCTCAAATTCAGGCTCAAAACTCCGAAAATTTGATATTTTGTGTCCCAGAAGCGATCTGTACATGCATACTCCGTGTTAGAGTGTTTTTAAAATACAGGCCCAAAACATGCTGAAAATTGATATTTTAGGTGCACAAAGTCAATATGTGTATGCATTTTCTGTACCCGGTTATATCTCAAATTCAGACTCAAAACACCTGAAAATTCAATATTTTTGGGTCCCAGAAGCGATCTGTACATGCCTACTCAGTGCTAGAATTTTTTCAAAATTGAGGCTCAGAACATGCTAAAAATCGATATTTTGGGTGCCCAAAGACGATATGTGCATGCATCTTCTGAACCCGTTTATATCTCAAATTCAGGCTCAGAACACCCAAAAATTCGATATTTTTGGGTCCCAGAAGCAATCTGTACGTGTCTACTCCGTGTTAGAGTATTTTAAAAATTCAGGCCCAAAACATGCTGAAAATCGATATTTTGGGTGCCCAAAGTCGATATGTGCATGCATCTTCTGTACCTGTTTATATCTCAAATTCAGACTGAAAACACCCGAATATTCGATATTTTTCGGTCCCAAAGGCCATCTGTACATGCATACTCCGTATTAGAGTATTTTCAAAGTACAGGCCTAAGACATGCTGGAAATCGATATTTTAGCTGCCTAAAGTCAATATGTGTATGCATCTTCTGTACCCGTCTATATCCCAAATTCAGGTTCAAAACACTCGAAAATTCGATATTTTTGGGTCACAGAAGCAATATGTACAGGCCTACTTCTTGCTAGAATGTTTTCAAGATACAGACCCAAAACATGCTCAAAATCGATATTTTAGGTGCAAAAAGTCGATATGTGCATGCATCTTCTGTACCCGTTTATATCTCAAATTCAGACTCAAAACACCCGAAAATTCGATATTTTTGGGTCCCCGAAGCGATCTGTACATGCCTACTCCGTGTTAGAGTATTTTCAAAATACAGGCCGAAAACATACTAAAAATCGATATTTTAGGTACCCAAAGTCGATATGTGCATGCATCTTCTGTACCCGTTTATATCTCAAATTCAGGCTCAAAACACCCGAAAATTCAATATTTTTGTTCCCAGAAGCGATCTGTACGTGCATACTCCGTGTTAGAGTGTTTGTAAAATAAAGGCCCAAAACATGCTAAAAATCGATATTTTATGTGCCCAAAGTCAATATGTGTATGCATCTTCTGTACCCGTGTATATCCCTAATTCCGGTTCAAAACACCAGAAAATTCGATATTTTTGGTTCCCAGAAGCGATCTGTACATGCCTACTCCTTGCTAGAATGTTTTCAAGATACAGACCCAAAACATGTCAAAATCGATATTTTAAGTGTAAAAAGTCGATATGTGCATGCATCTTCTGTACCCGTTTATATCTCAAATTCAGGCTCAAAACTCCGAAAATTCGATATTTTTGGGACCCTTAAGCAATATGCACATGCCTACTCAGTGCTAGAATGTTTTTAAAATACAGGCTTAAAACATGCTATAAATCGATATTTTAGTTGTCCAAAGTCGATATGTGCATGCATCTTCTGTACCCGTTTATATCTAAAATTCAGGCTCAAAACACCCAAAAAATCGATATTTTTGTGTCCCAGAAGCGATCTGTACATGCCTACTCCGTGTTAGAATATTTTCTAAATACAGGCCCAAAACATGCTCAAAATCGATATTTTAGGTGCAAAAAGTCGATATGTGCATGCATCTTCTGTACCCGTTTATATCTCAAATTCAGGCTCAAAACAGCAGAAAATTCCATATTTTTGGGTCCCTTAAGCGATCTGTACATGTCTACACCGTGTTTCAGTATTTTTCAAAATACAGGCCCAAAACATGCTCAAAATCGATATTTTAGGTGCCCAAAGTCGATATGTGCATGCATCTTCTGTACCCGTTCATATCTCAAATTCAGGCTCAGAACACCCGAAAATTCGATTTATTTGGGTCCCAGAAGCGATCTGTACATGCCTACTCAGTGCTAGAATATTTTCAAATTATACGCCCAAAACATACTAAAAATCGATATTTTGGGTGCTAAAGTCGATATGTGCATGCATCTTCTGTACCCGTTTATATCTCAAATTCAGGCTCAAAACACCCAAAAAATCGATATTTTTGTATCCCAGAAGCGATCTGTACATGTCTACACCGTGTTTGAGTATTTTCAAGATACAAAACCCAAAACATGCTCAAAATCGATATTTTAAGTGCAAAAAGTCGATATGTGCATGCATCTTCTGTACCCGTGTATATCCCTAATTCCGGTTCAAAACACCAGAAAATTCGATATTTTTGGTTCCCAGAAGCGATCTGTACATGCCTACTCCTTGCTAGAATGTTTTCAAGATACAGACCCAAAACATGTCAAAATCGATATTTTAAGTGTAAAAAGTCGATATGTGCATGCATCTTCTGTACCCGTTTATATCTCAAATTCAGGCTCAAAACTCCGCAAAATTCGATATTTTTGGGACCCTTAAGCAATCTGCACATGCCTACTCAGTGCTAGAATGTTTTTAAAATACAGGCTTAAAACATGCTATAAATCGAGATATTAGGTGTCCAAAGTCGATATGTGCATGCATCTTCTGTACCCGTTTATATCTCAAATTCAGGCTCAAAACACCCAAAAAATCAATATTTTTGTGTCCCAGAAGCGATCTGTACATGCCTACTCCGAGTTAGAGTATTTTCAAAATACAGGCCCAAAACATGCTCAAAATCGATATTTTAGGTGCCCAAAGTCGATATGTGCATGCATCTTCTGTATCCGTCTATATCTCAAATTCAGGCTCAAAACATCCGAATATTCGATATTTTTGGGTCCCAAAAGCGATCTGTACATGTCTACTCCGTGTTAGAGTATTTTTAAAATACAGGCCCAAAACATACTAAAAATCGATATTTTAGGTGCCCAAAGTCGATATGTGCATGCATCTTCTGTATCCGTTTATATCTCAAATTCAGGCTCAAAACACCCGAAAATTCAATATTTTTGTTCCCAGAAGCGATCTGTACGTGCATACTCCGTGTTAGAGTGTTTGTAAAATAAAGGCCCAAAACATGCTAAAAATCTATATTTTATGTGCCCAAAGTCAATATGTGTATGCATCTTCTGTACCCGTGTATATCCCTAATTCCGGTTCAAAACACATGAAAATTCGATATTTTTGGTTCCCAGAAGCGATCTGTACATGCCTACTCCTTGCTAGAATGTTTTCAAGATACAGACTCAAAACATGTCAAAATCGATATTTTAAGTGTAAAAAGTCGATATGTGCATGCATCTTCTGTACCCGTTTATATCTCAAATTCAGGCTCAAAACTCCGAAAATTCGATATTTTTGAGACCCTTAAGCAATCTGCACATGCCTACTCAGTGCTAGAATGTTTTTAAAATACAGGCTTAAAACATGCTATAAATCGATATTTTAGTTGTCCAAAGTCGATATGTGCATGCATCTTCTGTACCCGTTTATATCTCAAATTCAGGCTCAAAACACCCAAAAAATCGATATTTTTGTGTCCCAGAAGCGATCTGTACATGCCTACTCCGTGTTAGAATATTTTCTAAATACAGGCCCAAAACATGCTCAAAATCGATATTTTAGGTACCCAAAGTCGATATGTGCATGCATCTTCTGTATCCGTTTATATCTCAAATTCAGGCTCAAAACACCCGAAAATTCGATATTTTTGGGTCCCAGAAGCGATCTGTACATGCCTAATCCGTATTAAAGTATTTTCAAAATACAGGCCCAAAACATGCTGAAAATCTATATTTTAGGTGCCCAAAGTCAATATGTGCATGCATCTTCTGTATCCGTTTATATCTCAAATTCAGGCTCAAAACACCCGAAAATTCAATATTTTTGGGTAGCAAAAGCGATCTGTACATGCCTACTCCGTGTTAATATATTTTTTAAATACAGGTCCAAAACATGCTGAAAATCTATATTTTAGGTGCCCAAAGTCAATATGTATATGCATCTTCTGTACCCGTCTATATCCCAAATTCAGGTTCAAAACACCAGAAAATTCGGTATTTGTGGGTCCCAGAAGCGATCTGTACATGCCTTCTAATTGCTAGAATTTTTTCAAGATACAGACCCAAAACATGCTCAGAATCGATATTTTAGGTGCAAAAAGTCGATATGTGCATGCATCCTCTGTAACAGGTTATATCCCAAATTCTGGCTCAAAACCCCCGAAAAATTGATATTTTTGTGTCCCAGAAGCGATCTGTACATGTCTACACCGTGCTATAGTATTTTCAAAATACAGGCCCAAAACATGTTCAAAATCAATATTTTAGGTGCCCAAAGTCAAAATGTGTATGCATCTTATGTATACGTGTATATCCCTAATTCAGGTTCAAAACAACCGAAAATTCGATTTTTTTGGGTCCCAGAAGCGATCTGTACATGCCTACTCCGTGTTAGAGTATTTTCAAAATACAGGCCCAAAACATATTAAAAATCGATATTTTAGGTGCCCAAAGTCGATATGTGCATGCATCTTCTGTATCCGTTTATATCTCAAATTCAGGCTCAAAACACCCGAAAATTCAATATTTTTGTTCCCAGAAGCGATCTGTACGTGCAGACTCCGTGTTAGAGTGTTTGTAAAATAAAGGCCCAAAACATGCTAAAAATCGATATTTTATGTGCCCAAAGTCAATATGTGTATGCATCTTCTGTACCCGTTTATATCTCAAATTCAGGCTCAAAACTCCGAAAATTCGATATTTTTGGGACCCTTAAGCAATCTGCACATGCCTACTCAGTGCTAGAATGTTTTTAAAATACAGGCTTAAAACATGCTATAAATCGATATTTTAGGTGTCCAAAGTCGATATGTGCATGCATCTTCTGTACCCGTTTATATCTCAAATTCAGGCTCAAAACACCCAAAAAATCGATATTTTTGTGTCCCAGAAGCGATCTGTACATGCCTACTCCGTGTTAGAGTATTTTCTAAATACAGGCCCAAAACATGCTCAAAATCGATATTTTAGGTACCCAAAGTCGATATGTGCATGCATCTTCTGTATCCGTTTATATCTCAAATTCAGGCTCAAAACACCAGAAAATTCCATATTTTTGGGTCCCAGAAGCGATCTGTACATGCCTACTCCTTGTTAAAGTATTTTCAAAATACAGGCCCAAAACATGCTGAAAATCTATATTTTAGGTGCCCAAAGTCAATATGTGTATGCATCTTCTGTACCCGTCTATATCCCAAATTCAGGTTCAAAACACCAGAAAATTCGGTATTTTTGGGTCCCAGAAGCGATCTCTACATGCCTACTCAGTGCTAGAATGTTTTCAATATACAGACCCAAAACATGCTCAAAATCGATATTTTAGGTGCAAAAAGTCGATATGTGCATGCATCCTCTGTACCCGGTTATATCCCAAATTCTGGCTCAAAACCCCCGAAAATTCGTTATTTTTGGGTCCCAGAAGCGATCTGTACATGCCTACTCAGTGCTAGAATATTTTCAAATTATACGCCCAAAACATACTAAAAATCGATATTTTTGGTGCCAAAGTCGTTATGTGCATGCATCTTCTGTATCCGTTTATATCTCAAATTCAGGCTCAAAACACCCAAAAAATCGATATTTTTGTGTCCCAGAAGCGATCTGTACATCTCTACACCGTGTTAGAGTATCTTCAAAATACAGGCCCAAAACATGCTCAAAATCGATATTTTAGGTGCCCAAAGTCGATATGTGCATGCATCTTCTGTACCCGTTCATATCTCAAATTCAGGTTCAGAATACCCGAAAATTCGATTTATTTGGGTCCCAGAAGCGATCTGTACGTGTCTACTCAGTGTTAGAGTATTTTAAAGATACAGGCCCAAAACATCCTCAAAATCGGTATTTTGGGTGCCCAAAGTCGATATGTGCATGCATCTTCTGTACCCGTTTATATCTCAAATTCAAACTCAAAACACCCGAATATTCGATATTTTTGGGTCCCAAAAGCAATGTGTACATGCATACTCCGTGTTAGAGTATTTTCAAAATACAGGCCTAAAACATGCAGAAAATCTATATTTTTGCTGCCTAAAGTCAATATGTGTATGCATCTACTGTACCCGTCTATATCCCAAGTTCAGGTTCAAAACACTCGAAAATTCGATATTTTTGGGTCCCAGAAGCAATCTGTACATGCCTACTTCTTGCTAGAATGTTTTCAAGATACAGACCCAAAACATGCTCGAAATCGATATTTTAGGTGCAAAAAGTCGAAATGTGCATGCATCTTCTGTACCCGTTTATATCTCAAATTCAGGCTCAAAACACCCGAAAATTCGATATTTTTGGGTCCCCGAAGCGATCTGTACATGCCTACTCCGTGTTAGAGTATTTTCAAAATACAGGCCCAAAACATGCTCAAAATCGATATTTTAGGTGCCCAAAGTCGATACGTGCATGCATCTTCTGTATCCGTCTATATCCCAAATTCAGGTTCAAAACACCCGAAAATTCGATATTTTTGGGTCCCAGAAGCGATTTGTACATGCCTACTCCTTGCTAGAATTTTTTCAAGATACAGACCCAAAACATGCTCAAAATCGATATTTTAAATGCAAAAAGTCGATATGTGCATGCATCATCTGTACCCGGTTATATCCCAAATTCTGGTTCAAAACCCCCGAAAAATCGATATTTTTGGGTCCCAGAAGCGATCTGTACATGCCTACTCAGTGCTAGAATATTTTCAAATTATACGCCGGAAACATACTAAAATCGATATTTTGGGTGCCAAAGTCGATATGTGCATGCATCTTCTGTACCCGTTTATATCTAAAATTCAAGCTCAAAAATAAGAAAATTAGATATTTTTGGGTCCCTTAAGCAATCTGCACATGCCTACTCAGTGCTAGAATGTTTTTAAAATACAGGCTTAAAACATGCTATAAATCGATATTTTAGGTGTCCAAAGTCGATATGTTCATGCATCTTCTGTACCCGTTTATATCTCAAATTCAGGTTCAAAACACCCGAAAATTCGATATTTTTGGGTCCCAGAAGCGATTTGTACATGCCAACTCCTTGCTAGAATTTTTTCAAGATACAGACCCAAAACATGCTCAAAATCGATATTTTAGGTGCAAAAAGTCGATATGTGCATGCATCTTCTGTACCCGTTTATATCTCAAATTCAGGCTCAAAACACCCGAAAATTCCATATTTTTGGGTCCCTTAAGCGATCTGTACATGCATACTCAGTGCTAGAATGTTTTCAAAATATAGGCTCAAAACATGCTAAAAATCGATATTTTAGGTGTCCAAAGTCGATATGTGCATGCATCTTCTGTACCCGTTTATATCTCAAATTCAGGCTCAAAACACCCGAAAATTAGATATTTTTGGATCCCAAAAGCGATCTGTACATGTCTACTCCGTGTTAGAGTATTTTTATAATACAGGCCCAAAACATGCTAAAGTCGATATTTTTGGTGCCCAAAGTCAATATGTGCATGCATCATCTGTACCCGTTTATATCTCAAATTCAGGCTCAAAACACCCGAAAATTCGATTTTTTTGGGTCCCAGAAGCGATCTGTACGTGCACACTCCGTGTTAGAGTGTTTTCAAAATACAGGCCCAAAACATGTTGAAAATCGATATTTTATGTGCCCAAAGTCATAATGTGTATGAATCTTTTGTACACGTGTATATCCCTAATTCAGGTTCAAAACACCAGAAAATTCGATTTTTTTGGGTCCCAGAAGCGATCTGTACATGCCTACTCCTTGCTAGAATGTTTTCAAGAAACAGACCCATAACATGTTAAAAATCGATATTTTAAGTGCAAAAAGTCAATATGTGCATGCATCTTCTGTACCCGTTTATATCTCAAATTCAGTCTCAAAACTCCAAAAATTCGATATTTTTGGGTCCCTTAAGCAATCTGCACATGCCTACTCAGTGATAGAATGTTTTTAAAATACAGGCTTAAAACATGCTATAAATCGATATTTTAGGTGTCCAAAGTTGATATGTGCATGCATCTTCTGAACCCGTTTATATCTCAAATTCAGGCTCAAAACACCCAAAAAATCGATTTTTTTGTGTCCCACAAGCGATCTGTACATGCCTACTCCGTGTTAGAGTATTTTCAAAATACAGGCCCAAAACAAGCTCAAAATCGATATTTTAGGTGCCCAAAGTCGATATGTGCATGCATCTTCTGTACCCGTTTATATCTCAAATTCAGGCTCAAAACACCCGAAAATTCGATATTTTTGGGTCCCCGAAGCGATCTGTACATGCCTACTCCGTGTTAGAGTATTTTCAAAATACAGGCCCAAAACATGCTCAAAATCGATATTTTAGGTGCCCAAAGTCGATACGTGCATGCATCTTCTGTATCCGTCTATATCCCAAATTCAGGTTCAAAACACCCGAAAATTCGATATTTTTGGGTCCCAGAAGCGATTTGTACATGCCTACTCCTTGCTAGAATTTTTTCAAGATACAGACCCAAAACATGCTCAAAATCGATATTTTAAATGCAAAAAGTCGATATGTGCATGCATCATCTGTACCCGGTTATATCCCAAATTCTGGTTCAAAACCCCCGAAAAATCGATATTTTTGGGTCCCAGAAGCGATCTGTACATGCCTACTCAGTGCTAGAATATTTTCAAATTATACGCCGGAAACATACTAAAATCGATATTTTGGGTGCCAAAGTCGATATGTGCATGCATCTTCTGTACCCGTTTATATCTAAAATTCAAGCTCAAAAATAAGAAAATTAGATATTTTTGGGTCCCTTAAGCAATCTGCACATGCCTACTCAGTGCTAGAATGTTTTTAAAATACAGGCTTAAAACATGCTATAAATCGATATTTTAGGTGTCCAAAGTCGATATGTTCATGCATCTTCTGTACCCGTTTATATCTCAAATTCAGGTTCAAAACACCCGAAAATTCGATATTTTTGGGTCCCAGAAGCGATTTGTACATGCCAACTCCTTGCTAGAATTTTTTCAAGATACAGACCCAAAACATGCTCAAAATCGATATTTTAGGTGCAAAAAGTCGATATGTGCATGCATCTTCTGTACCCGTTTATATCTCAAATTCAGGCTCAAAACACCCGAAAATTCCATATTTTTGGGTCCCTTAAGCGATCTGTACATGCATACTCAGTGCTAGAATGTTTTCAAAATATAGGCTCAAAACATGCTAAAAATCGATATTTTAGGTGTCCAAAGTCGATATGTGCATGCATCTTCTGTACCCGTTTATATCTCAAATTCAGGCTCAAAACACCCGAAAATTAGATATTTTTGGATCCCAAAAGCGATCTGTACATGTCTACTCCGTGTTAGAGTATTTTTATAATACAGGCCCAAAACATGCTAAAGTCGATATTTTTGGTGCCCAAAGTCAATATGTGCATGCATCATCTGTACCCGTTTATATCTCAAATTCAGGCTCAAAACACCCGAAAATTCGATTTTTTTGGGTCCCAGAAGCGATCTGTACGTGCACACTCCGTGTTAGAGTGTTTTCAAAATACAGGCCCAAAACATGTTGAAAATCGATATTTTATGTGCCCAAAGTCATAATGTGTATGAATCTTTTGTACACGTGTATATCCCTAATTCAGGTTCAAAACACCAGAAAATTCGATTTTTTTGGGTCCCAGAAGCGATCTGTACATGCCTACTCCTTGCTAGAATGTTTTCAAGAAACAGACCCATAACATGTTAAAAATCGATATTTTAAGTGCAAAAAGTCAATATGTGCATGCATCTTCTGTACCCGTTTATATCTCAAATTCAGTCTCAAAACTCCAAAAATTCGATATTTTTGGGTCCCTTAAGCAATCTGCACATGCCTACTCAGTGATAGAATGTTTTTAAAATACAGGCTTAAAACATGCTATAAATCGATATTTTAGGTGTCCAAAGTTGATATGTGCATGCATCTTCTGAACCCGTTTATATCTCAAATTCAGGCTCAAAACACCCAAAAAATCGATTTTTTTGTGTCCCACAAGCGATCTGTACATGCCTACTCCGTGTTAGAGTATTTTCAAAATACAGGCCCAAAACAAGCTCAAAATCGATATTTTAGGTGCCCAAAGTCGATATGTGCATGCATCTTCTTTATCCGTTTATATCTCAAATTCTGGCTCAAAACACCCGAAAATTCAATATTTTTGGGTCCCAGAAGCGATCTGTACATGCCTACTCCGTCTGAATGTATTTTCAAAATACAGGTCCGAAACATGCTGAAAATCTATATTTTAGGTTCCCAAAGTCAATATGTGTATGCATCTTCTGTACCCGTCTATATCCCAAATTCAGGTTCAAAACACCAGAAAATTCGGTATTTTTGGGTCCCAGAAGCGATCTGTACATGCCTACTCCTTGCTAGAATTTTTAAAGATACAGACCAAAAACATGCTCGAAATCGATATTTTAGGTGCAAAAAGTCGATATGTGCATGCATCATCTGTACCCGTTTATATCTAAAATTCAAGCTCAAAACTAAGAAAATTAGATATTTTTGGGTCCCTTAATCAATCTGCACATGCCTACTCAGTGCTAGAATGTTTTTAAAATACAGGCTTAAAACATGCTATAAATCGATATTTTAGGTGTCCAAAGTCGATATGTTCATGCATCTTCTGTACCCGTTTATATCTCAAATTCAGGCTCAAAACACCCGAAAATTCGATATTTTTGGGTCCCAGAAGCGATCTGTACGTGCACACTCCGTGTTAGAGTGTTTTCAAAATACAGGCCCAAAACATGCTCAAAATCGATATTTTAGGTGCCCAAAGTCGATATGTGCATGCATCTTCTGTATCCGTTTATATCTCAAATTCAGGCTCAAAACACCCGAAAATTCAATATTTTTGGGTCCCAAAAGCGATCTGTACATGCCTACTCCGTGTTAATGTATTTTCAAAATACAGGTCCAAAACATGCTGAAAATCTATATTTTAGGTGCCCAAAGTCAATATGTGTATGCATCTTCTGTACCCGTCTATATCCCAAATTAAGGTTCAAAACACCAGAAAATTCGGTATTTTTGGGTCCCAGAAGCGATCTGTACATGCCTACTCCTTGCTAGAATTTTTTCAAGATACAGACCCAAAACATGCTCAAAATCGATATTTTAGGTGCAAAAAGTCGATATGTGCATGCATCCTCTGTACCCGGTTATATCCCAAATTCTGGCTCAAAACCCCCGAAAATTCGATATTTTTGGGTCCCAGAAGCGATCTGTACATGTCTACACCGTGCTATAGTATTTTCAAAATACAGGCCCAAAACATGCTCAAAATCAATATTTTAGGTGCCCAAAGTCAAAATGTGTATACATCTTCTGTATACGTGTATATCCCTAATTCAGGTTCAAAACAACCGAAAATTCGATTTTTTTGGGTCCCAGAAGCGATCTGTACATGCCTACTCCGTGTTAGAGTATTTTTTTAAAATACAGGCCCAAAACATATTAAAAATCGATATTTTAGGTTCCCAAAGTCGATATGTGCATGCATCTTCTGTATCCGTTTATATCTCAAATTCAGGCTCAAAACACCCTAAAATTCAATATTTTTGTTCCCAGAAGCGATCTGTACGTGCATACTCCGTGTTAGAGTGTTTGTAAAATAAAGGCCCAAAACATGCTAAAAATCGATATTTTATGTGCCCAAAGTCAATATGTGTATGCATCTTCTGTACCCGTGTATATCCCTAATTCTGGTTCAAAACACCAGAAAATTCGATATTTTTGGTTCCCAGAAGCGATCTGTACATGCCTACTCCTTGCTAGAATGTTTTCAAGATACAGACCCAAAACATGTCAAAATCGATATTTTAAGTGTAAAAAGTCGATATGTGCATACATCTTCTGTACCCGTTTATATCTCAAATTCAGGCTCAAAACTCCGAAAATTCGATATTTTTGGGACCCTTAAGCAATCTGCACATGCCTACTTAGTGCTAGAATATTTTTAAAATACAGGCTTAAAACATGCTATCAATCGATATTTTAGGTGTCCAAAGACGATATGTGCATGCATCTTCTGTACCCGTTTATATCTCAAATTCAGGCTCAAAACACCCAAAAAATCGATATTTTTGTGTACCAGAAGCGATCTGTACATGCCTACTCCGTGTTAGAGTATTTTCTAAATACAGGCCCAAAACATGCTCAAAATCGATATTTTAGGTACCCAAAGTCGATATGTGTATGCATCTTCTGTATCCGTTTATATCTCAAATTCAGGCTCAAAACACCAGAAAATTCCATATTTTTGGGTCCCAGAAGCGATCTGTACATGCCTACTCCGTGTTAAAGTATTTTCAAAATACAGGCCCAAAACATGCTGAAAATCTATATTTTAGGTGCCCAAAGTCAATATGTGCATGCATCTTCTGTATCCGTTTATATCTCAAATTCAGGCTCAAAACACCCGAAAATTCAATATTTTTGGGTCGCAAAAGCGATCTGTACATGCCTACTCCGTGTTAATGTATTTTTAAAATACAGGTCCAAAACATGCTGAAAATCTATATTTTAGGTGCCCAAAGTCAATATGTGTATGCATCTTCTGTACCCGTCTATATCCCAAATTCAGGTTCAAAACACCAGAAAATTCGGTATTTCTGGGTCCCAGAAGCGATCTGTACATGCCTACTCCTTGCTAGAATTTTTTCAAGATACAGACCCAAAACATGCTCAGAATCGATATTTTAGGTGCAAAAAGTCGATATGTGCATGCATCCTCTGTAACAGGTTATATCCCAAATTCTGGCTCAAAACCCCCGAAAATTTGATATTTTTGTGTCCCAGAAGCGATCTGTACATGTCTACACCGTGCTATAGTATTTTCAAAATACAGGCCCAAAACATGCTCAAAATCAATATTTTAGGTGCCCAAAGTCAAAATGTGTATGCATCTTCTGTATACGTGTTTATCCCTAATTCAGGTTCAAAACAACCGAAAATTCGATTTTTTTGGGTCCCAGAAGCGATCTGTACATGCCTACTCCGTGTTAGAGTATTTTCAAAATACAGGCCCAAAACATATTAAAAATCGATATTTTAGGTGCCCAAAGTCGATATGTGCATGCATCTTCTGTATCCGTTTATATCTCAAATTCAGGCTCAAAACACCCGAAAATTCAATATTTTTGTTCCCAGAAGCGATCTGTACGTGCAGACTCCGTGTTAGAGTGTTTGTAAAATAAAGGCCCAAAACATGCTAAAAATCGATATTTTATGTGCCCAAAGTCAATATGTGTATGCATCTTCTGTACCCGTGTATATCCCTAATTCCGGTTCAAAACACCAGAAAATTCGATATTTTTGGTTCCCAGAAGCGATCTGTACATGCCTACTCCTTGCTAGAATGTTTTCAAGATACAGACCCAAAACATGTCAAAATCGATATTTTAATTGTAAAAAGTCGATATGTGCATGCATCTTCTGTACCCGTTTATATCTCAAATTCAGGCTCAAAACTCCGAAAATTCGATATTTTTGGGACCCTTAAGCAATCTGCACATGCCTACTCAGTGCTAGAATGTTTTTAAAATACAGGCTTAAAACATGCTATAAATCGATATTTTAGGTGTCCAAAGTCGATATGTGCATGCATCTTCTGTACCCGTTTATATCTCAAATTCTGGCTCAAAACACCCAAAAAATCGATATTTTTGTGTCCCAGAAGCGATCTGTACATGCCTACTCCGTGTTAGAGTATTTT
The DNA here is from genome assembly GCA_033782935.1 of Petrolisthes cinctipes. Classification (NCBI taxonomy): domain Eukaryota; kingdom Metazoa; phylum Arthropoda; class Malacostraca; order Decapoda; family Porcellanidae; genus Petrolisthes; species Petrolisthes cinctipes. The sequence goes on from JAWQEG010000069.1 coordinate 168,192, forward strand.
CTAAATACAGGCCCAAAACATGCTCAAAATCGATATTTTAGGTACCCAAAGTCGATATGTGCATGCATCTTCTGTATCCGTTTATATCTCAAATTCAGGCTCAAAACACCAGAAAATTCCATATTTTTGGGTCCCAGAAGCGATCTGTACATGCCTACTCCGTGTTAAAGTATTTTCAAAATACAGGCCCAAAACATGCTGAAAATCTATATTTTAGGTGCCCAAAGTCAATATGTGTATGCATCTTCTGTACCCGTCTATATCCCAAATTCAGGTTCAAAACACCATAAAATTCGGTATTTTTGGGTCCCAGAAGCGATCTGTACATGCCTACTCATTGCTAGAATGTTTTCAATATACAGACCCAAAACATGCTCAAAATCGATATTTTAGGTGCAAAAAGTCGATATGTGCATGCATCCTCTGTACCCGGTTATATCCCAAATTCTGGCTCAAAAACCCCGAAAATTCGTTATTTTTGGGTCTCAGAAGCGATCTGTACATGACTACTCAGTGCTAGAATATTTTCAAATTATACGCCCAAAACATACTAAAAATCGATATTTTTGGTGCCAAAGTCGTTATGTGCATGCATCTTCTGTACCCGTTTATATCTCAAATTCAGGCTCAAAACACCCAAAAAATCGATATTTTTGTGTCCCAGAAGCGATCTGTACATCTCTACACCGTGTTAGAGTATCTTCAAAATACAGGCCCAAAACATGCTCAAAATCGATATTTTAGGTGCCCAAAGTCGATATGTGCATGCATCTTCTGTACCCGTTCATATCTCAAATTCAGGTTCAGAATACCCAAAAATTCGATTTATTTGGGTCCCAGAAGCGATCTGTACGTGTCTACTCAGTGTTAGAGTATTTTAAAGATACAGGCCCAAAACATCCTCAAAATCGATATTTTGGGTGCCCAAAGTCGATATGTGCATGCATCTTCTGTACCCGTTTATATCTCAAATTCAAACTCAAAACACCCGAATATTCGATATTTTTGGGTCCCAAAAGCAATGTTTACATGTATACTCCGTGTTAGAGTATTTTCAAAATACAGGCCTAAAACATGCAGAAAATCTATATTATTGCTGCCTAAAGTCAATATGTGTATGCATCTACTGTACCCGTCTATATCCCAAGTTCAGGTTCAAAACACTCGAAAATTCGATATTTTTGGGTCCCAGAAGCAATCTGTACATGCCTACTTCTTGCTAGAATGTTTTCAAGATACAGACCCAAAACATGCTCGAAATCGATATTTTAGGTGCAAAAAGTCGATATGTGCATGCATCTTCTGTATCCGTCTATATCCCAAATTCAGGTTCAAAACACCCGAAAATTCGATATTTTTGGGTCCCAGAAGCGATTTGTACATGCCTACTCCTTGCTAGAATTTTTTCAAGATACAGACCCAAAACATGCTCAAAATCGATATTTTAGGTGCAAAAAGTCGATATGTGCATGCATCTTCTGTACCCGTTTATATCTCAAATTCAGGCTCAAAACACCCGAAAATTCCATATTTTTGGGTCCCTTAAGCGATCTGTACATGCATACTCAGTGCTAGAATGTTTTCAAAATATAGGCTCAAAACATGCTAAAAATCGATATTTTAGGTGTCCAAAGTCGATATGTGCATGCATCTTCTGTACCCGTTTATATCTCAAATTCAGGCTCAAAACACCCGAAAATTCGATTTTTTTTGGGCCCCAGAAGCGATCTGTACGTGCACACTCCGTGTTAGAGTGTTTTCAAAATACAGGCCCAAAACATGTTGAAAATCGATATTTTATGTGCCCAAAGTCAAAATGTGTATGAATCTTTTGTACACGTGTATATCCCTAATTCAGGTTCAAAACACCAGAAAATTCGATTTTTTTGGGTCCCAGAAGCGATCTGTACATGCCTACTCCTTGCTAGAATGTTTTCAAGAAACAGACCCATAACATGTTAAAAATCGATATTTTAAGTGCAAAAAGTCAATATGTGCATGCATCTTCTGTACCCGTTTATATCTCAAATTCAGTCTCAAAACTCCAAAAATTCGATATTTTTGGGTCCCTTAAGCAATCTGCACATGCCTACTCAGTGATAGAATGTTTTTAAAATACAGGCATAAAACATGCTATAAATCGATATTTTAGGTGTCCAAAGTCGATTTGTGCATGCATCTTCTGAACCCGTTTATATCTCAAATTCAGGCTCAAAACACCCGAAAATTCAATATTTTTGGGTCCCAGAAGCGATCTGTACATGCCTACTCCGTGTTAATGTATTTTCAAAATACAGGTCCAAAACATCCTGAAAATCTATATTTTAGGTTCCCAAAGTCAATATGTGTATGCATCTTCTGTACCCGTCTATATCCCAAATTCAGGTTCAAAACACCAGAAAATTCGGTATTTTTGGGTCCCAGAAGCGATCTGTACATGCCTACTCCTTGCTTGAATTTTTTCAAGATACAGACCCAAAACATGCTCAAAATCGATATTTTAGGTGCAAAATGTCGATATGTGCATGCATCATCTGTACCCGGTTATATCCCAAATTCTGGTTCAAAACCCCAGAAAAATCGATATTTTTGGGTCCCAGAAGCGATCTGTACATGCCTACTCAGTGCTAGAATATTTTCAAATTATACGCCGGAAACATACTAAAAATCGATATTTTGGGTGCCAAAGTCGATATGTGCATGCATCTTCTGTACCCGTTTATATCTAAAATTTCAAGCTCAAAACTAAGAAAATTAGATATTTTTGGGTCCCTTAAGCAATCTGCACATGCCTACTCAGTGCTAGAATGTTTTTAAAATACAGGCTTTAAACATGCTATAAATCGATATTTTAGGTGTCCAAAGTCGATATGTTCATGCATCTTCTGTACCCGTTTATATCTCAAATTCAGGCTCAAAACACCCGAAAATTCGATATTTTTGGGTCCCAGAAGCGATCTGTACGTGCACACTCCGTGATAGAGTGTTTTCAAAATACAGGCCCAAAACATGCTCAAAATCGATATTTTAGATGCCCAAAGTCGATATGTGCATGCATCTTCTGTATCCGTTTATATCTCAAATTCAGGCTCAAAACACCCGAAAATTCAATATTTTTGGGTCCCAAAAGCGATCTGTACATGCCTACTCCGTGTTAATGTATTTTCAAAATACAGGTCCAAAACATGCTGAAAATCTATATTTTAGGTGCCCAAAGTCAATATGTGTATGCATCTTCTGTACCCGTCTATATCCCAAATTCAGGTTCAAAACACCAGAAAATTCGGTATTTTTGGGTCCCAGAAGCGATCTGTACATGCCTACTCCTTGCTAGAATTTTTTCAAGATACAGACCCAAAACATGCTCAAAATCGATATTTTAGGTGCAAAAAGTCGATATGTGCATGCATCCTCTGTACCCGGTTATATCCCAAATTCTGGCTCAAAACCCCCGAAAATTCGATATTTTTGGGTCCCAGAAGCGATCTGTACATGTCTACACCGTGCTATAGTATTTTCAAAATACAGGCCCAAAACATGCTCAAAATCAATATTTTAGGTGCCCAAAGTCAAAATGTGTATACATCTTCTGTATACGTGTATATCCCTAATTCAGGTTCAAAACAACCGAAAATTCGATTTTTTTGGGTCCCAGAAGCGATCTGTACATGCCTACTCCGTGTTAGAGTATTTTTTTAAAATACAGGCCCAAAACATATTAAAAATCGATATTTTAGGTGCCCAAAGTCGATATGTGCATGCATCTTCTGTATCCGTTTATATCTCAAATTCAGGCTCAAAACACCCGAAAATTCAATATTTTTGTTCCCAGAAGCGATCTGTACGTGCATACTCCGTGTTAGAGTGTTTGTAAAATAAAGGCCAAAAAAACATGCTAAAAATCGATATTTTATGTGCCCAAAGTCAATATGTGTATGCATCTTCTGTACCCGTGTATATCCCTAATTCCGGTTCAAAACACCAGAAAATTCGATATTTTTGGTTCCCAGAAGCGATCTGTACATGCCTACTCCTTGCTAGAATGTTTTCGAGATACAGACCCAAAACATGTTAAAAATCGATATTTTAAGTGTAAAAAGTCGATATGTGCATACATCTTCTGTACCCGTTTATATCTCAAATTCAGGCTCAAAACTCCGAAAATTCGATATTTTTGGGACCCTTAAGCAATCTGCACATGCCTACTCAGTGCTAGAATATTTTCAAATTATACGCCCAAAACATACTAAAAATCGATATTTTTGGTGCCAAAGTCGTTATGTGCATGCATCTTCTGTACCCGTTTATATCTCAAATTCAGGCTCAAAACACCCAAAAAATCGATATTTTTGTGTCCCAGAAGCGATCTGTACATCTCTACACCGTGTTAGAGTATCTTCAAAATACAGGCCCAAAACATGCTCAAAATCGATATTTTAGGTGCCCAAAGTCGATATGTGCATGCATCTTCTGTACCCGTTCATATCTCAAATTCAGGTTCAGAATACCCGAAAATTCGATTTATTTGGGTCCCAGAAGCGATCTGTACGTGTCTACTCAGTGTTAGAGTATTTTAAAGATACAGGCCCAAAACATCCTCAAAATCGATATTTTGGGTGCCCAAAGTCGATATGTGCATGCATCTTCTGTACCCGTTTATATCTCAAATTCAAACTCAAAACACCCGAATATTAGATATTTTTGGGTCCCAAAAGCAATGTGTACATGCATACTCCGTGTTAGAGTATTTTCAAAATACAGGCCTAAAACATGCAGAAAATCTATATTATTGCTGCCTAAAGTCAATATGTGTATGCATCTACTGTACCCGTCTATATCCCAAGTTCAGGTTCAAAACACTCGAAAATTCGATATTTTTGGGTCCCAGAAGCAATCTGTACATGCCTACTTCTTGCTAGAATTTTTTCAAGATACAGACCCAAAACATGCTCGAAATCGATATTTTAGGTGCAAAAAGTCGATATGTGCATGCATCTTCTGTATCCGTCTATATCCCAAATTCAGGTTCAAAACACCCGAAAATTCGATATTTTTGGGTCCCAGAAGCGATTTGTACATGCCTACTCCTTGCTAGAATTTTTTCAAGATACAGACCCAAAACATGCTCAAAATCGATATTTTAGGTGCAAAAAGTCGATATGTGCATGCATCTTCTGTACCCGTTTATATCTCAAATTCAGGCTCAAAACACCCGAAAATTCCATATTTTTGGATCCCTTAAGCGATCTGTACATGCATACTCAGTGCTAGAATGTTTTCAAAATATAGGCTCAAAACATGCTAAAAATCGATATTTTAGGTGTCCAAAGTCGATATGTGCATGCATCTTCTGTACCCGTTTATATCTCAAATTCAGGCTCAAAACACCCGAAAATTCGATATTTTTGGATCCCAAAAGCGATCTGTACATGTCTACTCCGTGTTAGAGTATTTTTATAATACAGGCCCAAAACATGCTAAAGTCGATATTTTAGGTGCCCAAAGTCAATATGTGCATGCATCATCTGTACCCGTTTATATCTCAAATTCAGGCTCAAAACACCCGAAAATTCGATTTTTTTTGGGCCCCAGAAGCGATCTGTACGTGCACACTCCGTGTTAGAGTGTTTTCAAAATACAGGCCCAAAACATGTTGAAAATCGATATTTTATGTGCCCAAAGTCAAAATGTGTATGAATCTTTTGTACACGTGTATATCCCTAATTCAGGTTCAAAACACCAGAAAATTCGATTTTTTTGGGTCCCAGAAGCGATCTGTACATGCCTACTCCTTGCTAGAATGTTTTCAAGAAACAGACCCATAACATGTTAAAAATCGATATTTTAAGTGCAAAAAGTCAATATGTGCATGCATCTTCTGTACCCGTTTATATCTCAAATTCAGTCTCAAAACTCCAAAAATTCGATATTTTTGGGTCCCTTAAGCAATCTGCACATGCCTACTCAGTGATAGAATGTTTTTAAAATACAGGCTTAAAACATGCTATAAATCGATATTTTAGGTGTCCAAAGTCGATTTGTGCATGCATCTTCTGAACCCGTTGATATCTCAAATTCAGGCTCAAAACACCCGAAAATTCAATATTTTTGGGTCCCAGAAGCGATCTGTACATGCCTACTCCGTGTTAATGTATTTTCAAAATACAGGTCCAAAACATGCTGAAAATCTATATTTTAGGTTCCCAAAGTCAATATGTGTATGCATCTTCTGTACCCGTCTATATCCCAAATTCAGGTTCAAAACACCAGAAAATTCGGTATTTTTGGGTCCCAGAAGCGATCTGTACATGCCTACTCCTTGCTAGAATTTTTTCAAGATACAGACCCAAAACATGCTCAAAATCGATATTTTAGGTGCAAAAAGTCGATATGTGCATGCATCATCTGTACCCGGTTATATCCCAAATTCTGGTTCAAAACCCCAGAAAAATCGATATTTTTGGGTCCCAGAAGCGATCTGTACATGCCTACTCAGTGCTAGAATATTTTCAAATTATACGCCGGAAACATACTAAAAATCGATATTTTGGGTGCCAAAGTCGATATGTGCATGCATCTTCTGTACCCGTTTATATCTAAAATTCAAGCTCAAAACTAAGAAAATTAGATATTTTTGGGTCCCTTAAGCAATCTGCACATGCCTACTCAGTGCTAGAATGTTTTTAAAATACAGGCTTTAAACATGCTATAAATCGATATTTTAGGTGTCCAAAGTCGATATGTTCATGCATCTTCTGTACCCGTTTATATCTCAAATTCAGGCTCAAAACACCCGAAAATTCGATATTTTTGGGTCCCAGAAGCGATCTGTACGTGCACACTCCGTGTTAGAGTGTTTTCAAAATACAGGTCCAAAACATGCTCAAAATCGATATTTTAGGTGCCCAAAGTCGATATGTGCATGCATCTTCTGTATCCGTTTATATCTCAAATTCAGGCTCAAAACACCCGAAAATTCAATATTTTTGGGTCCCAAAAGCGATCTGTACATGCCTACTCCGTGTTAATGTATTTTCAAAATACAGGTCCAAAACATGCTGAAAATCTATATTTTAGGTGCCCAAAGTCAATATGTGTATGCATCTTCTGTACCCGTCTATATCCCAAATTCAGGTTCAAAACACCAGAAAATTCGGTATTTTTGGGTCCCAGAAGCGATCTGTACATGCCTACTCCTTGCTAGAATTTTTTCAAGATACAGACCCAAAACATGCTCAAAATCGATATTTTAGGTGCAAAAAGTCGATATGTGCATGCATCCTCTGTACCCGGTTATATCCCAAATTCTGGCTCAAAACCCCCGAAAATTCGATATTTTTGGGTCCCAGAAGCGATCTGTACATGTCTACACCGTGCTATAGTATTATCAAAATACAGGCCCAAAACATGCTCAAAATCAATATTTTAGGTGCCCAAAGTCAAAATGTGTATACATCTTCTGTATACGTGTATATCCCTAATTCAGGTTCAAAACAACCGAAAATTCGATTTTTTTGGGTCCCAGAAGCGATCTGTACATGCCTACTCCGTGTTAGAGTATTTTTTTAAAATACAGGCCCAAAACATATTAAAAATCGATATTTTAGGTGCCCAAAGTCGATATGTGCATGCATCTTCTGTATCCGTTTATATCTCAAATTCAGGCTCAAAACACCCGAAAATTCAATATTTTTGTTCCCAGAAGCGATCTGTACGTGCATACTCCGTGTTAGAGTGTTTGTAAAATAAAGGCCAAAAAAACATGCTAAAAATCGATATTTTATGTGCCCAAAGTCAATATGTGTATGCATCTTCTGTACCCGTGTATATCCCTAATTCCGGTTCAAAACACCAGAAAATTCGATATTTTTGGTTCCCAGAAGCGATCTGTACATGCCTACTCCTTGCTAGAATGTTTTCAAGATACAGACCCAAAACATGTTAAAAATCGATATTTTAAGTGTAAAAAGTCGATATGTGCATACATCTTCTGTACCCGTTTATATCTCAAATTCAGGCTCAAAACTCCGAAAATTCGATATTTTTGGGACCCTTAAGCAATCTGCACATGCCTACTCAGTGATAGAATGTTTTTAAAATACAGGCATAAAACATGCTATAAATCGATATTTTAGGTGTCCAAAGTCGATTTGTGCATGCATCTTCTGAACCCGTTTATATCTCAAATTCAGGCTCAAAACACCCGAAAATTCAATATTTTTGGGTCCCAGAAGCGATCTGTACATGCCTACTCCGTGTTAATGTATTTTCAAAATACAGGTCCAAAACATCCTGAAAATCTATATTTTAGGTTCCCAAAGTCAATATGTGTATGCATCTTCTGTACCCGTCTATATCCCAAATTCAGGTTCAAAACACCAGAAAATTCGGTATTTTTGGGTCCCAGAAGCGATCTGTACATGCCTACTCCTTGCTAGAATTTTTTCAAGATACAGACCCAAAACATGCTCAAAATCGATATTTTAGGTGCAAAATGTCGATATGTGCATGCATCATCTGTACCCGGTTATATCCCAAATTCTGGTTCAAAACCCCAGAAAAATCGATATTTTTGGGTCCCAGAAGCGATCTGTACATGCCTACTCAGTGCTAGAATATTTTCAAATTATACGCCGGAAACATACTAAAAATCGATATTTTGGGTGCCAAAGTCGATATGTGCATGCATCTTCTGTACCCGTTTATATCTAAAATTTCAAGCTCAAAACTAAGAAAATTAGATATTTTTGGGTCCCTTAAGCAATCTGCACATGCCTACTCAGTGCTAGAATGTTTTTAAAATACAGGCTTTAAACATGCTATAAATCGATATTTTAGGTGTCCAAAGTCGATATGTTCATGCATCTTCTGTACCCGTTTATATCTCAAATTCAGGCTCAAAACACCCGAAAATTCGATATTTTTGGGTCCCAGAAGCGATCTGTACGTGCACACTCCGTGATAGAGTGTTTTCAAAATACAGGCCCAAAACATGCTCAAAATCGATATTTTAGATGCCCAAAGTCGATATGTGCATGCATCTTCTGTATCCGTTTATATCTCAAATTCAGGCTCAAAACACCCGAAAATTCAATATTTTTGGGTCCCAAAAGCGATCTGTACATGCCTACTCCGTGTTAATGTATTTTCAAAATACAGGTCCAAAACATGCTGAAAATCTATATTTTAGGTGCCCAAAGTCAATATGTGTATGCATCTTCTGTACCCGTCTATATCCCAAATTCAGGTTCAAAACACCAGAAAATTCGGTATTTTTGGGTCCCAGAAGCGATCTGTACATGCCTACTCCTTGCTAGAATTTTTTCAAGATACAGACCCAAAACATGCTCAAAATCGATATTTTAGGTGCAAAAAGTCGATATGTGCATGCATCCTCTGTACCCGGTTATATCCCAAATTCTGGCTCAAAACCCCCGAAAATTCGATATTTTTGGGTCCCAGAAGCGATCTGTACATGTCTACACCGTGCTATAGTATTTTCAAAATACATGCCCAAAACATGCTCAAAATCAATATTTTAGGTGCCCAAAGTCAAAATGTGTATACATCTTCTGTATACGTGTATATCCCTAATTCAGGTTCAAAACAACCGAAAATTCGATTTTTTTGGGTCCCAGAAGCGATCTGTACATGCCTACTCCGTGTTAGAGTATTTTTTTAAAATACAGGCCCAAAACATATTAAAAATCGATATTTTAGGTGCCCAAAGTCGATATGTGCATGCATCTTCTGTATCCGTTTATATCTCAAATTCAGGCTCAAAACACCCGAAAATTCAATATTTTTGTTCCCAGAAGCGATCTGTACGTGCATACTCCGTGTTAGAGTGTTTGTAAAATAAAGGCCAAAAAAACATGCTAAAAATCGATATTTTATGTGCCCAAAGTCAATATGTGTATGCATCTTCTGTACCCGTGTATATCCCTAATTCCGGTTCAAAACACCAGAAAATTCGATATTTTTGGTTCCCAGAAGCGATCTGTACATGCCTACTCCTTGCTAGAATGTTTTCGAGATACAGACCCAAAACATGTTAAAAATCGATATTTTAAGTGTAAAAAGTCGATATGTGCATACATCTTCTGTACCCGTTTATATCTCAAATTCAGGCTCAAAACTCCGAAAATTCGATATTTTTGGGACCCTTAAGCAATCTGCACATGCCTACTTAGTGCTAGAATGTTTTTAAAATACAGGCTTAAAACATGCTATCAATCGATATTTTAGGTGTCCAAAGTCGATATGTGCATGCATCTTCTGTACCCGTTTATATCTCAAATTCAGGCTCAAAACACCCAAAAAATCGATATTTTTGTGTACCAGAAGCGATCTGTACATGCCTACTCCCTGTTAGAGTATTTTCTAAATACAGGCCCAAAACATGCTCAAAATCGATATTTTAGGTACCCAAAGTCGATATGTGTATGCATCTTCTGTATCCGTTTATATCTCAAATTCAGGCTCAAAACACCAGAAAATTCCATATTTTTGGGTCCCAGAAGCGATCTGTACATGCCTACTCCGTGTTAAAGTATTTTCAAAATACAGGCCCAAAACATGCTGAAAATCTATATTTCAGGTGCCCAAAGTCAATATGTGTATGCATCTTCTGTACCCGTCTATATCCCAAATTCAGGTTCAAAACACCAGAAAATTCGGTATTTTTGGGTCCCAGAAGCGATCTCTACATGCCTACTCAGTGCTGGAATGTTTTCAATATACAGACCCAAAACATGCTCAAAATCGATATTTTAGGTGCAAAAAGTCGATATGTGCATGCATCCTCTGTACCCGGTTATATCTCAAATTCTGGCTCAAAACCCCCGAAAATTCGATATTTTTGGGTCCCAGAAGCAATCTGTACATGCCTACTCAGTGCTAGAATATTTTCAAATTATACGCCCAAAACATACTAAAAATCGATATTTTTGGTGCCAAAGTCGTTATGTGCATGCATATTCTGTACCCGTTTATATCTCAAATTCAGGCTCAAAACACCCAAAAAATCGATATTTTTGTGTCCCAGAAGCGATCTGTACATGTCTACACCGTGCTATAGTATTTTCAAAATACAGGCCCAAAACATGCTAAAAATCGATATTTTATGTGCCCAAAGTCAATATGTGCATGCATCTTCTGTATCCGTTTATATCTCAAATTCAGGCTCAAAACACCCGAAAATTCAATATTTTTGTTCCCAGAAGCGATCTGTACGTGCATACTCCATGTTAGAGTGTTTGTTAAATAAAGGCCCAAAACATGCTAAAAATCGATATTTTATGTGCCCAAAGTCAATATGTGTATGTATCTTCTGTACCCGTGTATATCCCTAATTCCGGTTCAAAACACCAGAAAATTCGATATTTTTGGTTCCCAGAAGCGATCTGTACATGCCTACTCCTTGCTAGAATGTTTTCAAGATACAGACCCAAAACATGTCAAAATCGATATTTTAAGTGTAAAAAGTCGATATGTGCATGCATCTTCTGTACCCGTTTATATCTCAAATTCAGGCTAAAAACTCCGAAAATTCGATATTTTTGGGACCCTTAAGCAATCTGCACATGCCTACTCAGTGCTAGAATATTTTCAAATTATACGCCCAAAACATACTAAAAATCGATATTTTTGGTGCCAAAGTCGTTATGTGCATGCATCTTCTGTACCCGTTTATATCTCAAATTCAGGCTCAAAACACCCAAAAAATCGATATTTTTGTGTCCCAGAAGCGATCTGTACATCTCTACACCGTGTTAGAGTATCTTCAAAATACAGGCCCAAAACATGCTCAAAATCGATATTTTAGGTGCCCAAAGTCGATATGTGCATGCATCTTCTGTACCCGTTCATATCTCAAATTCAGGTTCAGAATACCCGAAAATTCGATTTATTTGGGTCCCAGAAGCGATCTGTACGTGTCTACTCAGTGTTAGAGTATTTTAAAGATACAGGCCCAAAACATCCTCAAAATCGATATTTTGGGTGCCCAAAGTCGATATGTGCATGCATCTTCTGTACCCGTTTATATCTCAAATTCAAACTCAAAACACCCGAATATTCGATATTTTTGGGTCCCAAAAGCAATGTGTACATGCATACTCCGTGTTAGAGTATTTTCAAAATACAGCCCTAAAACATGCAGAAAATCGATATTTTTGCTGCCTAAAGTCAATATGTGTATGCATCTACTGTACCCGTCTATATCCCAAGTTCAGGTTCAAAACACTCGAAAATTCGATATCTTTGGGACCCAGAAGCGATTTGTACATGCCTACTCCTTGCTAGAATTTTTTCAAGATACAGACCCAAAACATGCTCAAAATCGATATTTTAGGTGCAAAAAGTCGATATGTGCATGCATCTTCTGTACCCGTTTATATCTCAAATTTAGGCTCAAAACACCCGAAAATTCAATATTTTTGGGTCCCAAAAGCAATGTTTACATGCATACTCCGTGTTAGAGTATTTTCAAAATACAGGCCTAAAACATGCAGAAAATCTATATTATTGCTGCCTAAAGTCAATATGTGTATGCATCTACTGTACCCGTCTATATCCCAAGTTCAGGTTCAAAACACTCGAAAATTCGATATTTTTGGGTCCCAGAAGCAATCTGTACATGCCTACTTCTTGCTAGAATTTTTTCAAGATACAGACCCAAAACATGCTCGAAATCGATATTTTAGGTGCAAAAAGTCGATATGTGCATGCATCTTCTGTATCCGTCTATATCCCAAATTCAGGTTCAAAACACCCGAAAATTCGATATTTTTGGGTCCCAGAAGCGATTTGTACATGCCTACTCCTTGCTAGAATTTTTTCAAGATACAGACCCAAAACATGCTCAAAATCGATATTTTAGGTGCAAAAAGTCGATATGTGCATGCATCTTCTGTACCCGTTTATATCTCAAATTCAGGCTCAAAACACCCGAAAATTCCATATTTTTGGATCCCTTAAGCGATCTGTACATGCATACTCAGTGCTAGAATGTTTTCAAAATATAGGCTCAAAACATGTTAAAAATCGATATTTTAGGTGTCCAAAGTCGATATGTGCATGCATCTTCTGTACCCGTTTATATCTCAAATTCAGGCTCAAAACACCCGAAAATTCGATATTTTTGGATCCCAAAAGCGATCTGTACATGTCTACTCCGTGTTAGAGTATTTTTATAATACAGGCCCAAAACATGCTAAAGTCGATATTTTAGGTGCCCAAAGTCAATATGTGCATGCATCATCTGTACCCGTTTATATCTCAAATTCAGGCTCAAAACACCCGAAAATTCGATTTTTTTTGGGCCCCAGAAGCGATCTGTACGTGCACACTCCGTGTTAGAGTGTTTTCAAAATACAGGCCCAAAACATGTTGAAAATCGATATTTTATGTGCCCAAAGTCAAAATGTGTATGAATCATTTGTACACGTGTATATCCCTAATTCAGGTTCAAAACACCAGAAAATTCGATTTTTTTGGGTCCCAGAAGCGATCTGTACATGCCTACTCCTTGCTAGAATGTTTTCAAGAAACAGACCCATAACATGTTAAAAATCGATATTTTAAGTGCAAAAAGTCAATATGTGCATGCATCTTCTGTACCCGTTTATATCTCAAATTCAGTCTCAAAACTCCAAAAATTCGATATTTTTGGGTCCCTTAAGCAATCTGCACATGCCTACTCAGTGATAGAATGTTTTTAAAATACAGGCTTAAAACATGCTATAAATCGATATTTTAGGTGTCCAAAGTCGATTTGTGCATGCATCTTCTGAACCCGTTGATATCTCAAATTCAGGCTCAAAACACCCGAAAATTCAATATTTTTGGGTCCCAGAAGCGATCTGTACATGCCTACTCCGTGTTAATGTATTTTCAAAATACAGGTCCAAAACATGCTGAAAATCTATATTTTAGGTTCCCAAAATCAATATGTGTATGCATCTTCTGTACCCGTCTATATCCCAAATTCAGGTTCAAAACACCAGAAAATTCGGTATTTTTGGGTCCCAGAAGCGATCTGTACATGCCTACTCCTTGCTAGAATTTTTTCAAGATACAGACCCAAAACATGCTCAAAATCGATATTTTAGGTGCAAAAAGTCGATATGTGCATGCATCATCTGTACCCGGTTATATCCCAAATTCTGGTTCAAAACCCCAGAAAAATCGATATTTTTGGGTCCCAGAAGCGATCTGTACATGCCTACTCAGTGCTAGAATATTTTCAAATTATACGCCGGAAACATACTAAAAATCGATATTTTGGGTGCCAAAGTCGATATGTGCATGCATCTTCTGTACCCGTTTATATCTAAAATTCAAGCTCAAAACTAAGAAAATTAGATATTTTTGGGTCCCTTAAGCAATCTGCACATGCCTACTCAGTGCTAGAATGTTTTTAAAATACAGGCTTTAAACATGCTATAAATCGATATTTTAGGTGTCCAAAGTCGATATGTTCATGCATCTTCTGTACCCGTTTATATCTCAAATTCAGGCTCAAAACACCCGAAAATTCGATATTTTTGGGTCCCAGAAGCGATCTGTACGTGCACACTCCGTGTTAGAGTGTTTTCAAAATACAGGTCCAAAACATGCTCAAAATCGATATTTTAGGTGCCCAAAGTCGATATGTGCATGCATCTTCTGTATCCGTTTATATCTCAAATTCAGGCTCAAAACACCCGAAAATTCAATATTTTTGGGTCCCAAAAGCGATCTGTACATGCCTACTCCGTGTTAATGTATTTTCAAAATACAGGTCCAAAACATGCTGAAAATCTATATTTTAGGTGCCCAAAGTCAATATGTGTATGCATCTTCTGTACCCGTCTATATCCCAAATTCAGGTTCAAAACACCAGAAAATTCGGTATTTTTGGGTCCCAGAAGCGATCTGTACATGCCTACTCCTTGCTAGAATTTTTTCAAGATACAGACCCAAAACATGCTCAAAATCGATATTTTAGGTGCAAAAAGTCGATATGTGCATGCATCCTCTGTACCCGGTTATATCCCAAATTCTGGCTCAAAACCCCCGAAAATTCGATATTTTTGGGTCCCAGAAGCGATCTGAACATGTCTACACCGTGCTATAGTATTTTCAAAATACAGGCCCAAAACATGCTCAAAATCAATATTTTAGGTGCCCAAAGTCAAAATGTGTATACATCTTCTGTATACGTGTATATCCCTAATTCAGGTTCAAAACAACCGAAAATTCGATTTTTTTGGGTCCCAGAAGCGATCTGTACATGCCTACTCCGTGTTAGAGTATTTTTTTAAAATACAGGCCCAAAACATATTAAAAATCGATATTTTAGGTGCCCAAAGTCGATATGTGCATGCATCTTCTGTATCCGTTTATATCTCAAATTCAGGCTCAAAACACCCGAAAATTCAATATTTTTGTTCCCAGAAGCGATCTGTACGTGCATACTCCGTGTTAGAGTGTTTGTAAAATAAAGGCCAAAAAAACATGCTAAAAATCGATATTTTATGTGCCCAAAGTCAATATGTGTATGCATCTTCTGTACCCGTGTATATCCCTAATTCCGGTTCAAAACACCAGAAAATTCGATATTTTTGGTTCCCAGAAGCGATCTGTACATGCCTACTCCTTGCTAGAATGTTTTCAAGATACAGACCCAAAACATGTTAAAAATCGATATTTTAAGTGTAAAAAGTCGATATGTGCATACATCTTCTGTACCCGTTTATATCTCAAATTCAGGCTCAAAACTCCGAAAATTCGATATTTTTGGGACCCTTAAGCAATCTGCACATGCCTACTTAGTGCTAGAATGTTTTTAAAATACAGGCTTAAAACATGCTATCAATCGATATTTTAGGTGTCCAAAGTCGATATGTGCATGCATCTTCTGTACCCGTTTATATCTCAAATTCAGGCTCAAAACACCCAAAAAATCGATATTTTTGTGTACCAGAAGCGATCTGTACATGCCTACTCCGTGTTAGAGTATTTTCTAAATACAGGCCCAAAACATGCTCAAAATCGATATTTTAGGTACCCAAAGTCGATATGTGTATGCATCTTCTGTATCCGTTTATATCTCAAATTCAGGCTCAAAACACCAGAAAATTCCATATTTTTGGGTCCCAGAAGCGATCTGTACATGCCTACTCCGTGTTAAAGTATTTTCAAAATACAGGCCCAAAACATGCTGAAAATCTATATTTTAGGTGCCCAAAGTCAATATGTGTATGCATCTTCTGTACCCGTCTATATCCCAAATTCAGGTTCAAAACACCAGAAAATTCGGTATTTTTGGGTCCCAGAAGCGATCTGTACATGCCTACTCAGTGCTAGAATGTTTTCAATTTACAGACCCAAAACATGCTCAAAATCGATATTTTAGGTGCAAAAAGTCGATATGTGCATGCATCCTCTGTACCCGGTTATATCCCAAATTCTGGCTCAAAACCCCCGAAAATTCGATATTTTTGGGTCCCAGAAGCAATCTGTACATGCCTACTCAGTGCTAGAATATTTTCAAATTATACGCCCAAAACATACTAAAAATCGATATTTTTGGTGCCAAAGTCGTTATGTGCATGCATATTCTGTACCCGTTTATATCTCAAATTCAGGCTCAAAACACCCAAAAAATCGATATTTTTGTGTCCCAGAAGCGATCTGTACATGTCTACACCGTGCTATAGTATTTTCAAAATACAGGCCCAAAACATGCTAAAAATCGATATTTTATGTGCCCAAAGTCAATATGTGCATGCATCTTCTGTATCCGTTTATATCTCAAATTCAGGCTCAAAACACCCGAAAATTCAATATTTTTGTTCCCAGAAGCGATCTGTACGTGCATACTCCGTGTTAGAGTGTTTGTAAAATAAAGGCCCAAAACATGCTAAAAATCGATATTTTATGTGCCCAAAGTCAATATGTGTATGTATCTTCTGTACCCGTGTATATCCCTAATTCCGGTTCAAAACACCAGAAAATTCGATATTTTTGGTTCCCAGAAGCGATCTGTACATGCCTACTCCTTGCTAGAATGTTTTCAAGATACAGACCCAAAACATGTCAAAATCGATATTTTAAGTGTAAAAAGTCGATATGTGCATGCATCTTCTGTACCCGTATATATCTCAAATTCAGGCTCAAAACTCCGAAAATTCGATATTTTTGGGACCCTTAAGCAATCTGCACATGCCTACTCAGTGCTAGAATATTTTCAAATTATACGCCCAAAACATACTAAAAATCGATATTTTTGGTGCCAAAGTCGTTATGTGCATGCATCTTCTGTACCCGTTTATATCTCAAATTCAGGCTCAAAACACCCAAAAAATCGATATTTTTGTGTCCCAGAAGCGATCTGTACATCTCTACACCGTGTTAGAGTATCTTCAAAATACAGGCCCAAAACATGTTCAAAATCGATATTTTAGGTGCCCAAAGTCGATATGTGCATGCATCTTCTGTACCCGTTCATATCTCAAATTCAGGTTCAGAATACCCGAAAATTCGATTTATTTGGGTCCCAGAAGCGATCTATACGTGTCTACTCAGTGTTAGAGTATTTTAAAGTTACAGGCCCAAAACATCCTCAAAATCGATATTTTGGGTGCCCAAAGTCGATATGTGCATGCATCTTCTGTACCCGTTTATATCTCAAATTCAAACTCAAAACACCCGAATATTAGATATTTTTGGGTCCCAAAAGCAATGTGTACATGCATACTCCGTGTTAGAGTATTTTCAAAATACAGCCCTAAAACATGCAGAAAATCGATATTTTTGCTGCCTAAAGTCAATATGTGTATGCATCTACTGTACCCGTCTATATCCCAAGTTCAGGTTCAAAACACTCGAAAATTCGATATTTTTGGGACCCAGAAGCGATTTGTACATGCCTACTCCTTGCTAGAATTTTTTCAAGATACAGACCCAAAACATGCTCAAAATCGATATTTTAGGTGCAAAAAGTCGATATGTGCATGCATCTTCTGTACCCGTTTATATCTCAAATTCAGGCTCAAAACACCCGAAAATTCAATATTTTTGGGTCCCTTAAGCGATCTGTACATGCATACTCAGTGCTAGAATGTTTTCAAAATATAGGCTCAAAACATGCTAAAAATCGATATTTTAGGTGTCCAAAGTCGATATGTGCATGCATCTTCTGTACCCGTTTATATCTCAAATTCAGGCTCAAAACACCCGAAAATTCGATATTTTTGGATCCCAAAAGCGATCTGTACATGTCTACTCCGTGTTAGAGTATTTTTATAATACAGGCTCAAAACATGCTAAAGTCGATATTTTAGGTGCCCAAAGTCAATATGTGCAAGCATCATCTGTACCCGTTTATATCTCAAATTCAGGCTCAAAACACCCGAAAATTCGATTTTTTTGGGTCCCAGAAGCGATCTGTACGTGCACACTCCGTGTTAGAGTGTTTTCAAAATACAGGCCCAAAACATGTTGAAAATCGATATTTTATGTGCCCAAAGTCAAAATGTATATTTATCTTTTGTACACGTGTATATCCCTAATTCAGGTTCAAAACACCAGAAAATTCGATTTTTTTGGGTCCCAGAAGCGATCTGTACTTGCCTACTCCTTGCTAGAATGTTTTCAAGAAACAGACCCATAACATGTTAAAAATCGATATTTTAAGTGCAAAAAGTCGATATGTGCATGCATCCTCTGTACCCGGTTATATCCCAAATTCTGGCTCAAAACCCCTGAAAATTCCATATTTTTGGGTCCCAGAAGCGATCTGTACATGCCTACTCCGTGTTAAAGTATTTTCAAAATACAGGCCCGAAACATGCTGAAAATCTATATTTTAGGTGCCCAAAGTCAATATGTGTATGCATCTTCTGTACCCGTCTATATCCCAAATTCAGGTTCAAAACACCAGAAAATTCGGTATTTTTGGGTCCCAGAAGCGATCTGTACATGCCTACTCAGTGCTAGAATTTTTTCAATATACAGACCCAAAACATGCTCAAAATCGATATTTTAGGTGCAAAAAGTCGATATGTGCATGCATCCTCTGTACCCGGTTATATCCCAAATTCTGGCTCAAAAAACCCCCGAAAATTCGATATTTTTGGGTCCCAGAAGCGATCTGTACATGCCTACTCAGTGCTAGAATATTTTCAAATTATACGCCCAAAACATACTAGAAATCGATATTTTTGGTGCCAAAGTCGTTTTGTGCATGCATCTTCTGTACCCATTTATATCTCAAATTCAGGCTCAAAACACCCGAAAATTCGATATTTTTGGGTCCCCGAAGCGATCTGTACATGCCAACTCCGTGTTAGAGTATTTTCAAAATACAGGCCCAAAACATGCTCAAAATCGATATTTTAGGTGTCCAAAGTCGATATGTGCATGCATCTTCTGTACCCGTTTATATCTCAAATTCAGGCTCAAAACACCCGAAAATTCGATTTTTTTGGGTCCCAGAAGCGATCTGTACGTGCACACTCCGTGTTAGAGTGTTTTCAAAATACAGGCCCAAAACATGTTGAAAATCGATATTTTATGTGCCCAAAGTCAAAATGTGTATGCATCTTTTGTACACGTGTATATCCCTAATTCTGGTTCAAAACACCAGAAAATTCGATTTTTTTGGGTCCCAGAAGCGATCTGTACATGCCTACTCCGTGTTAGAGTATTTTTTTAAAATACAGGCCCAAAACAAATTAAAAATCGATATTTTAGGTGCCCAAAGTCGATATGTGCATGCATCTTCTGTATCCGTTTATATCTCAAATTCAGGCTCAAAACACCCGAAAATTCAATATTTTTGTTCCCAGAAGCGATCTGTACGTGCATACTCCGTGTTAGAGTGTTTGTAAAATAAAGGCCAAAAAAAAATGCTAAAAACCGATATTTTATGTGCCCAAAGTCAATATGTGTATGCATCTTCTGTACCCGTGTATATCCCTAATTCCGGTTCAAAACACCAGAAAATTCGATATTTTTGGTTCTCAGAAGCGATCTGTACATGCCTACTCCTTGCTAGAATGTTTTCAAGATACAGACCCAAAACATGTCAAAATCGATATTTTAAGTGTAAAAAGTCGATATGTGCATGCATCTTCTGTACCCGTTTATATCTCAAATTCAGGCTCAAAACACCCGAAAATTCAATATTTTTGGGTCCCTTAAGCGATCTGTACATGCATACTCAGTGCTAGAATGTTTTCAAAATATAGGCTCAAAACATGCTAAAAATCGATATTTTAGGTGTCCAAAGTCGATATGTGCATGCATCTTCTGTACCCGTTTATATCTCAAATTCAGGCTCAAAACACCCGAAAATTCGATATTTTTGGATCCCAAAAGCGATCTGTACATGTCTACTCCGTGTTAGAGTATTTTTATAATACAGGCTCAAAACATGCTAAAGTCGATATTTTAGGTGCCCAAAGTCAATATGTGCATGCATCATCTGTACCCGTTTATATCTCAAATTCAGGCTCAAAACACCCGAAAATTCGATTTTTTTGGGTCCCAGAAGTGATCTGTACGTGCACACTCCGTGTTAGAGTGTTTTCAAAATACAGGCCCAAAACATGTTGAAAATCGATATTTTATGTGCCCAAAGTCAAAATGTGTATGCATCTTTTGTACACGTGTATATCCCAAATTCAGGTTCAAAACACCAGAAAATTCGATTTTTTTGGGTCCCAGAAGCGATCTGTACTTGCCTACTCCTTGCTAGAATGTTTTCAAGAAACAGACCCATAACATGTTAAAAATCGATATTTTAAGTGCAAAAAGTCGATATGTGCATGCATCCTCTGTACCCGGTTATATCCCAAATTCTGGCTCAAAACCCCTGAAAATTCCATATTTTTGGGTCCCAGAAGCGATCTGTACATGCCTACTCCGTGTTAAAGTATTTTCAAAATACAGGCCCAAAACATGCTGAAAATCTATATTTTAGGTGCCCAAAGTCAATATGTGTATGCATCTTCTGTACCCGTCTATATCCCAAATTCAGGTTCAAAACACCAGAAAATTCGGTATTTTTGGGTCCCAGAAGCGATCTGTACATGCCTACTCAGTGCTAGAATTTTTTCAATATACAGACCCAAAACATGCTCAAAATCGATATTTTAGGTGCAAAAAGTCGATATGTGCATGCATCCTCTGTACCCGGTTATATCCCAAATTCTGGCTCAAAACCCCCGAAAATTCGATATTTTTGGGTCCCAGAAGCGATCTGTACATGCCTACTCAGTGCTAGAATATTTTCAAATTATACGCCCAAAACATACTAGAAATCGATATTTTTGGTGCCAAAGTCGTTATGTGCATGCATCTTCTGTACCCATTTATATCTCAAATTCAGGCTCAAAACACCCAAAAAATCGATATTTTTGTGTCCCAGAAGCGATCTGTACATCTCTACACCGTGTTAGAGTATCTTCAAAATACAGGCCCAAAACATGCTCAAAATCGATATTTTAAGTGCCCAAAGTCGATATGTGCATGCATCTTCTGTACCCGTTCATATCTCAAATTCAGGTTCAGAATACCCGAAAATTCGATTTATTTGGGTCCCAGAAGCGATCTGTATGTGTCTACTCAGTGTTAGAGTATTTTAAAGATACAGGCCCAAAACATCCTCAAAATCGATATTTTGGGTGCCCAAAGTCAATATGTGCATGCATCTTCTGTACCCGTTTATATCTCAAATTCAAACTCAAAACACCCGAATATTCGATATTTTTGGGTCCCAAAAGCAATGTGTACATGCATACTCCGTGTTAGAGTATTTTCAAAATACAGCCCTAAAACATGCAGAAAATCGATATTTTTGCTGCCTAAAGTCAATATGTGTATGCATCTACTGTACCCGTCTATATCCCAAGTTCAGGTTCAAAACACTCGAAAATTCGATATTTTTGGGTCCCAGAAGCAATCTGTACATGCCTACTTCTTGCTAGAATGTTTTCAAGATACAGACCCAAAACATGCTCGAAATCGATATTTTAGGTGCAAAAAGTCGAAATGTGCATGCATCTTCTGTACCCATTTATATCTCAAATTCAGGCTCAAAACACCCGAAAATTCGATATTTTTGGGTCCCCGAAGCGATCTGTACATGCCAACTCCGTGTTAGAGTATTTTCAAAATACAGGCCCAAAACATGCTCAAAATCGATATTTTAGGTGTCCAAAGTCGATATGTGCATGCATCTTCTGTACCCGTTTATATCTCAAATTCAGGCTCAAAACACCCGAAAATTCAATATTTTTGGGTCCCTTAAGCGATCTGTACATGCATACTCAGTGCTAGAATGTTTTCAAAATATAGGCTCAAAACATGCTAAAAATCGATATTTTAGGTGTCCAAAGTCGATATGTGCATGCATCTTCTGTACCCGTTTATATCTCAAATTCAGGCTCAAAACACCCGAAAATTCGATATTTTTGGATCCCAAAAGCGATCTGTACATGTCTACTCCGTGTTAGAGTATTTTTATAATACAGGCTCAAAACATGCTAAAGTCGATATTTTAGGTGCCCAAAGTCAATATGTGCATGCATCATCTGTACCCGTTTATATCTCAAATTCAGGCTCAAAACACCCGAAAATTCGATTTTTTTGGGTCCCAGAAGTGATCTGTACGTGCACACTCCGTGTTAGAGTGTTTTCAAAATACAGGCCCAAAACATGTTGAAAATCGATATTTTATGTGCCCAAAGTCAAAATGTGTATGCATCTTTTGTACACGTGTATATCCCAAATTCAGGTTCAAAACACCAGAAAATTCGATTTTTTTGGGTCCCAGAAGCGATCTGTACTTGCCTACTCCTTGCTAGAATGTTTTCAAGAAACAGACCCATAACATGTTAAAAATCGATATTTTAAGTGCAAAAAGTCGATATGTGCATGCATCCTCTGTACCCGGTTATATCCCAAATTCTGGCTCAAAACCCCTGAAAATTCCATATTTTTGGGTCCCAGAAGCGATCTGTACATGCCTACTCCGTGTTAAAGTATTTTCAAAATACAGGCCCAAAACATGCTGAAAATCTATATTTTAGGTGCCCAAAGTCAATATGTGTATGCATCTTCTGTACCCGTCTATATCCCAAATTCAGGTTCAAAACACCAGAAAATTCGATATTTTTGGTTCTCAGAAGCGATCTGTACATGCCTACTCCTTGCTAGAATGTTTTCAAGATACAGACCCAAAACATGTCAAAATCGATATTTTAAGTGTAAAAAGTCGATATGTGCATGCATCTTCTGTACCCGTTTATATCTCAAATTCAGGCTCAAAACACCCGAAAATTCAATATTTTTGGGTCCCTTAAGCGATCTGTACATGCATACTCAGTGCTAGAATGTTTTCAAAATATAGGCTCAAAACATGCTAAAAATCGATATTTTAGGTGTCCAAAGTCGATATGTGCATGCATCTTCTGTACCCGTTTATATCTCAAATTCAGGCTCAAAACACCCGAAAATTCGATATTTTTGGATCCCAAAAGCGATCTGTACATGTCTACTCCGTGTTAGAGTATTTTTATAATACAGGCTCAAAACATGCTAAAGTCGATATTTTAGGTGCCCAAAGTCAATATGTGCATGCATCATCTGTACCCGTTTATATCTCAAATTCAGGCTCAAAACACCCGAAAATTCGATTTTTTTGGGTCCCAGAAGTGATCTGTACGTGCACACTCCGTGTTAGAGTGTTTTCAAAATACAGGCCCAAAACATGTTGAAAATCGATATTTTATGTGCCCAAAGTCAAAATGTGTATGCATCTTTTGTACACGTGTATATCCCAAATTCAGGTTCAAAACACCAGAAAATTCGATTTTTTTGGGTCCCAGAAGCGATCTGTACTTGCCTACTCCTTGCTAGAATGTTTTCAAGAAACAGACCCATAACATGTTAAAAATCGATATTTTAAGTGCAAAAAGTCGATATGTGCATGCATCCTCTGTACCCGGTTATATCCCAAATTCTGGCTCAAAACCCCTGAAAATTCCATATTTTTGGGTCCCAGAAGCGATCTGTACATGCCTACTCCGTGTTAAAGTATTTTCAAAATACAGGCCCAAAACATGCTGAAAATCTATATTTTAGGTGCCCAAAGTCAATATGTGTATGCATCTTCTGTACCCGTCTATATCCCAAATTCAGGTTCAAAACACCAGAAAATTCGGTATTTTTGGGTCCCAGAAGCGATCTGTACATGCCTACTCAGTGCTAGAATTTTTTCAATATACAGACCCAAAACATGCTCAAAATCGATATTTTAGGTGCAAAAAGTCGATATGTGCATGCATCCTCTGTACCCGGTTATATCCCAAATTCTGGCTCAAAACCCCCGAAAATTCGATATTTTTGGGTCCCAGAAGCGATCTGTACATGCCTACTCAGTGCTAGAATATTTTCAAATTATACGCCCAAAACATACTAGAAATCGATATTTTTGGTGCCAAAGTCGTTATGTGCATGCATCTTCTGTACCCATTTATATCTCAAATTCAGGCTCAAAACACCCAAAAAATCGATATTTTTGTGTCCCAGAAGCGATCTGTACATCTCTACACCGTGTTAGAGTATCTTCAAAATACAGGCCCAAAACATGCTCAAAATCGATATTTTAAGTGCCCAAAGTCGATATGTGCATGCATCTTCTGTACCCGTTCATATCTCAAATTCAGGTTCAGAATACCCGAAAATTCGATTTATTTGGGTCCCAGAAGCGATCTGTATGTGTCTACTCAGTGTTAGAGTATTTTAAAGATACAGGCCCAAAACATCCTCAAAATCGATATTTTGGGTGCCCAAAGTCAATATGTGCATGCATCTTCTGTACCCGTTTATATCTCAAATTCAAACTCAAAACACCCGAATATTCGATATTTTTGGGTCCCAAAAGCAATGTGTACATGCATACTCCGTGTTAGAGTATTTTCAAAATACAGCCCTAAAACATGCAGAAAATCGATATTTTTGCTGCCTAAAGTCAATATGTGTATGCATCTACTGTACCCGTCTATATCCCAAGTTCAGGTTCAAAACAC
Source organism: Petrolisthes cinctipes (assembly GCA_033782935.1). Taxonomy (NCBI): domain Eukaryota; kingdom Metazoa; phylum Arthropoda; class Malacostraca; order Decapoda; family Porcellanidae; genus Petrolisthes; species Petrolisthes cinctipes. The sequence goes on from JAWQEG010000069.1 coordinate 193,277, forward strand.
TCGAAAATTCGATATTATTGGGTCCCAGAAGCAATCTGTACATGCCTACTTCTTGCTAGAATGTTTTCAAGATACAGACCCAAAACATGCTCGAAATCGATATTTTAGGTGCAAAAAGTCGAAATGTGCATGCATCTTCTGTACCCATTTATATCTCAAATTCAGGCTCAAAACACCCGAAAATTCGATATTTTTGGGTCCCCGAAGCGATCTGTACATGCCAACTCCGTGTTAGAGTATTTTCAAAATACAGGCCCAAAACATGCTCAAAATCGATATTTTAGGTGTCCAAAGTCGATATGTGCATGCATCTTCTGTACCCGTTTATATCTCAAATTCAGGCTCAAAACACCCGAAAATTCAATATTTTTGGGTCCCTTAAGCGATCTGTACATGCATACTCAGTGCTAGAATGTTTTCAAAATATAGGCTCAAAACATGCTAAAAATCGATATTTTAGGTGTCCAAAGTCGATATGTGCATGCATCTTCTGTACCCGTTTATATCTCAAATTCAGGCTCAAAACACCCGAAAATTCGATATTTTTGGATCCCAAAAGCGATCTGTACATGTCTACTCCGTGTTAGAGTATTTTTATAATACAGGCTCAAAACATGCTAAAGTCGATATTTTAGGTGCCCAAAGTCAATATGTGCATGCATCATCTGTACCCGTTTATATCTCAAATTCAGGCTCAAAACACCCGAAAATTCGATTTTTTTGGGTCCCAGAAGTGATCTGTACGTGCACACTCCGTGTTAGAGTGTTTTCAAAATACAGGCCCAAAACATGTTGAAAATCGATATTTTATGTGCCCAAAGTCAAAATGTGTATGCATCTTTTGTACACGTGTATATCCCAAATTCAGGTTCAAAACACCAGAAAATTCGATTTTTTTGGGTCCCAGAAGCGATCTGTACTTGCCTACTCCTTGCTAGAATGTTTTCAAGAAACAGACCCATAACATGTTAAAAATCGATATTTTAAGTGCAAAAAGTCGATATGTGCATGCATCCTCTGTACCCGGTTATATCCCAAATTCTGGCTCAAAACCCCTGAAAATTCCATATTTTTGGGTCCCAGAAGCGATCTGTACATGCCTACTCCGTGTTAAAGTATTTTCAAAATACAGGCCCAAAACATGCTGAAAATCTATATTTTAGGTGCCCAAAGTCAATATGTGTATGCATCTTCTGTACCCGTCTATATCCCAAATTCAGGTTCAAAACACCAGAAAATTCGGTATTTTTGGGTCCCAGAAGCGATCTGTACATGCCTACTCAGTGCTAGAATTTTTTCAATATACAGACCCAAAACATGCTCAAAATCGATATTTTAGGTGCAAAAAGTCGATATGTGCATGCATCCTCTGTACCCGGTTATATCCCAAATTCTGGCTCAAAACCCCCGAAAATTCGATATTTTTGGGTCCCAGAAGCGATCTGTACATGCCTACTCAGTGCTAGAATATTTTCAAGTTATACGCCCAAAACATACTAGAAATCGATATTTTTGGTGCCAAAGTCGTTATGTGCATGCATCTTCTGTACCCATTTATATCTCAAATTCAGGCTCAAAACACCCAAAAAATCGATATTTTTGTGTCCCAGAAGCGATCTGTACATCTCTACACCGTGTTAGAGTATCTTCAAAATACAGGCCCAAAACATGCTCAAAATCGATATTTTAAGTGCCCAAAGTCGATATGTGCATGCATCTTCTGTACCCGTTCATATCTCAAATTCAGGTTCAGAATACCCGAAAATTCGATTTATTTGGGTCCCAGAAGCGATCTGTATGTGTCTACTCAGTGTTAGAGTATTTTAAAGATACAGGCCCAAAACATCCTCAAAATCGATATTTTGGGTGCCCAAAGTCAATATGTGCATGCATCTTCTGTACCCGTTTATATCTCAAATTCATACTCAAAACACCCGAATATTCGATATTTTTGGGTCCCAAAAGCAATGTGTACATGCATACTCCGTGTTAGAGTATTTTCAAAATACAGCCCTAAAACATGCAGAAAATCGATATTTTTGCTGCCTAAAGTCAATATGTGTATGCATCTACTGTACCCGTCTATATCCCAAGTTCAGGTTCAAAACACTCGAAAATTCGATATTTTTGGGTCCCAGAAGCAATCTGTACATGCCTACTTCTTGCTAGAATGTTTTCAAGATACAGACCCAAAACATGCTCGAAATCGATATTTTAGGTGCAAAAAGTCGAAATGTGCATGCATCTTCTGTACCCATTTATATCTCAAATTCAGGCTCAAAACACCCGAAAATTCGATATTTTTGGGTCCCCGAAGCGATCTGTACATGCCAACTCCGTGTTAGAGTATTTTCAAAATACAGGCCCAAAACATGCTCAAAATCGATATTTTAGGTGTCCAAAGTCGATATGTGCATGCATCTTCTGTACCCGTTTATATCTCAAATTCAGGCTCAAAACACCCGAAAATTCGATTTTTTTGGGTCCCAGAAGCGATCTGTACGTGCACACTCCGTGTTAGAGTGTTTTCAAAATACAGGCCCAAAACATGTTGAAAATCGATATTTTATGTGAACAAAGTCAAAATGTGTATGCATCTTTTGTACACGTGTATATCCCTAATTCAGGTTCAAAACACCAGAAAATTCGATTTTTTTGGGTCCCAGAAGCGATCTGTACATGCCTACTCCGTGTTAGAGTATTTTTTTAAAATACAGGCCCAAAACAAATTAAAAATCGATATTTTAGGTGCCCAAAGTCGATATGTGCATGCATCTTCTGTATCCGTTTATATCTCAAATTCAGGCTCAAAACACCCGAAAATTCAATATTTTTGTTCCCAGAAGCGATCTGTACGTGCATACTCCGTGTTAGAGTGTTTGTAAAATAAAGGCCAAAAAAACATGCTAAAAACCGATATTTTATGTGCCCAAAGTCAATATGTGTATGCATCTTCTGTACCCGTGTATATCCCTAATTCCGGTTCAAAACACCAGAAAATTCGATATTTTTGGTTCCCAGAAGCGATCTGTACATGCCTACTCCTTGCTAGAATGTTTTCAAGATACAGACCCAAAACATGTCAAAATCGATATTTTAAGTGTAAAAAGTCGATATGTGCATACATCTTCTGTACCCGTTTATATCTCAAATTCAGGCTCAAAACTCCGAAAATTCGATATTTTTGGGACCCTTAAGCAATCTGCACATGCCTACTTAGTGCTAGAATGTTTTTAAAATACAGGCTTAAAACATGCTATCAATCGATATTTTAGGTGTCCAAAGTCGATATGTGCATGCATCTTCTGTACCCGTTTATATCTCAAATTCAGGCTCAAAACACCCAAAAAATCGATATTTTTGTGTACCAGAAGCGATCTGTACATGCCTACTCCGTGTTAGAGTATTTTCTAAATACAGGCCCAAAACATGCTCAAAATCGATATTTTAGGTATCCAAAGTCGATATGTGTATGCATCTTCTGTATCCGTTTATATCTCAAATTCAGGCTCAAAACACCAGAAAATTCCATATTTTTGGGTCCCAGAAGCGATCTGTACATGCCTACTCAGTGCTAGAATGTTTTCAATATACAGACCCAAAACATGCTCAAAATCGATATTTTAGGTGCAAAAAGTCGATATGTGCATGCATCCTCTGTACCCGGTTATATCCCAAATTCTGACTCAAAACCCCCGAAAATTCGATATTTTTGGGTCCCAGAAGCAATCTGTACATGCCTACTCAGTGCTAGAATATTTTCAAATTATACGCCCAAAACATACTAAAAATCGATATTTTTGGTGCCAAAGTCGTTATGTGCATGCATCTTCTGTACCCATTTATATCTCAAATTCAGGCTCAAAACACCCAAAAAATCGATATTTTTGTGTCCCAGAAGCGATCTGTACATCTCTACACCGTGTTAGAGTATCTTCAAAATACAGTCCCAAAACATGCTCAAAATCGATATTTTAGGTGCCCAAAGTCGATATGTGCATGCATCTTCTGTACCCGTTCATATCTCAAATTCAGGTTCAGAATACCCGAAAATTCGATTTATTTGGGTCCCAAAAGCGATCTGTACGTGTCTACTCAGTGTTAGAGTATTTTAAAGATACAGGCCCAAAACATCCTCAAAATCGATATTTTGGGTGCACAAAGTCGATATGTGCATGCATCTTCTGTACCCGTTTATATCTCAAATTCAAACTCAAAACACCCGAATATTCGATATTTTTGGGTCCCAAAAGCAATGTGTACATGCATACTCCTTGTTAGAGTATTTTCAAAATACAGCCCTAAAACATGCAGAAAATCGATATTTTTGCTGCCTAAAGTCAATATGTGTATGCATCTACTGTACCCGTCTATATCCCAAGTTCAGGTTCAAAATACTCGAAAATTCGATATTTTTGGGACCCAGAAGCGATTTGTACATGCCTACTCCTTGCTAGAATGTTTTCAAGAAACAGACCCATAACATGTTAAAAATCTATATTTTAAGTGCAAAAAGTCGATATGTGCATGCATCCTCTGTACCCGGTTATATCCCAAATTCTGGCTCAAAACCCCTGAAAGTTCCATATTTTTGGGTCCCAGAAGCGATCTGTACATGCCTACTCAGTGCTAGAATATTTTCAAATTATACCCCGGAAACATACTAAAAATCGATATTTTGGGTGCCAAAGTCGATATGTGCATGCATCTTCTGTACCCGTTAATATCTCAAATTCAGTCTCAAAACTCCGAAAATTCGATATTTTTGGGTCCCTTAAGCAATCTACACATGCCTACTCAGTGATAGAATGTTTTTAAAATACAGGCTTAAAACATGCTATAAATCGATATTTTAGGTGCCCAAAGTCGATATGTGCATGCATCTTCTGAACCCGTTTATATCTCAAATTCAGGCTCAAAACACCCAAAAAATCGATATTTTTGTGTCCCAGAAGCGATCTGTACATGCCTACTCCGTGTTAGAGTATTTTCAAAATACAGGCCCAAAACATGCTCAAAATCGATATTTTAGGTGCCCAAAGTCGATATGTGCATGCATCTTCTGTATCCGTTTATATCTCAAATTCAGGCTCAAAACACCCGAAAATTCAATATTTTTGGGTCCCAGAAGCGATCTGTACATGCCTAATCCGTGTTAATGTATTTTCAAAGTACAGGCCCAAAACATTCTGAAAATCTATATTTTAGGTGCCCAAAGTCAATATGTGTATGCATCTTCTGTACCCGTCTATATCCCAAATTCAGGTTCAAAACACCAGAAAATTTGGTATGTTTGGGTCCCAGAAGCGATCTGTACATGCCTACTCCTTGCTAGAATTTTTTCAAGATACAGACCCAAAACATGCTCAAAATCGATATTTTAGGTGCAAAAAGTCGATATGTGCATGCATCCTCTGTACCCGGTTATATCCCAAATTCTGGCTCAAAACCCCCAAAAATTCGATATTTTTGTGTCCCAGAAGCGATCTGTACATGTCTACACCGTGCTATAGTATTTTCAAAATTCAGGCCCAAAACATGCTCAAAATCAATATTTTAGGTGCCCAAAGTCGATATGTGCGTGCATCTTCTGTACCCGTTCATATCTCAAATTCAGGCTCAGAACACCCTAAAATTCGATTTATTTGGGTTCCAGAAGCGATCTGTACGTGTCTAGTCAGTGTTGGAGTATTTTAAAAATACAGGCCCAAAACATGCTCAAAATCGATATTTTGGGTGCCCAAAGTCGATATGTGCATGCATCTTCTGTACCCGTTTATATCTCAAATTTAGACTCAAAACACCCGAATATTCGATATTTTTGTGTCCCCGAAGCGATCTGTACATGCCTACTCCGTGTTAGAGTATTTTCAAAATACAGGCCCAAAACATGCTCAAAATCGATATTTTATGTTCCCAAAGTCAAAATGTGTATGCATCTTCTGTACACGTGTATATCCCTAATTCAGGTTCAAAACAACCGAAAATTCGATATTTTTGGGTCCCTGAAGCGATCTGTACATGCTTACTCCGTGTTAGAGTATTTTCAAATTACAGGCCCAAAACATATTAAAAATCGATATTTTAGGTGCCCAAAGTCGATATGTGCGTGCATCTTCTGTACCCGTTCATATCTCAAATTCAGGCTCAGAACACCCTAAAATTCGATTTATTTGGGTTCCAGAAGCGATCTGTACGTGTCTAGTCAGTGTTGGAGTATTTTAAAAATACAGCCCCAAAACATGCTCAAAATCGATATTTTGGGTGCCCAAAGTCGATATGTGCATGCATCTTCTGTACCCGTTTATATCTCAAATTTAGACTCAAAACACCCGAATATTCGATATTTTTTTGTCCCCTAAGCGATCTGTACATGCCTACTCCGTGTTAGAGTATTTTCAAAATACAGGCCCAAAACATGCTCAAAATCGATATTTTATGTTCCCAAAGTCAAAATGTGTATGCATCTTCTGTACACGTGTATATCCCTAATTCAGGTTCAAAACAACCGAAAATTCGATTTTTTTGGGTCCCAGAAGCGATCTGTACATGCCTACTCCTTGCTAGAATTTTTTCAAGATACAGACCCAAAAAATGCTCAAAATCGATATTTTAAGTGCAAAAAGTCGATATGTGCATGTATCCTCTGTACCCGGTTATATCCCAAATTCTGGCTCAAAAACCCCGAAAATTCGATATTTTTGGGTCCCAGAAGCGGTCTGTACATGCCTACTCAGTGCTAGAATATTTTCAAATTATACGCCGAAAACATACTAAAAATCGATATTTTGGGTGCCAAAGTCGATATGTGCATGCATCTTCTGAACCCGTTTATATCTCAAATTCAGGCTCAAAACACCCAAAAAATCGATATTTTTGTGTCCCAGAAGCGATCTGTACATGCCTACTCCGTGTTAGAGTATTTTCATAATACAGGCCCAAAACATGCTCAAAATCGATATTTTAGGTGCCCAAAGTCGATATGTGTATGCATCTTCTGTATCCGTTTATATCTCAAATTCAGGCTCAAAAAACCCGAAAATTCAATATTTTTTTGTCCCAGAAGCGATCTGTACAAGCCTACTCCGTGTTAATGTATTTTCAAAATACAGGCCCAAAACATACTGAAAATCTATATTTTAGGTGACAAAAGTCACTATGTGAATTTATCTTTTGTACCCGTCTATATCCCAAATTCTGGTTCAAAACACCAGAAAATTCGGTATTTTTGGGTCCTAGATGCGATCTGTACATGCCTACTCCTTGCTAGAATTTTTTCAAGATACCGACCCAAAACATGCTCAAAATCGATATTTTAGGTGCAAAAAGTCGATATGTGCATGCATCCTCTGTACCCGGTTATATCCCAAATTCTGGCTCAAAAACCCCGAAAATTCGATATTTTTGGGTCCCAGAAGCAATATGTACATGTCTACTCCGTGTTAGAGTGTTTTTAAAATACAGGCCCAAAACATGCTGAAAATCGATATTTTATGTGCCTAAAGTCAAAATGTGTATGCATCTTCTGTACACGTGTATATCCCTAATTCAGGTTCAAAACACCAGAAAATTCGATTTTTTTGGGTCCCAGAAGCGATCTGTACATGCCTACTCCTTGCTAGAATGTTTTCAAGCTACAGACCCAAAACATGTTAAAAATCGATATTTTAAGTGCAAAAAGTCGATATGTGCATGCATCCTCTGTACCCAGTTATATCCCAAATTCTGGCTCAAAACCCCTGAAAGTTCGATATTTTTGGGTCCCAGAAGCGATCTGTACATGCCTACTCAGTGCTAGAATATTTTCAAATTATACGCCGGAAACATACTAAAAATCGATATTTTGGGTGCCAAAGTCGATATGTGCATGCATCTTCTGTACCCGTTTATATCTCAAATTCAGTTTAAAAACTCCGAAAATTCGATATTTTTGGGTCCCTTAAGCAATCTACAAATGCCTACTCAGTGATAGAATGTTTTTAAAATACAGGCTTAAAACATGCTATAAATCGATATTTTAGATGTCCAAAGTCGATATGTGCATGCATCTTCTGTACCCGTTTATATCTCAAATTTAGACTCAAAACACCCGAATATTCGATATTTTTGTGTCCCAGAAGCGATCTGTACATGCCTACTCCGTGTTAGAGTATTTTCAAAATACAGGCCCAAAACATGCTCAAAATCGATATTTTATGTGCCCAAAGTCAAAATGTGTATGCATCTTCTGTACACGTGTATATCCCTAATTCAGGTTCAAAACAACCGAAAATTCGATTTTTTTGGGTCCCAGAAGCGATCTGTACATGCCTACTCCGTGTTAGAGTATTTTCAAAATACAGGCCCAAAACATATTAAAAATCGATATTTTTGGTGCCCAAAGTCGATATGTGCATGCATCTTCTGTATCCGTTTATATCTCAAATTCAGGCTCAAAACACCCTAAAATTCAATATTTTTGATCCCAAAAGCGATCTGTACATGCCTACTCCGTGTTAATGTATTTTCAAAATACAGGCCCAAAACATGCTGAAAATCTATATTTTAGGTGCCCAAAGTCAATATGTGTATGCATCTTCTGTACCCGTCTATATCCCAAATTCAGGTTCAAAACACCAGAAAATTCGGTATTTTTGGGTCCCAGAAGCGATTTGTACATGCCTACTCCTTGCTAGAATTTTTTCAAGATACAGACCCAAAAAATGCTCAAAATCGATATTTTAAGTGCTAAAAGTCGATATGTGCATGCATCCTCTGTACCCGGTTATATCCCAAATTCTGGCTCAAAACCCCCGAAAATTCGATATTTTTGGGTCCCAGAAGCGATCTGTACATGCCTACTCAGTGCTAGAATATTTTCAAATTATACGCCGAAAACATACTAAAAATCGATATTTTGGGTGCCAAAGTCGATATGTGCATGCATCTTCTGAACCCGTTTATATCTCAAATTCAGGCTCAAAACACCCAAAAAATCGATATTTTTGTGTCCCAGAAGCAATCTATACATGCCTACTTCGTGTTAGAGTATTTTCATAATACAGGCCCAAAACATTCTCAAAATCGATATTTTAGGTGCCCAAAGTCGATATGTGCATGCATCTTCTGTATCCGTTTATATCTCAAATTCAGGCTCAAAACACCCGAAAATTCGGAATTTTTGGGTCCCAGAAGCGATCTGTACATGCCTACTCTGTGTTAATGTATTTTCAAAATACAGGCCCAAAACATGCTGAAAATCTATATTTTAGGTGACCAAAGTCACTATGTGAATTTATCTTCTGTACCCGTCTATATCCCAAATTCTGGTTCAAAACACCAGAAAATTCGGTATTTTTGGGTCCCAGAAGCGATCTGTACATGCCTACTCCTTGCTAGAATTTTTTCAAGATACAGATCCAAAAAATGCTCAAAATCGATATTTTAAGTGCAAAAAGTCGATATGTGCATGCATCCTCTGTACACGGTTATATCCCAAATTCTGGCTCAAAACCCCCGAAAATTCGATATTTTTGGGTCCCAGAAGTGATCTGTACATGCCTACTCAGTGCTAGAATATTTTCAAATTATACCCCGAAAACATACTAAAAATCGATATTTTGGGTGCCAAAGTCGATATGTGCATGCATCTTCTGAACCCGTTTATATCTCAAATTCAGGCTCAAAACACCCAAAAAATCGATATTTTTGTGTCCCAGAAGCGATCTGTACATGCCTACTCCGTGTTAGAGTATTTTCATAATACAGGCCCAAAACATGCTCAAAATCGATATTTTAGGTGCCCAAAGTCGATATGTGCATGCATCTTCTGTATCCGTTTATATCTCAAATTCAGGCTCAAAACACCCGAAAATTTAATATTTTTGGGTCCCAGAAGCGATCTGTACATGCCTACTCCGTGTTAATGTATTTTCAAAATACAGGCCGAAAACATGCTGAAAATCGATATATAATGTGCCCAAAGTCAAAATGTGTATGCATCTTCTGTACACGTGTATATCCCTAATTCAGGTTCAAAACAACCGAAAATTCGATTTTTTTGGGTCCCAGAAGCGATCTGTACATACCTACTCCGTGTTAGAGTATTTTCAAAATACAGGCCCAAAACATATTAAAAATCGATATTTTAGGTGCCCAAAGTCGATATGTGCATGCATCTTCTGTATCCGTTTATATCTCAAATTCAGGCTCAAAACACCCTAAAATTCAATATTTTTGATCCCAAAAGCGATCTGTACATGCCTACTCCGTGTTAATGTATTTTCAAAATACAGGCCCAAAACATGCTGAAAATCTATATTTTAGGTGCCCAAAGTCAATATGTGTATGCATCTTCTGTACCCGTCTATATCCCAAATTCAGGTTCAAAACACCAGAAAATTCGGTATTTTTGGGTCCCAGAAGCGATCTGTACATGCCTACTCCTTGCTAGACTTTTTTCAAGATACAGACCCAAAACATGCTCAAAATCGATATTTTAGGTGCAAAAAGTCGATATGTGCATGCATCCTCTGTACCCGGTTATATCCCAAATTCTGGCTCAAAACCCCCAAAAATTCGATATTTTTGTGTCCCAGAAGTGATCTGTACATGTCTACTCCGTGTTAGAGTGTTTTTAAAATACAGGCCCAAAACATGCTGAAAATCGATATTTTATGTGCCTAAAGTCAAAATGTGTATGCATCTTCTGTACACGTGTATATCCCTAATTCAGGTTCAAAACACCAGAAAATTCGATTTTTTTGGGTCCCAGAAGCGATCTGTACATGCCTACTCCTTGCTAGAATGTTTTCAAGATACAGACCCAAAACATGTTAAAAATCGATATTTTAAGTGCAAAAAGTCGATATGTGCATGCATCCTCTGTACCCAGTTATATCCCAAATTCTGGCTCAAAACCCCTGAAAGTTCGATATTTTTGGGTCCCATAAGCGATCTGTACATGCCTACTCAGTGCTAGAATATTTTCAAATTATACGCCGGAAACATACTAAAAATCGATATTTTGGGTGCCAAAGTCGATATGTGCATGCATCTTCTGTACCCGTTTATATCTCAAATTCAGTTTAAAAACTCCGAAAATTCGATATTTTTGGGTCCCTTAAGCAATCTACACATGCCTACTCAGTGATAGAATGTTTTTAATATACAGGCTTAAAACATGCTATAAATCGATATTTTAGATGTCCAAAGTCTATATGTGCATGCATCTTCTGTACCCGTTTATATCTCAAATTTAGACTCAAAACCCCCGAAAATTCGATATTTTTGTGTCCCAGAAGCGATCTGTACATGCTTACTCCGTGTTAGAGTAATTTCAAAATACAGGCCCAAAACATGCTCAAAATCGATATATAATGTGCCCAAAGTCAAAATGTGTATGCATCTTCTGTACACGTGTATATCCCTAATTCAGGTTCAAAACAACCGAAAATTCGATTTTTTTGGGTCCCAGAAGCGATCTGTACATGCCTACTCCGTGTTAGAGTATTTTCAAAATACAGGCCCAAAACATATTAAAAATCGATATTTTAGGTGCCCAAAGTCGATATGTGCATGCATCTTCTGTATCCGTTTATATCTCAAATTCAGGCTCAAAACACCCTAAAATTCAATATTTTTGATCCCAAAAGCGATCTGTACATGCCTACTCCGTGTTAATGTATTTTCAAAATACAGGCCCAAAACATGCTGAAAATCTATATTTTAGGTGCCCAAAGTCAATATGTGTATGCATCTTCTGTACCCGTCTATATCCCAAATTCAGGTTCAAAACACCAGAAAATTCGGTATTTTTGGGTCCCAGAAGCGATCTGTACATGCCTACTCCTTGCTAGAATTTTTTCAAGATACAAACCCAAAAAATGCTCAAAATCGATATTTTAAGTGCAAAAAGTCGATATGTGCATGCATCCTCTGTACCCGGTTATATCCCAAATTTTGGCTCAAAACCCCCGAAAATTCGATATTTTTGTGTCCCAGAAGCGATCTGTACATGCCTACTCAGTGCTAGAATATTTTCAAATTATACGCCGAAAACATACTAAAAATCGATATTTTGGGTGCCAAAGTCGATATGTGCATGCATCTTCTGAACCCGTTTATATCTCAAATTCAGGCTCAAAACACCCAAAAAATCGATATTTTTGTGTCCCAGAAGCGATCTGTACATGCCTACTCCGTGTTAGAGTATTTTCATAATACAGGCCCAAAACATGCTCAAAATCGATATTTTAGGTGCCCAAAGTCGATATGTGCATGCATCTTCTGTATCCGTTTATATCTCAAATTCAGGCTCAAAACACCCGAAAATTCGATTTTTTTGGGTCCCAGAAGCGATCTGTACATGCCTACTCCGTGTTAATGTATTTTCAAAATACAGGCCCAAAACATGCTGAAAATCTATATTTTAGGTGACCAAAGTCACTATGTGAATTTATCTTCTGTACCCGTCTATATCCCAAATTCTGGTTCAAAACACCAGAAAATTCGGTATTTTTGGGTCCCAGAAGCGATCTGTACATGCCTACTCCTTGCTAGAATTTTTTCAAGATACAGACCCAAAAAATGCTCAAAATCGATATTTTAAGTGCAAAAAGTCGATATGTGCATGCATCCTCTGTACCCGGTTATATCCCAAATTCTGGCTAAAAACCCCCGAAAATTCGATATTTTTGGGTCCCAGAAGCGATCTGTACATGCCTACTCAGTGCTAGAATATTTTCAAATTATACGCCGAAAACATACTAAAAATCGATATTTTGGGTGCCAAAGTCGATATGTGCATGCATCTTCTGAACCCGTTTATATCTCAAATTCAGGCTCAAAACACCCAAAAAATCGATATTTTTGTGTCCCAGAAGCGATCTGTACATGCCTACTCCGTGTTAGAGTATTTTCATAATACAGGCCCAAAACATGCTCAATATCGATATTTTAGGTGCCCAAAGTCGATATGTGCATGCATCTTCTGTATCCGTTTATATCTCAAATTCAGGCTCAAAACACCCGAAAATTCAATATTTTTGGGTCCCAGAAGCGATCTGTACATGCCTACTCCGTGTTAATGTATTTTCAAAATACAGGCCCAAAACATGCTGAAAATCTATATTTTAGGTGACCAAAGTCACTATGTGAATTTATCTTCTGTACCCGTCTATATCCCAAATTCTGGTTCAAAACACCAGAAAATTCGGTATTTTTGGGTCCCAGAAGCGATCTGTACATGCCTACTCCTTGCTAGAATTTTTTCAAGATACAGACCCAAAAAATGCTCAAAATCGATATTTTAAGTGCAAAAAGTCGATATGTGCATGCATCCTCTGTACCCGGTTATATCCCAAATTCTGGCTCAAAACCCCCGAAAATTCGATATTTTTGGGTCCCAGAAGCGATCTGTACATGCCTACTCAGTGCTAGAATATTTTCAAATTATACGCCGAAAACATACTAAAAATCGATATTTTGGGTGCCAAAGTCGATATGTGCATGCATCTTCTGAACCCGTTTATATCTCAAATTCAGGCTCAAAACACCCAAAAAAACGATATTTTTGTGTCCCAGAAGCGATCTGTACATGTCTACTACGTGTTAGAGTATTTTCATAATACAGGCCCAAAACATGCTCAAAATCGATATTTTAGGTGCCCAAAGTCGATATGTGCATGCATCTTCTGTATCCGTTTATATCTCAAATTCAGGCTCAAAACACCCGAAAATTCAATATTTTTGGGTCCCAGAAGCGATCTGTACATGCCTACTCCGTGGTAATGTATTTTCAAAATACAGGCCCAAAACATGCTGAAAATCTATATTTTAGGTGACCAAAGTCACTATGTGAATTTATCTTCTGTACCCGTCTATATCCCAAATTCTGGTTCAAAACACCAGAAAATTCGGTATTTTTGGGTCCTAGATGCGATCTGTACATGCCTACTCCTTGCTAGAATTTTTTCAAGATACCGACCCAAAACATGCTCAAAATCGATATTTTAGGTGCAAAAAGTCGATATGTGCATGCATCCTCTGTACCCGGTTATATCCCAAATTCTGGCTCAAAAACCCCGAAAATTCGATATTTTTGGGTCCCAGAAGCGATCTATACATGTCTACTCCGTGTTAGAGTGTTTTTAAAATACAGGCTCAAAACATGCTGAAAATCGATATTTTATGTGCCTAAAGTCAAAATGTGTATGCATCTTCTGTACACGTGTATATCCCTAATTCAGGTTCAAAACACCAGAAAATTCGATTTTTTTGGGTCCCAGAAACGATCTGTACATGCCTACTCCTTGCTAGAATGTTTTCAAGATACAGACCCAAAACATGTTAAAAATCGATATTTTAAGTGCAAAAAGTCGATATGTGCATGCATCCCCTGTTCCCAGTTATATCCCAAATTCTGGCTCAAAACCCCTGAAAGTTCGATATTTTTGGGTCCCAGAAGCGATCTGTACATGCCTACTCAGTGCTAGAATATTTTCATATTATACGCCGAAAACATACTAAAAATCGATATTTTGGGTGCTAAAGTCGATATGTGCATGCATCTTCTGTACCCGTTTATATCTCAAATTCAGTCTCAAAACTCCGAAAATTCGATATTTTTGGGTCCCTTAAGCAAACTACACATGCCTACTCAGTGATAGAATGTTTTTAAAATACAGGCTTAAAACATGCTATAAATCGATATTTTAGATGTCCAAAGTCGATATGTGCATGCATCTTCTGAACCCGTTTATATCTTAAATTCAGGCTGAAAACACCCAAAAAATCGATATTTTTGTGTCCCAGAAGCGATCTGAACATGCCTACTCCGTGTTAGAGTATTTTCAAAATACAGGCCCAAAACATGCTCAAAATCGATATTTTAGGTGCCCAAAGTCGATATGTGCATGCATCTTCTGTATCCGTTTATATCTCAAATTCAGGCTCAAAACACCCAAAAATTCAATATTTATGGGTCCCAGAAGCGATCTGTACATGCCTACTCCGTGTTAATGTATTTTCAAAATACAGGTCCAAAACATGCTGAAAATCTATATTTTAGGTGCCTAAAGTCAATATGTGTATACATCTTCTGTACCCGTCTATATCCCAAATTCAGGTTCAAAACACCAGAAAATTCGGTATTTTTGGGTCCCAGAAGCGATCTGTACATGCCTACTCCTTGCTAGAATTTTTTCAAGATACAGACCCAAAAAATGCTCAAAATCGATATTTTAAGTGCAAAAAGTCGATATGTGCATGCATCCCCTGTACCCGGTTATATCCCAAATTCTGGCTCAAAACCCCCGAAAATTCGATATTTTTGGGTCCCAGAAGCGATCTGTACATGCCTACTCAGTGCTAGAATATTTTCAAATTATACGCCGAAAACATACTAAAAATCGATATTTTGGGTGCCAAAGTCGATATGTGCATGCATCTTCTGAACCCGTTTATATCTCAAATTCAGGCTCAAAACACCCAAAAAATCGATATTTTTGTGTCCCAGAAGCGATCTGTACATGCCTACTCCGTGTTAGAGTATTTTCATAATACAGGCCCAAAACATGCTCAAAATCGATATTTTAGGTGCCCAAAGTCGATATGTGCATGCATCTTCTGTATCCGTTTATATCTCAAATTCAGGCTCAAAACACCCGAAAATTCAATATTTTTGGGTCCCATAAGCGATCTGTACATGCCTACTCCGTGTTAATGTATTTTCAAAATACAGGCCCAAAACATGCTGAAAATCGATATTTTAGGTGACCAAAGTCACTATGTGAATTTATCTTCTGTACCCGTCTATATCCCAAATTCTGGTTCAAAACACCAGAAAATTCGGTATTTTTGGGTCCCAGAAGCGATCTGTACATGCCTACTCCTTGCTAGAATTTTTTCAAGATACAGACCCAAAAAATGCTCAAAATCGATATTTTAAGTGCAAAAAGTCGATATGTGCATGCATCCTCTGTACCCGGTTATATCCCAAATTCTGGCTCAAAAACCCCCGAAAATTCGATATTTTTGGGTCCCAGAAGCGATCTGTACATGCCTACTCAGTGCTAGAATATTTTCAAATTATACGCCGAAAACATACTAAAAATCGATATTTTGGGTGCCAAAGTCGATATGTGCATGCATCTTCTGAACCCGTTTATATCTCAAATTCAGGCTCAAAACACCCAAAAAATCGATATTTTTGTGTCCCAGAAGCGATCTGTACATGCCTCCTCCGTGTTAGAGTATTTTCATAATACAGGCCCAAAACATGCTCAATATCGATATTTTAGGTGCCCAAAGTCGATATGTGCATGCATCTTCTGTATCCGTTTATATCTCAAATTCAGGCTCAAAACACCCGAAAATTCAATATTTTTGGGTCCCAGAAGCGATCTGTACATGCCTACTCCGTGTTAATTTATTTTCAAAATACAGGCCCAAAACATGCTGAAAATCTATATTTTAGGTGACCAAAGTCACTATGTGAATTTATCTTCTGTACCCGTCTATATCCCAAATTCTGGTTCAAAACACCAGAAAATTCGGTATTTTTGGGTCCTAGATGCGATCTGTACATGCCTACTCCTTGCTAGAATTTTTTCAAGATACCGACCCAAAACATGCTCAAAATCGATATTTTAGGTGCAAAAAGTCGATATGTGCATGCATCCTCTGTACCCGGTTATATCCCAAATTCTGGCTCAAAAACCCCGAAAATTCGATATTTTTAGGTCCCAGAAGCGATCTGTACATGTCTACTCCGTGTTAGAGTGTTTTTAAAATACAGGCTCAAAACATGCTGAAAATCGATATTTTATGTGCCTAAAGTCAAAATGTGTATGCATCTTCTGTACACGTGTATATCCCTAATTCAGGTTCAAAACACCAGAAAATTCGATTTTTTTGGTTCCCAGAAGCGATCTGTACATGCCTACTCCTTGCTAGAATGTTTTCAAGATACAGACCCAAAACATGTTAAAAATCGATATTTTAAGTGCAAAAAGTCGATATGTGCATGCATCCTCTGTACCCAGTTATATCCCAAATTCTGGCTCAAAACCCCTGAAAGTTCGATATTTTTGGGTCCTAGAAGCGATCTGTACATGCCTACTCAGTGCTAGAATATTTTCAAATTATACGCCGGAAACATACTAAAAATCGATATTTTGGGTGCCAAAGTCGATATGTGCATGCATCTTCTGTACCCGTTTATATCTCAAATTCAGTTTAAAAACTCCGAAAATTCGATATTTTTGGGTCCCTTAAGCAAATTACACATGCCTACTCAGTGATAGAATGTTTTTAAAATACAGGCTTAAAACATGCTATAAATCGATATTTTAGATGTCCAAAGTCGATATGTGCATGCATCTTCTGAACCCGTTTATATCTTAAATTCAGGCTGAAAACACCCAAAAAATCGATATTTTTGTGTCCCAGAAGCGATCTGAACATGCCTACTCCGTGTTAGAGTATTTTCAAAATACAGGCCCAAAACATGCTCAAAATCGATATTTTAGGTGCCCAAAGTCGATATGTGCATGCATCTTCTGTATCCGTTTATATCTCAAATTCAGGCTCAAAACACCCAAAAATTCAATATTTATGGGTCCCAGAAGCGATTTGTACATGCCTACTCCGTGTTAATGTATTTTTAAAATACAGGTCCGAAACATGCTGAAAATCTATATTTTAGGTGCCTAAAGTCAATATGTGTATACATCTTCTGTACCCGTCTATATCCCAAATTCAGGTTCAAAACACCAGAAAATTCGGTATTTTTGGGTCCCAGAAGCGATCTGTACATGCCTACTCCGTGTTAGAGTATTTTCAAAATACAGGCCCAAAACATATTAAAAATCGATATTTTAGGTGCCCAAAGTCGATATGTGCATGCATCTTCTGTGTCCGTTTATTTCTCAAATTCAGGCTCAAAACACCCGAAAATTCAATATTTTTGGGTCCCAGAAGCGATCTGTACATGCCTACTCCGTGTTAATGTATTTTCAAAATACAGGCCCAAAACATGCTGAAAATCTATATTCTAGGTGCCCAAAGTCAATATGTGTATGCATCTTCTGTACCCGTCTATATCCCAAATTCAGGTTCAAAACACCAGAAAATTCGGTATTTTTGGGTCCCAGAAGCGATCTGTTCATGCCTACTCCTTGCTAGAATTTTTTCAAGATACAGACCCAAAACACGCTCAAAATCGATATTTTAAGTGCAAAAAGTCGATATGTGCATGCATCCTCTGTACCCGGTTATATCCCAAATTCTGGCTCAAAACCCCCGAAAATTCGATATTTTTGGGTCCCAGAAGCGATCTGTACATGCCTACTCAGTGCTAGAATATTTTCAAATTATACGCCGAAAACATACTAAAAATCGATATTTTGGGTGCCAAAGTCGATATGTGCATGCATCTTCTGAACCCGTTTATATCTCAAATTCAGGCTCAAAACACCCAAAAAATCGATATTTTTGTGTCCCAGAAGCGATCTGTACATGCCTACTCCGTGTTAGAGTATTTTCATAATACAGGCCCAAAACATGCTCAAAATCGATATTTTAGGTGCCCAAAGTCGATATGTGCATGCATCTTCTGTATCCGTTTATATCTCAAATTCAGGCTCAAAACACCCGAAAATTCAATATTTTTGGGTCCCAGAAGCGATCTGTACATGCCTACTCCTTGTTAATGTATTTTCAAAATACAGGCCAAAACATGCTGAAAATCTATATTTTAGGTGACCAAAGTCACTATGTGAATTTATCTTCTGTACCCGTCTATATCATAAATTCTGGTTCAAAACACCAGAAAATTCGGTATTTTTGGGTCCTAGATGCGATCTGTACATGCCTACTCCTTGCTAGAATTTTTTCAAGATACCGACCCAAAACATGCTCAAAATCGATATTTTAGGTGCAAAAAGTCGATATGTGCATGCATCCTCTGTACCCGGTTATATCCCAAATTCTGGCTCAAAAACCCCGAAAATTCGATATTTTTGGGTCCCAGAAGCGATCTGTACATGTCTACTCCGTGTTAGAGTGTTTTTAAAATACAGGCCCAAAACATGCTGAAAATCGATATTTTATGTGCCTAAAGTCAAAATGTGTATGCATCTTCTGTACACGTGTATATCCCTAATTCAGGTTCAAAACACCAGAAAATTCGATTTTTTTGGGTCCCAGAAGCGATCTGTACATGCCTACTCCTTGCTAGAATGTTTTCAAGATACAGACCCAAAACATGTTAAAAATCGATATTTTAAGTGCAAAAATTCGATATGTGCATGCATCCTCTGTACCCAGTTATATCCCAAATTCTGGCTCAAAACCCCTGAAAGTTCGATATTTTTGGGTCCCAAAAGCGATCTGTACATGCCTACTCAGTGCTAGAATATTTTCAAATTATACGCCGGAAACATACTAAAAATCGATATTTTGGGTGCCAAAGTCGATATGTGCATGCATCTTCTGTACCCGTTTATATCTCAAATTCAGTTTAAAAACTCCGAAAATTCGATATTTTTGGGTCCCTTAAGCAATCTACACATGCCTACTCAGTGATAGAATGTTTTTAAAATACAGGCTTAAAACATGATATAAATCGATATTATAGATGTCCAAAGTCGATATGTGCATGCATCTTCTGAACCCGTTTATATCTCAAATTCAGGCTCAAAACACCCAAAAAATCGATATTTTTGGGTCCCAGAAGCGATCTGAACATGCCTACTCCGTGTTAGAGTATTTTCAAAATAAAGGCCCAAAACATGCTCAAAATCGATATTTTAGGTGCCCAAAGTCGATATGTGCATGCATCTTCTGTATCCGTTTATATCTCAAATTCAGGCTCAAAACACCAGAAAATTCAATATTTATGGGTCCCATAAGCGATCTGTACATGCCTACTCCGTGTTAATGTATTTTCAAAATACAGGTCTAAAACATGCTGAAAATCTATATTTTAGGTGGCTAAAGTCAATATGTGTATACATCTTCTGTACCCGTCTATATCCCAAATTCAGGTTCAAAACACCAGAAAATTCTGTATTTTTGGGTCCCAGAAGCGATCTGTACATGCCTACTCCTTGCTAGAATTTTTTCAAGATACAGACCCAAAACACGCTTAAAATCGATATTTTAAGTGCAAAAAGTCGATATGTGCATGCATCCTCTGTACCCGGTTATATCCCAAATTCTGGCTCAAAACCCCCGAAAATTCGATATTTTTGGGTCCCAGAAGCAATCTGTACATGCCTACTCAGTGCTAGAATATTTTCAAATTATACGCCGAAAACATACTAAAAATCGATATTTTGGGTGCCAAAGTCGATATGTGCATGCATCTTCTGAACCCGTTTATATCTCAAATTCAGGCTTAAAAACCCAAAAAATCGATATTTTTGTGTCTCAGAAGCAATCTGTACATGCCTACTCCGTGTTAGAGTATTTTCAAAATACAGGCCCAAAACATGCTCAAAATCGATATTTTAGGTGCCCAAAGTCGATATGTGCATGCATCTTCTGTATCCGTTTATATCTCAAATTCAGGCTCAGAACACCCGAAAATTCAATATTTTTGGGTCCCAGAAGCGATCTGTACATGCCTACTCCGTGTTAATGTATTTTCAAAATACAGGCCCAAAACATGCTGAAAATCTATATTTTAGGTGACCAAAGTCACTATGTGAATTTATCTTCTGTACCTGTTTATATCCCAAATTCAGGTTCAAAACACTAGAAAATTCGGTATTTTTGGGTCCTAGATGCGATCTGTACATGCCTAATCCTTGCTAGAATTTTTTCAAGATACAGAACGAAAACATGCTCAAAATCGATATTTTAAGTGCAAAAAGTCGATATGTGAATGCATCCTCTGTACCCGGTTATATCCCAAATTCTGGCTCAAAACCCCCGAAAATTCGATATATTTGGGTTCCAGAAGCGATCTGTACATGTCTACTCCGTGTTAGAGTGTTTTTAAAAACAGGCCCAAAACATGCTGAAAATCGATATTTTATGTGACCAAAGTCAAAATGTGTATCCATCTTCTGTACACGTGTATATCCCTAATTCAGGTTCAAAACACCAGAAAATTCGATTTTTTTGGGTCCCAGAAGCGATCTGTTCATGCCTACTCCTTGCTAGAATGTTTTCAAGATACAGACCCAAAACATGCTCAAAATCGTTATTTTAAGTGCAAAAAGTCGATATGTGAATGCATCTTCTGTACCCGTTTATATCTCAAATTCAGTCTCAAAACTCCGAAAATTCGATATTTTTGGGTCCCTTAAGCAATCTGCACATTCCTACTCAGTGATAGAATGTTTTCAAAATACAGGCTTAAAACATACTATAAATCGATATTTTAGGTGTCCAAAGTCGATATGTGCATGCATGTTCTGAACCCGTTTATATCTCCAATTCAGGCTCAAAACACCCAAAAAATCGATATTTTTATGTCCCAGAAGCGATCTGTACATGCCTACTCCGTGTTAGAGTATTTTCAAAATACAGGCCTAAAACATGCTCAAAATCGATATTTTAGGTGCCCAAAGTCGATATGTGCATGCATCTTCTGTATCCGTTTATATCTCAAATTCAGGCTCAAAACACCCGAAAATTCAATATTTTTGGGTCCCAGAAGCGATCTGTACATGCCTACTCCGTGTTAATGTATTTTTAAAATACAGGCCCAAAACATGCTGAAAATCTATATTTTAGGTGACCAAAGTCAATATGTGTATGCATCTTCTGTACCCGTCTATATCCCAAATTCAGGTTCAAAACACCAGAAAATTCGGTGTTTTTTGGTCCCAGAAGCTATCTGTACATGCCTACTACTGGCTAGAATTTTTTCAAGATACAGACCCAAAACATGCTCAAAATCGATATTTTAGGTGCAAAAAGTCGATATGTGCATGAATCTTCTGAACCCGTTTATATCTCAAATTCAGGCTCAAAACACCCATAAATCGATATTTTTGTGTCCCTGAAGCGATCTGTACATGCCTACTCCGTGTTACAGTATTTTCAAAATACAGGCCCAAAACATGCTAAAAATCGATATTTTAGGTGCCCAAAGTCCATATGTGCATGCATCTTCTGTATCCGTTTATATCTCAAATTCAGGCTCAAAACACCCGAAAATTCAATATTTTTGTGTCCCAGAAGCGATCTGTACATGCCTATTCCGTGTTAATGTATTTCTAAAATACAGGCCCAAAACATGCTGAAAATCTATATTTTAGGTGCCCAAAGTCAATATGTGTATGCATCTTCTGTACCCGGTTATATCCCAAATTCTGGCTCAAAAACCCCAGAAAATTCGATATTTTTGTGTCCCAGAAGCGATCTGTACATGCCTACTCAGTGCTAGAATATTTTCAAATTATACGCCGGAAACATACTAAAAATCGATATTTTGGGTGCCAAAGTCGATATGTGCATGCATCTTCTGTACCCGTTTATATCTCAAATTCAGGCTCAAAACACCCAAAAAATCGATATTTTTGTGTCCCAGAAGCGATCTGTACATGTCTACACCGTGCTATAGTATTTTCAAAATACAGGCCCAAAACATGCTCAAAATCGATATTTTAGGTGCCCAAAGTCGATATGTGCGTGCATCTTCTGTACCCGTTCATATCTCAAATTCAGGCTCAGAACACCCTAAAATTCGATTTATTTGGGTTCCAGAAGCCATCTGTACGTGTCTACTCAGTGTTGGAGTATTTTAAAAATACAGGCCCAAAACATGCTCAAAATCGATATTTTGGGTGCCCTAAGTCGATATGTGCATGCATCTTCTGTACCCGTTTATATCCCTAATTCAGGTTCAAAACACCAGAAAATTCGATTTTTTTGGGTCCCAGAAGCGATCTATACATGCCTACTCCTTGCTAGAATGTTTTCAAGATACTGACCCAAAACATGTTAAAAATCGATATTTAAAGTGCAAAAAGTCGATATGTGCATGCATCTTCTGTACCCGTTTATATCTCAAATTCAGGCTCAAAACTCCGAAAATTGGATATTTTTTGTTCCCTTAAGCAGTTTGCACATGCCTACTCAGTGTTAGAATGTTTTTAAAATACAGGCTTAAAACATACTATAAATCGATATTTTAGGTGTCCAAAGTCGATATGTGCATGCATCTTCTGAACCTGTTTATATCTCAAATTCAGGCTCAAAACACCCGAAAATTCCATATTTTTGGGTCCCTTAAGCAATATGTACATGTATACTCAGTGCTAGAATGTTTTCAAAATATAGGCTCAAAACATGCTGAAAATCGATATTTTAGGTGTCCAAAGTCGATATGTGCATGCATCTTCTGTACCCGTTTATATCTCAAATTCAGGCTCAAAACACCCGAAAATTCGATATTTTTGGGTCCCAAAAGCGATGTGTACATGTCTACTCCGTGTTAGAGTATTTATAAAATACAGGCCAAAAACATGCTAAAAATCGATTTAGGTTTATATCTCAAATTCAGTCTCAAAACACCCGAAAATTCCATTTTTTTGGGTCCCTTAAGCGATCTGTACATGCATACTCAGTGCTAGAATGTTTTCAAAATATAGGCTCAAAACATGCTAAAAATCGATATTTTAGGTGTCCAAAGTCGATATGTGCATGCATCTTCTGTACCCGTTTATATCTCAAATTCAGACTCAAAACACCCGAATATTCGATATTTTTGGGTCCCAAGAGCAATGTGTACATGCATACTCCGTGTTAGAGTATTTTCAAAGTACAGGCCTAAAACATGCTGAAAATCGATATTTTAGCTGCCCAAATTCAATATGTGTATGCATCTTCTATACCCGTCTATATCCCAAATTCAGGTTCAAAACACCCGATAATTCGATATTTTTGGGTCCCCGAAGCGATCTTTATATGCATACTCAGTGCTAGAATGTTTTCAAAATATAGGCTCAAAACATGCTAAAAATCGATATTTTAGGTGTCCAAAGTCGATATGTGCATGCATCTTCTGTACCCGTTTATATCTCAAATTCAGGCTCAAAACACCCGAAAATTCGATATTTTTGTGTCCCAAAAGCGATCTGTACATGTTTACTCCGTGTTAGAGTATTTTTAAAATACAGGCCCGAAACATGCTAAAAATCGATATTTTAGGTGCCTAAAGTCGATATGTGAATGCATCTTCTGTACCCGTTTATATCTCAAATTCAGGCTCAAAACACCCGAAAATTCAATATTTTGGGGACCCAGAAGCGATCTGTACGTGCATACTCCGTGTTAGAGTGTTTTTAAAATACAGGCCCAAAACATGCTGAAAATCGATATTTTATGTGCCCAAAGTCAATATGTGTATGCATCTTCTGTACACGTGTATATCCCAAATTCAAGTTCTAAACACCAGAAAATTCGATATTTTTGGGTCCCAAAAGCGATCTGTACATGCCTACTCCTTGCTAGAATGTTTTCAAGATACAGACCAAAAACATGCTCAAAATCGATATTTTAGGTGCAAAAAGTCGATATGTGCATGCATCCTCTGTACCCGGTTATATCCCAAATTCAGGATCAAAACCCCGAAAATTCGATATTTTTGGGCCCCAGAAGCGATCTGTACATGCCTACTTAGTGCTAGAATATTTTCAAATTATACGCCAAAAACATACTAAAAATCGATATTTTGGGTGCCAAAGTCGATATGTGCATGCATCTTCTGTACCCGTTTATATCTCAAATTCAGGCTCAAAACGCCCAAAAAATCGATATTTTTGTGTCCCAGAAGCAATCTGTACATGTCTACACCGTGCTATAGTATTTTCAAAATACAGGCCCAAAACATGCTCAAAATCGATATTTTAGGTGCCCAAAGTCGATATGTGCATGCATCTTCTGTACCCGTTCATATCTCAAATTGAGGCTCAGAACTCCCTAAAATTCGATTTATTTGGGTTCCAGAAGCGATTTGTACATGTCTACTCAGTGTTAGAGTATTTTAAAAATACAGGCCCAAAACATGCTCAAAATCGATATTTTGGGTGCCCAAAGTCGATATGTGCATGCATCTTCTGTACCCGTTTATATCTCAAATTCAGACTCAAAACACACGAATATTCAATATTTTTGGGTCCCAAAAGCAATGTGTACATGCATACTCCGTGGTAGAGTATTTTCAAAATGCAGGTCTATAACATGCTGAAAATCGATATTTTAGCTGCCCAAAGTCAATATGTGTATGTATCTTCTGTACCCGTCTATATCCCAAATTCAGGTTCAAAACACTCGAAAATTCGATATTTTTGGGTCCCAGAAGCAATCTGTACATGCCTACTTCTTGCTAGAATGTTTTCAAGATACAGACCCAAAACATGCTCAAAATCGATATTTTAGGTGCAAAAAGTCGAAATGTGCATGCATCTTCTGTACCCGTTTATATCTCAAATTCAGGCTCAAAACACCCGAAAAATCGATATTTTTGGGTCCCTTAAGCGATCTGTACATGCCTACTCCTTGCTAGAATTTTTTAAGATACAAACAAAAGACATGCTCAAATTCGATATTTTAGGTGCAAAAAGTCGATATGTGCATGCATCTTCTGTACCCGTTTATATCTCAAATTCAGGCTCAAAACACCAGAAAATTCCATATTTTTGGGTCCCTTAAGCGATCTGTACATGCATACTCAGTGCTAGAATGTTTTCAAAATATAGGCTCAAAACATGCTAAAAATCGATATTTTAGGTGCCCAAATTCGATATGTGCATGCATCTTCTGTACCCGTTTATATCTAAAATTCAGGCTCAAAACACCCGAAAATTCGATATTTTTGGGTCCCAAAAGCGATCTGTACATGTCTACTACAAGTTAGAGTATTTTTTAAATACAGGCCCAAAACATGCTAAAAATCGATATTTTATGTGCCCAAAGTCAATATGTGTATGCATCTTCTGTACACGTGTATATCCCTAATTCAAGTTCAAAACACCAGAAAATTCGATATTTTTGGGTCCCAGAAGCAATCTGTACATGCCTACTCCTTGCTAGAATGTTTTCAAGATACAGACCCAAAACATGCTCAAAATCGATATTTTAAGTGCAAAATGTCGATATGTGCATGCATCTTCTGTACCCGTTTATATCTCAAATTCAGGCTCAAAACACCCAAAAAATCGATATTTTTGTGTCCCAGAAGCGATCTGTACATGTCTACACCGTGCTATAGTATTTTCAAAATACAGGCCCAAAACATGCTTGAAATCGATATTTTAGGTGCCCAAAGTCGATATGTGCATGCATTTTCTGTACCTGTTCATATCTCAAATTCAGGCTCAGAACACCCTAAAATTCGATTTATTTGGGTTCCAGAAGCGATCTGTACGTGTCTACTCAGTGTTAGAGTACTTTAAAAATACAGGCCCAAAACATGCTCAAAATCGATATTTTGGGTGCCCAAAGTCGATATGTGCATGCATCTTCTGTACCCGTTTATATCTCAATTTCAGACTCAAAACACCCGAATATTCAATATTATTGGGTCCCAAAAGCAATGTGTACATGCATACTCCGTGTTAGAGTATTTTCAAAATACAGGTCTATAACATGCTGAAAATCGATATTTTAGCTGCCCAAAGTCAATATGTGTATGTATCTTCTGTACCCGTCTATATCCCAAATTCAGGTTCAAAATACTCGAAAATTCGATATTTTTGGGTCCCAGAAGCAATCTGTACATGCCTACTTCTTGCTAGAATGTTTTCAAGATACAGACCCAAAACATGCTCAAAATCGATATTTTAAGTGCAAAAAGTCGATATGTGCATGCATCTTCTGTACCCGTTTATATCTCAAATTCAGGCTCAAAACACCCAAAAAATCGATATTTTTGTGTCCCAGAAGCGATCTGTACATGCCTACTCCGTGTTAGAGTATTTTCAAAATACAGGCCCAAAACATGTTAAAAATCGATATTTTAGGTGCCCAAAGTCGATATGTGCATGCATCTTCTGTATCCGTTTATATCTCAAATTCAGGCTCAAAACACCCGAAAATTCGATATTTTTGGGTCCCAAAAGCGATCTCTACATGCCTACTCCGTGTTAAAGTATTTTCAAAATACAGGCCCAAAACATGCTGAAAATCTATATTTTAGGTGCCCAAAGTCAATATGTGTATGCATCTTCTGTACCCGTTTATATCCCAAATTCAGGTTCAAAACACCAGAAAATTCGGTATTTTTGGGTCCCAGAAGCGATCTGTACATGCCTACTCCTTGCTAGAATTTTTTCAAGATACAGACCCAAAACATGCTCAAAATCGATATTTTAAGTGCAAAAAGTCGATATGTGCATGCATCCTCTGTACCCGGTTATATCCCAAATTCTGGCTCAAAACCCCCGAAAATTCGATATTTTTGGGTCCCAGAAGCGATCTGTACATGCCTACTCAGTGCTAGAATATTTTCTAATTATACGCCAAAAACATACTAAAAATCGATATTTTGGGTGCCAAAGTCGATATGTGCATGCATCTTCTGTACCCGTTTATATCTCAAATTCAGGCTCAAAACACCCAAAAAATCGATATTTTTGTGTCCCAGAAGCGATCTGTACATGTCTACACCGTGCTATAGTATTTTCAAAATACACGCCCAAAACATGCTTAAAATCGATATTTTAGGTGCCCAAAGTCGATATGTGCATGCATCTTCTGTACCCGTTCATATCTCAAATTGAGGCTCAGAACACCCTAAAATTCGATTTATTTGGGTTCCAGAAGCGATTTGTACGTGTCTACTCAGTGTTAGAGTATTTTAAAAATACAGGCCCAAAACATGCTCAAAATCGATATTTTGGGTGCCCAAAGTCGATATGTGCATGCATCTTCTGTACCCGTTTATATCTCAAATTCAGACTCAAAACACACGAATATTCAATATTTTTGGGTCCCAAAAGCAATGTGTACATGCATACTCCGTGTTAGAGTATTTTCAAAATGCAGGTCTATAACATGCTGAATATCGATATTTTAGCTGCCCAAAGTCAATATGTGTATGTATCTTCTGTACCCGTCTATATCCCAAATTCAGGTTCAAAACACTCGAAAGATCGATATTTTTGTGTCCCAGTAGCAATCTGTACATGCCTACTTCTTGCTAGAATGTTTTCAAGATACAGACCCAAAACATGCTCAAAATCGATATTTTAGGTGCAAAAAGTCGAAATGTGCATGCATCTTCTGTACCCGTTTATATCTCAAATTCATGCTCAAAACACCCGAAAAATCGATATTTTTGGGTCCCCGAAGCGATCTGTTCATGCCTACTGCGTGTTAGAGTATTTTCAAAATACAGGCCTAAAACATGCTCAAAATCGATATTTAGGTGCATGCATCTTCTGTATCCGTCTATATCCCTTATTCAGGTTCAAAACACACGAAAATTCGATATTTTCGGGTCCCAGAAGCGATCTGTACATGCCTACTCCTTGCTAGAATTTTTTAAGATTCAAACCCAAGACATGCTCAAAATCGATATTTTAGGTGCAAAAAGTCGATATGTGCATGCATCTTCTTATATCTCAAATTCAGGCTCAAAACACCAGAAAATTCCATATTTTTGGGTCCCTTAAGCGATCTGTACATGCATACTCAGTGCTAGAATGTTTTCAAAATATAGGCTCAAAAAATGCTAAAAATCGATATTTTAGGTGTCCAAATTCGATATGTGCATGCATCTTCTGTACCCGTTTATATCTAAAATTCAGGCTCAAAACACCCGAAAATTCGATATTTTTGGGTCCCAAAAGCGATCTGTACATGTCTACTACAAGTTAGAGTATTTTTTAAATACAGGCCCAAAACATGCTAAAAATCGATATTTTATGTGCCCAAAGTCAATATGTGTATGCATCTTCTGTACCCGTTTATATCCCAAATTCAGGTTCAAAACACCAGAAAATTCGGTATTTTTGGGTCCCAGAAGCGATCTGTACATGCCTACTCCTTGCTAGAATTTTTTCAAGATACAGACCCAAAACATGCTCAAAATCGATATTTTAAGTGCAAAAAGTCGATATGTGCATGCATCTTCTGTACCCGTTTATATCTCAAATTCAGGCTCAAAACTCCGAAAATTCGATATTTTTGGGTCCCAGAAGCAATCTGCACATGCCTACTCAGTGCTAGAATGTTTTTAAAATACAGCCTTAAAACATGCTATAAATCGATATATAAGGTGTCCAAAGTCGGTATGTGCATGCATCTTCTGTACCCGTTTATATCTCAAGTTCAGGCTCAAAACACCCAAAAAATCGATATTTTTGTGTCCCAGAAGCGATCTGTACATGCCTACTCCGTGTTAGAGTATTTTCAAAATACAGGCCCAAAACATGTTAAAAATCGATATGTTAGGTGCCCAAAGTCGATATGTGCATGCATCTTCTGTACCAGTTCATATCTCAAATTCAGGCTCAGAACACCCTAAAATTCGATTTATTTGGGTTCCAGAAGCGATCTGTACGTGTCTACTCAGTGTTAGAGTATTCTTAAAAATACAGGCCCAAAACATGCTTAAAATCGATTTTTTGGGTGCCCAAAGTCGAAATGTTAATGCATCTTCTGTACCCGTTTATATCTCAAATTCAGACTCAAAACACCCGAATATTCGATATTTTTGGGCCCCAAAAACAATGTGTACATGCATACTCCGTGTTAGAGTATTTTCAAAGTACAGGCTTAAAACATGCTAAAAATCGATATTTTAGCTGCCCAAAGTCAATATGTGTATGCATCTTCTGTACCCGTCTATA
The DNA here is from genome assembly GCA_033782935.1 of Petrolisthes cinctipes. NCBI lineage: Eukaryota > Metazoa > Arthropoda > Malacostraca > Decapoda > Porcellanidae > Petrolisthes > Petrolisthes cinctipes. The sequence goes on from JAWQEG010000069.1 coordinate 223,069, forward strand.
TCCCAAATTCAGGTTCAAAACACTCGAAAATTCTATATTTTTGGGTCCTAGAAGCGATCTGTACATGCCTACTCCGTGTTAATGTATTTTCAAAATACAGGCCCAAAACATGCTGAAAATCTATATATTAGGTGCCCAAAGTCAATATGTGTATGCATCTTCTGTACCCGTCTATATCCCAAATTCAGGTTCAAAACACCAGAAAATTCGGTAATTTTGGGTCCCAGAAGCGATCTGTACATGCCTACTCAGTGCTAGAATATTTTCAAATTATACGCCGAAAACATACTAAAAATCGATATTTTGGGTGCCAAAGTCGATATGTGAATGCATCTTCTGTACCCGTTTATATCTCAAATTCAGGCTCAAAACACCCAACAAATCGATATTTTTGTGTCCCAAAAGCGATCTGTACATGTCTACTCTGAGTTAGAGTATTTTCAAAATACAGGCCCAAAACATGCTAAAAATCGATATTTTAGGTGCCCAAAGTCGATATGTGCATGCATCTTCTGTACCGGTTTATATCTCAAATTCAGGCTCAAAACACCCGAAAATTCAATATTTTTGGGTCCCAGAAGCGATCTGTACGTGCATACTCCGTGTTAGAGTATTTTTAAAATACAGGCCCAAAACATGCAGAAAATCGATATTTTATGTGCCCAAAGTCAATATGTGTATGCATCTTCTGTACACGTGTATATCCTAATTCAAGTTCAAAACACCAGAAAATTCGATATTTTTGGGTCCCAAAAGCGATCTGTACATGCCTACTCCTTGCTAGAATGTTTTCAAGATACAGACCCAAAACATGCTCAAAATCGATATTATAAGTGCAAAAAGTCGATATGTGCATGCATCTTCTTGACCCGTTTATATCTCAAATTCAGGCTCAAAACTCCGAAAATTCGATATTTTTGGGTCCCAGAAGCAATCTCCACATGCCTACTCAGTGCTAGAATGTTTTTAAAATACAGGCTAAAAACATGCTATAAATCGATATTTTAGGTGTCCAAAGTCAATATGTGCATGCATCTTCTGTACCCGTTTATATCTCAAATTCGGGCTCAAAACACCCGAAAATTCGATATTTTTGGGTCCCAAAAGCGATCTGTACATGTCTACTCCGTGTTGGAGTATTTTTAAAATACAGGCCCAAAACATGCTAAAAATCGAAATTTTAGGTGCCCAAAGTCGATATGTGCATTCATCATCTGTACCCGTTTATATCTCAAATTCAGGCTCAAAACACCCAAAAAATAAATATTTTTGAGTCCCAGAAGCGATCTGTACATGTCTACACCTTGCTATAGTATTTTCAAAATACAGGCCCAAAACATGCTCAAAATCAATATTTTAGGTGCCCAAAGTCGATATGTGCATGCATCTTCTGTACCCGTTCATATCTCAAATTCAGGCTCAGAACACCCTAAAATTCGATTTATTTGGGTTCCAGAAGCGATCTGTACGTGTCTACTCAGTGTTAGAGTATTTTAAAAATACAGGCCCAAAACATGCTCAAAATCGATATTTTGGGTGCCCAAAGTCGATATGTGCATGCATCTTCTGTACCCGTTTATATCTCAAATTCAGACTCAAAACACCCGCATATTCAATATTTTTGGGTCCCAAAAGCAATGTGTACATGCATAGTCCGTGTTAGAGTATTTTCAAAATACAGGTCTAAAACATGCTGAAAATCGATATTTTAGCTGCCCAAAGTCAATATGTGTATGCATCTTCTGTACCCGTCTATATCCCAAATTCAGGTTCAAAACACTCGAAAATTCGGTATTTTGGGGTCCCAGAAATGATCTGTACATGCCTACTCCTTGCTAGAATTTTTTCGAGATACAGACCCAAAACACGCTCAAAATCGATATTTTAAGTGCAAAAAGTCGATATGTGCATGCATCTTCTGTACCCGGTTATATCCCAAATTCTGGCTCAAAACACCCAAAAAATCGATATTTTTGTGTCCCAGAAGCGATCTGTACATGCCTACTCCGTGTTAGAGTATTTTCATAATACAGGCCCAAAACATGCTCAAAATCGATATTTTAGGTGCCCAAAGTCGATATGTGCATGTATCTTCTGTATCCGTTTATATCTCAAATTCGGGCTCAAAACACCCGAAAATTCAATATTTTTGGGTCCCAGAAGCGATCTGTACATGCCTACTCCGTGTTAATGTATTTTTAAAATACAGGCCCAAAACATGCTTAAAATCGATTTTTTGGGTGAACAAAAGTCGATATGTGCATGCATCTTCTGTACCCGTTTATATCTCAAATTCAGACTCAAAACACCCGAATATTCGATATTTTTGGGCCCCAAAAACAATGTGTACATGCATACTCCGTGTTAGAGTATTTTCAAAGTACAGGCTTAAAACATGCTAAAAATCGATATTTTAGCTGCCCAAAGTCAATATGTGTATGCATCTTCTGTACCCGTCTATATCCCAAATTCAGGTTCAAAACACTCGAAAATTCTATATTTTTGGGTCCTAGAAGCGATCTGTACATGCCTACTCCGTGTTAATGTATTTTCAAAATACAGGCCCAAAACATGCTGAAAATCTATATATTAGGTGCCCAAAGTCAATATGTGTATGCATCTTCTGTACCCGTCTATATCCCAAATTCAGGTTCAAAACACCAGAAAATTCGGTAATTTTGGGTCCCAGAAGCGATCTGTACATGCCTACTCAGTGCTAGAATATTTTCAAATTATACGCCGAAAACATACTAAAAATCGATATTTTGGGTGCCAAAGTCGATATGTGCATGCATCTTCTGTACCCGTTTATATCTCAAATTCAGGCTCAAAACACCCAACAAATCGATATTTTTGTGTCCCAAAAGCAATCTGTACATGTCTACTCTGAGTTAGAGTATTTTCAAAATACAGGCCCAAAACATGCTAAAAATCGATATTTTAGGTGCCCAAAGTCGATATCTGCATGCATCTTCTGTACCGGTTTATATCTCAAATTCAGGCTCAAAACACCCGAAAATTCAATATTTTTTTGTCCCAGAAGCGATCTGTACGTGTATACTCCGTGTTAGAGTATTTTTAAAATACAGGCCCAAAACATGGTGAAAATCGATATTTTATGTGACCAAAGTCAATATCTGTATGCATCTTCTGTACACGTGTATATCCTAATTCAAGTTCAAAACACCAGAAAATTCGATATTTTTGGTTCCCAGAAGCGATCTGTACATGCCTACTCCTTGCTAGAATGTTTTCAAGATACAGACCCAAAACATGCTCAAAATCGATATTATAAGTGCAAAAAGTCGATATGTGCATGCATCTTCTGGACCCGTTTATATCTCAAATTCAGGCTCAAAACTCCGAAAATTCGATATTTTTGGGTCCCAGAAGCAATCTCCACATGCCTACTCAGTGCTAGAATATTTTAAAAATACAGGCTAAAAACATGCTATAAATCGATATTTTAGGTGTCCAAAGTCAATATGTGCATGCATCTTCTGTACCCGTTAATATCTCAAATTCAGGCTCAAAACACCCGAAAATTCGATATTTTTGGGTCCCAAAAGCGATCTGTACATGTCTACTCCGTGTTGGAGTATTTTTAAAATACAGGCCCAAAACATGCTAAAAATCGAAATTTTAGGTGCCCAAAGTCGATATGTGCATTCATCATCTGTACCCGTTTATATCTCAAATTCAGGCTCAAAACACCCAAAAAATCGATATTTTTGTGTCCCAGAAGCAATCTGTACATTCCTACTCCGTGTTAGAATATTTTCAAAATACAGGCCCAAAACATGTTAAAAATCGATATTTTAGGTGCAAAAAGTCGATATGTGCATGCATCTTCTGTACCCGTTTATATCTCAAATTCAGGCTCAGAACACCCTAAAATTCAATATTTTTGGGTTCCAGAAGCGATCTGTACGTGTCTACTCAGTGTTAGAGTATTTTAAAAATACAGGCCCAAAACATGCTCAAAATCGATATTTTGGGTGCCCAAAGTCGATATGTGCATGCATCTTCTGTACCCGTTTATATCTCAAATTCAGACTCAAAACACCCGAATATTCAATATTTTTGTGTCCCAAAAGCAATGTGTACATGCATAGTCCGTGTTAGAGTATTTTCAAAATACAGGTCTATCACATGCTGAAAATCGATATTTTAGCTGCCCAAAGTCAATATGTGTATTTATCTTTTGTACCCGTCTATATCCCAAATTCAGGTTCAAAACACTCGAAAATTCGATATTTTTGGGTCCAAGAAGCAATCTGTACATGCCTACTTCTTGCTACAATGTTTTCAAGATACAGACCCAAAACATGCTCAAAATCGATATTTTAGGTGCAAAAAGTTGAAATGTGCATGCATCTTCTGTACCCGTTTATATCTCAAATTCAGGCTCAAAACAGCCGAAAATTCGATATTTTTGGGTCCCCGAAGCGATCTGTACATGCCTACTCCGTGTTAATGTATTTTCAAAATACAGGCCCATAACATGCTGAAAATCTATATATAATTGCCCAAAGTCAATATGTGCATGCATCCTCTGTACCCGTTTATATCTCAAATTCAGGCTCAAAACACCCGAAAATTCGATATTTTTGGGTCCCAAAAGCGATCTGTAAATGTCTACTCCGTGTTAGAGTATTTTTGAAATACAGACCCAAAACATGCTAAAAATCGATATTTTAGGTGCCCAAAGTCGATATGTGCATGCATCTTCTGTACCCGTTTATATCTCAAATTCAGGCTCAAAACACCCGAAAATTCGATATTTTTGGGTCCCAGAAGCGATCTGTACGTGCATACTCCGTGTTAGAGTGTTTTTAAAATACAGGCTCAAAACATGCTGAAAATCGATATTTTATGTGCCCAAAGTCAATATGTGTAAGCATCTTCTGTACCCGTTTATATCTCAAATTCAGGCTCAAAACACCCAACAAATCGATATTTTTGTGTCCCAAAAGCGATCTGTACATGTCTACTCTGAGTTAGAGTATTTTCAAAATACAGGCCCAAAACATGCTAAAAATCGATATTTTAGGTGCCCAAAGTCGATATCTGCATGCATCTTCTGTACCGGTTTATATCTCAAATTCAGGCTCAAAACACCCGAAAATTCAATATTTTTTTGTCCCAGAAGCGATCTGTACGTGTATACTCCGTGTTAGAGTATTTTTAAAATACAGGCCCAAAACATGGTGAAAATCGATATTTTATGTGACCAAAGTCAATATGTGTATGCATCTTCTGTACACGTGTATATCCTAATTCAAGTTCAAAACACCAGAAAATTCGATATTTTTGGTTCCCAGAAGCGATCTGTACATGCCTACTCCTTGCTAGAATGTTTTCAAGATACAGACCCAAAACATGCTCAAAATCGATATTATAAGTGCAAAAAGTCGATATGTGCATGCATCTTCTGGACCCGTTTATATCTCAAATTCAGGCTCAAAACTCCGAAAATTCGATATTTTTGGGTCCCAGAAGCAATCTCCACATGCCTACTCAGTGCTAGAATATTTTAAAAATACAGGCTAAAAACATGCTATAAATCGATATTTTAGGTGTCCAAAGTCAATATGTGCATGCATCTTCTGTACCCGTTAATATCTCAAATTCAGGCTCAAAACACCCGAAAATTCGATATTTTTGGGTCCCAAAAGCGATCTGTACATGTCTACTCCGTGTTGGAGTATTTTTAAAATACAGGCCCAAAACATGCTAAAAATCGAAATTTTAGGTGCCCAAAGTCGATATGTGCATTCATCATCTGTACCCGTTTATATCTCAAATTCAGGCTCAAAACACCCAAAAAATCGATATTTTTGTGTCCCAGAAGCAATCTGTACATTCCTACTCCGTGTTAGAATATTTTCAAAATACAGGCCCAAAACATGTTAAAAATCGATATTTTAGGTGCAAAAAGTCGATATGTGCATGCATCTTCTGTACCCGTTTATATCTCAAATTCAGGCTCAGAACACCCTAAAATTCAATATTTTTGGGTTCCAGAAGCGATCTGTACGTGTCTACTCAGTGTTAGAGTATTTTAAAAATACAGGCCCAAAACATGCTCAAAATCGATATTTTGGGTGCCCAAAGTCGATATGTGCATGCATCTTCTGTACCCGTTTATATCTCAAATTCAGACTCAAAACACCCGAATATTCAATATTTTTGTGTCCCAAAAGCAATGTGTACATGCATAGTCCGTGTTAGAGTATTTTCAAAATACAGGTCTATCACATGCTGAAAATCGATATTTTAGCTGCCCAAAGTCAATATGTGTATTTATCTTTTGTACCCGTCTATATCCCAAATTCAGGTTCAAAACACTCGAAAATTCGATATTTTTGGGTCCAAGAAGCAATCTGTACATGCCTACTTCTTGCTACAATGTTTTCAAGATACAGACCCAAAACATGCTCAAAATCGATATTTTAGGTGCAAAAAGTTGAAATGTGCATGCATCTTCTGTACCCGTTTATATCTCAAATTCAGGCTCAAAACAGCCGAAAATTCGATATTTTTGGGTCCCCGAAGCGATCTGTACATGCCTACTCCGTGTTAATGTATTTTCAAAATACAGGCCCATAACATGCTGAAAATCTATATATAATTGCCCAAAGTCAATATGTGCATGCATCCTCTGTACCCGTTTATATCTCAAATTCAGGCTCAAAACACCCGAAAATTCGATATTTTTGGGTCCCAAAAGCGATCTGTAAATGTCTACTCCGTGTTAGAGTATTTTTGAAATACAGACCCAAAACATGCTAAAAATCGATATTTTAGGTGCCCAAAGTCGATATGTGCATGCATCTTCTGTACCCGTTTATATCTCAAATTCAGGCTCAAAACACCCGAAAATTCGATATTTTTGGGTCCCAGAAGCGATCTGTACGTGCATACTCCGTGTTAGAGTGTTTTTAAAATACAGGCTCAAAACATGCTGAAAATCGATATTTTATGTGCCCAAAGTCAATATGTGTAAGCATCTTCTGTACCCGTTTATATCTCAAATTCAGGCTCAAAACACCCAACAAATCGATATTTTTGTGTCCCAAAAGCGATCTGTACATGTCTACTCTGAGTTAGAGTATTTTCAAAATACAGGCCCAAAACATGCTAAAAATCGATATTTTAGGTGCCCAAAGTCGATATCTGCATGCATCTTCTGTACCGGTTTATATCTCAAATTCAGGCTCAAAACACCCGAAAATTCAATATTTTTTTGTCCCAGAAGCGATCTGTACGTGTATACTCCGTGTTAGAGTATTTTTAAAATACAGGCCCAAAACATGGTGAAAATCGATATTTTATGTGACCAAAGTCAATATGTGTATGCATCTTCTGTACACGTGTATATCCTAATTCAAGTTCAAAACACCAGAAAATTCGATATTTTTGGTTCCCAGAAGCGATCTGTACATGCCTACTCCTTGCTAGAATGTTTTCAAGATACAGACCCAAAACATGCTCAAAATCGATATTATAAGTGCAAAAAGTCGATATGTGCATGCATCTTCTGGACCCGTTTATATCTCAAATTCAGGCTCAAAACTCCGAAAATTCGATATTTTTGGGTCCCAGAAGCAATCTCCACATGCCTACTCAGTGCTAGAATATTTTAAAAATACAGGCTAAAAACATGCTATAAATCGATATTTTAGGTGTCCAAAGTCAATATGTGCATGCATCTTCTGTACCCGTTAATATCTCAAATTCAGGCTCAAAACACCCGAAAATTCGATATTTTTGGGTCCCAAAAGCGATCTGTACATGTCTACTCCGTGTTGGAGTATTTTTAAAATACAGGCCCAAAACATGCTAAAAATCGAAATTTTAGGTGCCCAAAGTCGATATGTGCATTCATCATCTGTACCCGTTTATATCTCAAATTCAGGCTCAAAACACCCAAAAAATCGATATTTTTGTGTCCCAGAAGCAATCTGTACATTCCTACTCCGTGTTAGAATATTTTCAAAATACAGGCCCAAAACATGTTAAAAATCGATATTTTAGGTGCAAAAAGTCGATATGTGCATGCATCTTCTGTACCCGTTTATATCTCAAATTCAGGCTCAGAACACCCTAAAATTCAATATTTTTGGGTTCCAGAAGCGATCTGTACGTGTCTACTCAGTGTTAGAGTATTTTAAAAATACAGGCCCAAAACATGCTCAAAATCGATATTTTGGGTGCCCAAAGTCGATATGTGCATGCATCTTCTGTACCCGTTTATATCTCAAATTCAGACTCAAAACACCCGAATATTCAATATTTTTGTGTCCCAAAAGCAATGTGTACATGCATAGTCCGTGTTAGAGTATTTTCAAAATACAGGTCTATCACATGCTGAAAATCGATATTTTAGCTGCCCAAAGTCAATATGTGTATTTATCTTTTGTACCCGTCTATATCCCAAATTCAGGTTCAAAACACTCGAAAATTCGATATTTTTGGGTCCAAGAAGCAATCTGTACATGCCTACTTCTTGCTACAATGTTTTCAAGATACAGACCCAAAACATGCTCAAAATCGATATTTTAGGTGCAAAAAGTTGAAATGTGCATGCATCTTCTGTACCCGTTTATATCTCAAATTCAGGCTCAAAACAGCCGAAAATTCGATATTTTTGGGTCCCCGAAGCGATCTGTACATGCCTACTCCGTGTTAATGTATTTTCAAAATACAGGCCCATAACATGCTGAAAATCTATATATAATTGCCCAAAGTCAATATGTGCATGCATCCTCTGTACCCGTTTATATCTCAAATTCAGGCTCAAAACACCCAAAAAATCGATATTTTTGTGTCCCAGAAGCAATCTGTACATTCCTACTCCGTGTTAGAATATTTTCAAAATACAGGCCCAAAACATGTTAAAAATCGATATTTTAGGTGCAAAAAGTCGATATGTGCATGCATCTTCTGTACCCGTTTATATCTCAAATTCAGGCTCAGAACACCCTAAAATTCAATATTTTTGGGTTCCAGAAGCGATCTGTACGTGTCTACTCAGTGTTAGAGTATTTTAAAAATACAGGCCCAAAACATGCTCAAAATCGATATTTTGGGTGCCCAAAGTCGATATGTGCATGCATCTTCTGTACCCGTTTATATCTCAAATTCAGACTCAAAACACCCGAATATTCAATATTTTTGTGTCCCAAAAGCAATGTGTACATGCATAGTCCGTGTTAGAGTATTTTCAAAATACAGGTCTATCACATGCTGAAAATCGATATTTTAGCTGCCCAAAGTCAATATGTGTATTTATCTTTTGTACCCGTCTATATCCCAAATTCAGGTTCAAAACACTCGAAAATTCGATATTTTTGGGTCCAAGAAGCAATCTGTACATGCCTACTTCTTGCTACAATGTTTTCAAGATACAGACCCAAAACATGCTCAAAATTGATATTTTAGGTGCAAAAAGTTGAAATGTGCATGCATCTTCTGTACCCGTTTATATCTCAAATTCAGGCTCAAAACAGCCGAAAATTCGATATTTTTGGGTCCCCGAAGCGATCTGTACATGCCTACTCCGTGTTAATGTATTTTCAAAATACAGGCCCATAACATGCTGAAAATCTATATATAATTGCCCAAAGTCAATATGTGCATGCATCCTCTGTACCCGTTTATATCTCAAATTCAGGCTCAAAACACCCGAAAATTCGATATTTTTGGGTCCCAAAAGCGATCTGTAAATGTCTACTCCGTGTTAGAGTATTTTTGAAATACAGACCCAAAACATGCTAAAAATCGATATTTTAGGTGCCCAAAGTCGATATGTGCATGCATCTTCTGTACCCGTTTATATCTCAAATTCAGGCTCAAAACACCCGAAAATTCGATATTTTTGGGTCCCAGAAGCGATCTGTACGTGCATACTCCGTGTTAGAGTGTTTTTAAAATACAGGCTCAAAACATGCTGAAAATCGATATTTTATGTGCCCAAAGTCAATATGTGTAAGCATCTTCTGTACCCGTTTATATCTCAAATTCAGGCTCAAAACACCCAACAAATCGATATTTTTGTGTCCCAAAAGCGATCTGTACATGTCTACTCTGAGTTAGAGTATTTTCAAAATACAGGCCCAAAACATGCTAAAAATCGATATTTTAGGTGCCCAAAGTCGATATCTGCATGCATCTTCTGTACCGGTTTATATCTCAAATTCAGGCTCAAAACACCCGAAAATTCAATATTTTTTTGTCCCAGAAGCGATCTGTACGTGTATACTCCGTGTTAGAGTATTTTTAAAATACAGGCCCAAAACATGGTGAAAATCGATATTTTATGTGACCAAAGTCAATATGTGTATGCATCTTCTGTACACGTGTATATCCTAATTCAAGTTCAAAACACCAGAAAATTCGATATTTTTGGTTCCCAGAAGCGATCTGTACATGCCTACTCCTTGCTAGAATGTTTTCAAGATACAGACCCAAAACATGCTCAAAATCGATATTATAAGTGCAAAAAGTCGATATGTGCATGCATCTTCTGGACCCGTTTATATCTCAAATTCAGGCTCAAAACTCCGAAAATTCGATATTTTTGGGTCCCAGAAGCAATCTCCACATGCCTACTCAGTGCTAGAATATTTTAAAAATACAGGCTAAAAACATGCTATAAATCGATATTTTAGGTGTCCAAAGTCAATATGTGCATGCATCTTCTGTACCCGTTAATATCTCAAATTCAGGCTCAAAACACCCGAAAATTCGATATTTTTGGGTCCCAAAAGCGATCTGTACATGTCTACTCCGTGTTGGAGTATTTTTAAAATACAGGCCCAAAACATGCTAAAAATCGAAATTTTAGGTGCCCAAAGTCGATATGTGCATTCATCATCTGTACCCGTTTATATCTCAAATTCAGGCTCAAAACACCCAAAAAATCGATATTTTTGTGTCCCAGAAGCAATCTGTACATTCCTACTCCGTGTTAGAATATTTTCAAAATACAGGCCCAAAACATGTTAAAAATCGATATTTTAGGTGCAAAAAGTCGATATGTGCATGCATCTTCTGTACCCGTTTATATCTCAAATTCAGGCTCAGAACACCCTAAAATTCAATATTTTTGGGTTCCAGAAGCGATCTGTACGTGTCTACTCAGTGTTAGAGTATTTTAAAAATACAGGCCCAAAACATGCTCAAAATCGATATTTTGGGTGCCCAAAGTCGATATGTGCATGCATCTTCTGTACCCGTTTATATCTCAAATTCAGACTCAAAACACCCGAATATTCAATATTTTTGTGTCCCAAAAGCAATGTGTACATGCATAGTCCGTGTTAGAGTATTTTCAAAATACAGGTCTATCACATGCTGAAAATCGATATTTTAGCTGCCCAAAGTCAATATGTGTATTTATCTTTTGTACCCGTCTATATCCCAAATTCAGGTTCAAAACACTCGAAAATTCGATATTTTTGGGTCCAAGAAGCAATCTGTACATGCCTACTTCTTGCTACAATGTTTTCAAGATACAGACCCAAAACATGCTCAAAATCGATATTTTAGGTGCAAAAAGTTGAAATGTGCATGCATCTTCTGTACCCGTTTATATCTCAAATTCAGGCTCAAAACAGCCGAAAATTCGATATTTTTGGGTCCCCGAAGCGATCTGTACATGCCTACTCCGTGTTAATGTATTTTCAAAATACAGGCCCATAACATGCTGAAAATCTATATATAATTGCCCAAAGTCAATATGTGCATGCATCCTCTGTACCCGTTTATATCTCAAATTCAGGCTCAAAACACCCGAAAATTCGATATTTTTGGGTCCCAAAAGCGATCTGTAAATGTCTACTCCGTGTTAGAGTATTTTTGAAATACAGACCCAAAACATGCTAAAAATCGATATTTTAGGTGCCCAAAGTCGATATGTGCATGCATCTTCTGTACCCGTTTATATCTCAAATTCAGGCTCAAAACACCCGAAAATTCCATATTTTTGGGTCCCAGAAGCGATCTGTACGTGCATACTCCGTGTTAGAGTGTTTTTAAAATACAGGCTCAAAACATGCTGAAAATCGATATTTTATGTGCCCAAAGTCAATATGTGTAAGCATCTTCTGTACCAGTTTATATCTCAAATTCAGGCTCAAAACACCCAACAAATCGATATTTTTGTGTCCCAAAAGCGATCTGTACATGTCTACTCTGAGTTAGAGTATTTTCAAAATACAGGCCCAAAACATGCTCAAAATCGATATTTTAGGTGCCCAAAGTCGATATCTGCATGCATCTTCTGTACCGGTTTATATCTCAAATTCAGGCTCAAAACACCCGAAAATTCAATATTTTTTTGTCCCAGAAGCGATCTGTACGTGTATGCTCCGTGTTAGAGTATTTTTAAAATACAGGCCCAAAACATGGTGAAAATCGATATTTTATGTGACCAAAGTCAATATGTGTATGCATCTTCTGTACACGTGTATATCCTAATTCAAGTTCAAAACACCAGAAAATTCGATATTTTTGGTTCCCAGAAGCGATCTGTACATGCCTACTCCTTGCTAGAATGTTTTCAAGATACAGACCCAAAACATGCTCAAAATCGATATTATAAGTGCAAAAAGTCGATATGTGCATGCATCTTCTGGACCCGTTTATATCTCAAATTCAGGCTCAAAACTCCGAAAATTCGATATTTTTGGGTCCCAGAAGCAATCTCCACATGCCTACTCAGTGCTAGAATATTTTAAAAATACAGGCTAAAAACATGCTATAAATCGATATTTTAGGTGTCCAAAGTCAATATGTGCATGCATCTTCTGTACCCGTTAATATCTCAAATTCAGGCTCAAAACACCCGAAAATTCGATATTTTTGGGTCCCAAAAGCGATCTGTACATGTCTACTCCGTGTTGGAGTATTTTTAAAATACAGGCCCAAAACATGCTAAAAATCGAAATTTTAGGTGCCCAAAGTCGATATGTGCATTCATCATCTGTACCCGTTTATATCTCAAATTCAGGCTCAAAACACCCAAAAAATCGATATTTTTGGTTCCCAGAAGCGATCTGTACATGCCTACTCCTTGCTAGAATGTTTTCAAGATACAGACCCAAAACATGCTCAAAATCGATATTATAAGTGCAAAAAGTCGATATGTGCATGCATCTTCTGGACCCGTTTATATCTCAAATTCAGGCTCAAAACACCAAAAAATTCGGTATTTTTGGGTCCCAGAAGAGATCTGTACATGCCTACTCAGTGCTAGAATATTTTCAAATTATACGCCGAAAACATACTAAAAATCGATATTTTGGGTGCCAAAGTCGATATGTGCATGCATCTTCTGTACCCGTTTATATCTCAAATTCAGGCTCAAAACACCCAACAAATCGATATTTTTGTGTCCCAAAAGCGATCTGTACATGTCTACTCCGAGTTGGAGTGTTTTTAAAATACAGGCCCAAAACATGCTGAAAATCGATATTTTATGTGCCCAAAGTCAATATGTGTATGCATCTTCTGTACACGTGTATATCCCTAATTCAAGTTCAAAACACCAGAAAATTCGATATTTTTGGGTCCCAAAATCGATCTGTACATGCCTACTCCTTGCTAGAATGTTTTGAAGATACAGACCCAAAACATGCTCAAAATCGATATTTTAAGTGCAAAAAGTCGATATGTGCATGCATCTTCTGTACCCGTTTATATCTCAAATTCAGGCTCAGAACACCCTAAAATTCAATATTTTTGGGTTCCAGAAGCGATCTGTACGTGTCTACTCAGTGTTAGAGTATTTTAAAAATACAGGCCCAAAACATGCTCAAAATCGATATTTTGGGTGCCCAAAGTCGATATGTGCTTGCATCTTCTGTACCCGTTTATATCTCAAATTCAGACTCAAAACACCCGAATATTCAATATTTTTGTGTCCCAAAAGCCATGTGTACATGCATAGTCCGTGTTAGAGTATTTTCAAAATACAGGTCTATCACATGCTGAAAATCGATATTTTAGCTGCCCAAAGTCAATATGTGTATGTATCTTTTGTACCCGTCTATATCCCAAATTCAGGTTCAAAACACTCGAAAATTCGATATTTTTGGGTCCAAGAAGCAATCTGTACATGCCTACTTCTTGCTACAATGTTTTCAAGATACAGACCCAAAACATGCTCAAAATCGATATTTTAGGTGCAAAAAGTCGAAATGTGCATGCATCTTCTGTACCCGTTTATATCTCAAATTCAGGCTCAAAACAGCCGAAAATTCGATATTTTTGGGTCCCCGAAGCGATCTGTACATGCCTACTCCGTGTTAATGTATTTTCAAAATACAGGCCCATAACATGCTGAAAATCTATATATAATTGCCCAAAGTCAATATGTGCATGCATCCTCTGTACCCGTTTATATCTCAAATTCAGGCTCAAAACACCCGAAAATTCGATTTTTTTGGGTCCCAGAAGCGATCTGTACATGCCTACTCCGTGTTAGAGTATTTTAAAAATACAGGCCCAAAACATGTTAAAAATCGATATATTAGGTGCTCAAAGTCGATATGTGCATGCATCTTCTGTATCCGTTTATATCTCAAATCCAGGCTCAAAACACCCGAAAATTCGATATTTTTGGGTCCCAAAAGCGATCTGTACATGCCTACTCCGTGTTAATGTATTTTCAAAATACAGGCCCAAAACATGCTGAAAATCTATATTTTAGGTGCCCAAAGTCAATATGTGTATGCATCTTCTGTACCCGTCTATATCCCAAATTCAGGTTCAAAACACCAGAAAATTCGGTAATTTTGGGTCCCAGAAGCGATCTGTACATGCCTACTCCTTGCTAGAATTTTTTCAAGATACAGACCCAAAACATGCTCTAAATCGATATTTTAGGGGCCCAAAGTCGATATGTGCATGCGTCCTCTGTACCCTGTTATATCCCAAATTCTGGCTCAAAACCCCCGAAAATTCGATATTTTTGGGTCCCAGAAGCGATCTGTACATGCCTACTTAGTGCTAGAATATTTTCAAATTATACGCCGAAAACATACTAAAAATCGATATTTTGGGTGCCAAAGTCGATATGTGCATGCATCTTCTGTACCCGTTTATATCTCAAATTCAGGCTCAAAACACCCAAAAAATCGATATTTTTGAGTCCCAGAAGCGATCTGTACATGTCTACACCGTTCTATAGTTTTTTCAAAATACAGGCCCAAAACATGCTCAAAATCGATATTTTAGGTGCCCAAAGTCGATATGTGCATGCATCTTCTGTACCCGTTCATATCTCAAATTCAGGCTCAGAACACCCTAAAATTCGATTTATTTGGGTTCCAGAAGCGATTTGTACGTGTCTACTCAGTGTTAGAGTATTTTAAAAATACAGGTCCAAAACATGCTCAAAATCGATATTTTGGGTGCCCAAAGTCGATATGTGCATGCATCTTCTGTACCCGTTTATATCTCAAATTCAGACTCAAAACACCCGAATATTCAATATTTTTGGGTCCCTAAAGCAATGTGTACATGCATACTCCGTGTTAGAGTATTTTCAAAATACAGGTCTATAACATGCTGAAAATCGATATTTTAGCTGCCCAAAGTCAATATGTGTATGTATCTTCTGTACCCGTCTATATCCCAAATTCAGGTTCAAAACACTCGAAAATTTGATATTTTTGGGTCCCAGAAGCAATCTGTACATGCTTACTTCTTGCTTGAATGTTTTCAAGATACAGACCCAAAACATGCTCAAAATCGAAATTTTAGGTGCAAAAAGTCGAAATGTGCATGCATCTTCTGTACCCGTTTATATCTCAAATTCAGGCTCAAAACACCAGAAAAGTCGATATTTTTGGGTCCCCGAAGCGATCTGTACATGCCTACTCCGTGTTAGAGTATTTTAAAAATACAGGCCCAAAACATGTTAAAAATCGATATATTAGGTGCTCAAAGTCGATATGTGCATGCATCTTCTGTATCCGTTTATATCTCAAATCCAGGCTCAAAACACCCGAAAATTCGATATTTTTGGGTCCCAAAAGCGATCTGTACATGCCTACTCCGTGTTAATGTATTTTCAAAATACAGGCCCAAAACATGCTGAAAATCTATATTTTAGGTGCCCAAAGTCAATATGTGTATGCATCTTCTGTACCCGTCTATATCCCAAATTCAGGTTCAAAACACCAGAAAATTCGGTAATTTTGGGTCCCAGAAGCGATCTGTACATGCCTACTCCTTGCTAGAATTTTTTCAAGATACAGACCCAAAACATGCTCTAAATCGATATTTTAGGGGCCCAAAGTCGATATGTGCATGCGTCCTCTGTACCCTGTTATATCCCAAATTCTGGCTCAAAACCCCCGAAAATTCGATATTTTTGGGTCCCAGAAGCGATCTGTACATGCCTACTTAGTGCTAGAATATTTTCAAATTATACGCCGAAAACATACTAAAAATCGATATTTTGGGTGCCAAAGTCGATATGTGCATGCATCTTCTGTACCCGTTTATATCTCAAATTCAGGCTCAAAACACCCAAAAAATCGATATTTTTGAGTCCCAGAAGCGATCTGTACATGTCTACACCGTTCTATAGTTTTTTCAAAATACAGGCCCAAAACATGCTCAAAATCGATATTTTAGGTGCCCAAAGTCGATATGTGCATGCATCTTCTGTACCCGTTCATATCTCAAATTCAGGCTCAGAACACCCTAAAATTCGATTTATTTGGGTTCCAGAAGCGATTTGTACGTGTCTACTCAGTGTTAGAGTATTTTAAAAATACAGGTCCAAAACATGCTCAAAATCGATATTTTGGGTGCCCAAAGTCGATATGTGCATGCATCTTCTGTACCCGTTTATATCTCAAATTCAGACTCAAAACACCCGAATATTCAATATTTTTGGGTCCCTAAAGCAATGTGTACATGCATACTCCGTGTTAGAGTATTTTCAAAATACAGGTCTATAACATGCTGAAAATCGATATTTTAGCTGCCCAAAGTCAATATGTGTATGTATCTTCTGTACCCGTCTATATCCCAAATTCAGGTTCAAAACACTCGAAAATTTGATATTTTTGGGTCCCAGAAGCAATCTGTACATGCTTACTTCTTGCTTGAATGTTTTCAAGATACAGACCCAAAACATGCTCAAAATCGAAATTTTAGGTGCAAAAAGTCGAAATGTGCATGCATCTTCTGTACCCGTTTATATCTCAAATTCAGGCTCAAAACACCAGAAAAGTCGATATTTTTGGGTCCCCGAAGCGATCTGTACATGCCTACTCCGTGTTAGAGTATTTTCAAAATACAAGCCCAAAACATGCTCAAAATCTATATTTTAGGTGACCAAAGTCAATATGTGTATGCATCTTCTGTACCCGTCTATATCCCAAATTCAGGTTCAAAACACCAGAAAATTCGGTATTTTTGGGTCCCAAAAGCGATATGTACATGCCTACTCCTTGCTAGAATTTTTTCAAGATACAGACCCAAAACATGCTCAAAATCGATATTTTAGGTGCAAAAAGTCGATATGTGCATGCATCCTCTGTACCCAGTTATATCCCAAATCCAGGCTCAAAACCCCCGAAAATTCCATATTTTTTGGTCCCAGAAGCGATCTGTACATGCCTACTCAGTGCTAGAATATTTTCAAATTATACGCCCAAAACATACTAAAAATCGATATTTTGGGTGCCAAAGTCGATATGTGCATGCATCTTCTGTACCAGTTCATATCTCAAATTCAGGCTCAGAACACCCTAAAATTCGATTTATTTGGGTTCCAGAAGCGATCTATACGTGTCTACTCAGTGTTAGAGTATTTTAAAAATACAGGCCCAAAACATGCTCAAAATCGATATTTTGGGTGCCCAAAGTCGATATGTGCATGCATCTTCTGTACCCGTTTATATCTCAAATTCAGACTCAAAACACCAGAATATTCGATATTTTTTGGCCCCAAAAACAATGTGTACATGCATACTCCGTCTTAGAGTTTTTTCAAAGTACAGGCCTAAAACATGCTAAAAATCTATATTTTAGCTGCCCAAAGTCAATATGTGTATGCATCTTCTGTACCTGTCTATATCCCAAATTCAGTTTCAAAACACTCGAAAATTCTATATTTTTGGGTCCTAGAAGCGATCTGTACATGTCTACTCCGTGTTAATGTATATTCAAAATACAAGCCCAAAACATGCTCAAAATCTATATTTTAGGTGACCAAAGTCAATATGTGTATGCATCTTCTGTACCCGTCTATATCCCAAATTCAGGTTCAAAACACCAGAAAATTCGGTATTTTTGGGTCCCAAAAGCGATATGTACATGCCTACTCCTTGCTAGAATTTTTTCAAGATACAGACCCAAAACATGCTCAAAATCGATATTTTAGGTGCAAAAAGTCGATATGTGCATGCATCCTCTGTACCCAGTTATATCCCAAATCCAGGCTCAAAACCCCCGAAAATTCCATATTTTTTGGTCCCAGAAGCGATCTGTACATGCCTACTCAGTGCTAGAATATTTTCAAATTATACGCCCAAAACATAATAAAAATCGATATTTTGGGTGCCAAAGTCGATATGTGCATGCATCTTCTGTACCAGTTCATATCTCAAATTCAGGCTCAGAACACTCTAAAATTCGATTTATTTGGGTTCCAGAAGCGATCTATACGTGTCTACTCAGTGTTAGAGTATTTTAAAAATACAGGCCCAAAACATGCTCAAAATCGATATTTTGGGTGCCCAAAGTCGATATGTGCATGCATCTTCTGTACCCGTTTATATCTCAAATTCAGACTCAAAACACCAGAATATTCGATATTTTTTGGCCCCAAAAACAATGTGTACATGAATACTCCGTGTTAGAGTTTTTTCAAAGTACAGGCCTAAAACATGCTAAAAATCGATATTTTAGCTGCCCAAAGTCAATATGTGTATGCATCTTCAGTACCTGTCTATATCCCAAATTCAGTTTCAAAACACTCGAAAATTCTATATTTTTGGGTCCTAGAAGCGATCTGTACATGCCTACTCCGTGTTAATGTATTTTCAAAATACAGGCTCAAAACATGCTGAAAATCTATATATTAGGTGCCCAAAGTCAATATGTGTATTCATCTTCTGTACCCGTCTATATCCCAAATTCAGGTTCAAAACACCAGAAAATTCGAAATTTTTGGGTCCCAGAAGCGATCTGTACATGCCTACTCAGTGCTAGAATATTTTCTAATTATACGCCAAAAACATACTAAAAATCGATATTTTGGGTGCCAAAGTCGATATGTGCATGCATCTTCTGTACCGGTTTATATCTCAAATTCAGGCTCAAAACACCCGAAAATTCAATATTTTTGGGTCCCAGAAGCGATATGTACGTGCATACTCCGTGTTAGAGAGTTTTTAAAATACAGGCCCAAAACATGGTGAAAATCGATATTTTATGTGCCCAAAGTCAATATGTGTATGCATCTTCTGTACACGTGTATATCCCTAATTCAAGTTCAAAACACCAGAAAATTCGATATTTTTGGGTCCCAAAAGCGATCTGTACATGCCTACTCCTTGCTAGAAAGTTTTCATGATACAGACCCAAAACATGCTCAAAATCGATATTTTAAGTGCAAAAAGTCGATATGTGCATGCATCTTCTGTACCCTTTTATATCTCAAATTCAGGCTCAAAACTCCGAAAATTCGATATTTTTGGGTCCCAGAAGCAATCTCCACATGCCTACTCAGTGCTAGAATGTTTTTAAAATACACGCTAAAAACATGCTATAAATCGATATTTTAGGTGTCCAAATTCGATATGTGCATGCATCTTCTGTACCCGTTTATATCTCAAATTCAGGCTCAAAACAGCCGAAAATTCGATATTTTTGGGTCCCAAAAGCGATCTGTACATGTCTACTCCGTGTTAGAGTATTTTTAAAATACAGGCCCAAAACATGCTAAAAATCGAAATTTTAGGTGACCAAAGTCGATATGTGCATTAATCATCTGTACCCGTTTATATCTCAAATTCAGGCTCAAAACACCCAAAAAATCGATATTTTTGTGTCCCAGAAGCGATCTGTACATGCCTACTCCGTGTTAGAATATTTTCAAAATACAGGCCCAAAACATGTTAAAAATCGATATTTTAGGTGCAAAAAGTCGATATGTGCATGCATCTTCTTTACCCGTTTATATCTCAAATTCAGGCTCAAAACACCCAAAAAATCGATATTTTTGAGTCCCAGAAGCGATCTGTACATGTCTACACCGTGCTATAGTATTTTCAAAATACAGGCCCAAAACATGCTCAAAATCGATATTTTAGGTGCCCAAAGTCGATATGTGCATGCATCTTCTGTACCCGTTCATATCTCAAATTCAGGCTCAGAACACCCTAAAATTCGATTTATTTTGGTTACAGAAGCGATCTGTACGTGTCTACTCAGTGTTAGAGTATTTTAAAAATACAGGCCCAAAACATGCTCAAAATCGATATTTTGGGTGCCCAAAGTCGATATGTGCATGCATCTTCTGTACCCGTTTATATTTCAAATTCAGACTCAAAACACCCAAATATTCAATATTTTTGGGTCCCAAAAGCAATGTGTACATGCATAGTCCGTGTTAGAGTATTTTCAAAATACAGGTCTATAACATGCTGAAAATCGATATTTTAGCTGCCTAAAGTCAATATGTGTATGTATCTTCTGTACCCGTCTATATCCCAAATTCAGGTTCAAAACACTCGAAAATTCGATATTTTTGGGTCCCAGAAGCAATCTGTACATGCATACTTCTTGCTAGAATGTTTTCAAGATAAAGACCCAAAACATGCTCAAAATCGAAATTTTAGGTGCAAAAAGTCGAAATGTGCATGCATCTTCTGTACCCGTTTATATCTCAAATTCAGGCTCAAAACACCCGAAAATTCGATATTTTTGGGTCCCCGAAGCGATCTGTACATGCCTACTCCGTGTTAATGTATTTTCAAAATACAGGCCCAAAACATGCTGAAAATCTATATATAATTGCCCAAAGTCAATATGTGTATGCATCTTCTGTACCCGTCTATATCCCAAATTCAGGTTCAAAACACCAGAAAATTCGGTATTTTTGTGTCCCAGAAGCGATCTGTACATGCCTACTCCTTGCTAGAATTTTTTCAAGATACAGACCCAAAACATGCTCAAAATCGATATTTTAGGTGCAAAAAGTCGATATGTGCATGCATCCTCTGTACCCGGTTATATCCCAAATTCAGGCTCAAAACCCTCGAAAATTCCATATTTTTGGGTCCCAGAAGCGATCTGTACATGCCTACTCAGTGCTAGAATATTTTCAAATTATACGCCCAAAACATACTAAAAATCGATATTTTGGGTGCCAAAGTCGATATGTGCATGCATCTTCTGTACCCGTTCATATCTCAAATTCAGGCTCAGAACACCCTAAAATTCGATTTATTTGGGTTCCAGAAGCGATCTGTACGTGTCTACTCAGTGTTTGAGTATTTTCAAAGTACAGGCCTAAAACATGCTGAAAATCGATATTTTAGCTGCCCAAAGTCAATATGTGTATGCATCTTCTGTACCCGTCTATATCCCAAATTCAGGTTCAAAACACTCGAAAATTCTATATTTTTGGGTCCTAGAAGCGATCTGTACATGCCTACTCCGTGTTAATGTATTTTCAAAATACAGGCCCAAAACATGCTGAAAATCTAATATTTTGGGTGCCAAAGTCGATATGTGCATGCATCTTCTGTACCCGTTTATATCTCAAATTCAGGCTCAAAACACCCAACAAATCGATATTTTTGTGTCCCAAAAGCGATCTGTACATGTCTACTCCGAGTTAGAGTGTTTTTAAAATACAGGCCCAAAACATGCTCAAAATCGATATTTTATGTGCCCAAAGTCAATATGTGTATTTATCTTCTGTACACGTGTATATCCCTAATTCAAGTTCTAAACACCAGAAAATTCGATATTTTTGGGTCCCAAAAGCGATCTGTACATGCCTACTCCTTGCTAGAATGTTTTGAAGATACATACCCAAAACATGCTCAAAATCGATATTTTAAGTGCAAAAAGTCGATATGTGCATGTATCTTCTGTACCCGTTTATATCTCAAATTTAGTTTCAAAACACCCGAAAATTCAATATTTTTGGGTCCCAGAAGCGATATGTACGTTCACACTCCGTGTTAGAGTGTTTTTAAAATACAGGGCCAAAACATGCTGAAAATCGATATTTTATGTGCCCAAAGTCAAAATGTGTATGCATATTCTGTACACGTGTATATCCCTAATTCAGGTTCAAAACACCAGAAAATTCGGTATTTTTGGGTCCCAGAAGCAATCTGTACATGCCTACTCCTTGCTAGAATTTTTTCTAGATACAGACCCAAAACATGCTCAAAATCGATATTTTAGGTGCAAAAAGTCGATATGTGCATGCATCCTCTGTACCCGGTTATATCCCAAATACTGGCTCAAAACCCCCTAAAATTCGATATTTTTGGGTCCCAGAAGCGATCTGTACATGCCTACTCAGTGCTAGAATATTTTCAAATTATACGCCGAAAACATACTCAAATTCGATATTTTGGGTGCCAAAGTCGATATGTGCATGTATCTTCTGTACCCGTTTATATCTCAAATTCAGGCTCAAAACATCCAAAAAATCGATATTTTTGTGTCCCTGAAGCGATCTGTACATGTCTACACCGTGCTATAGTATTTTCAAAATACAGGCCCAAAACATGCTGAAAATCTATATTTTAGGTGCCCAAAGTCGATATGTGCATGCATCTTCTTTACCCGTTTATATCTCAAATTCAGGCTCAAAACACCCGAAAATTCGATATTTTTGGGTCCCCGAAGCCATCTTTACATGCCTACTCCGTGTCAGAGTATTTTCAAGATACAGGCCCAAAACATGCTCAAAATCGATATTTTAGGTGCCCAAAGTCGATATGTGCCTGCATCTTCTGTATCCGTCTATATCCCAAATTCAGGTTCAAAACACACGAAAATTCGATATTTTTGGGTCCCAGAAGAGATCTGTACATGCCTACTCCTTGCTAGAATTTTTTAAGATACAAACCCAAGACATGCTCAAAATCGATATTTTAGGTGCAAAAAGTCGATATGTGCATGCATCTTGTGTACCCGTTTATATCTCAAATTCAGGCTCAAAACACCCGAAAATTCGATATTTTTGGGTCCCTTAAGCGATCTGTACATGCATAGTCCGCGAAGAATGTTTTCAAAATATAGGCTCAAAACATGCTAAAAATCGATATTTTAAGTGTCCAAAGTCAATATGTGCATGCATCCTCTGTACCCGTTTATATCTCAAATTCAGGCTCAAAACACCCGAAAATTCGATATTTTTGGGTCCCAGAAGCGATTTGTAAATGTCTACTCCGTGTTAGAGTATTTTTGAAATACAGACCCAAAACATGCTAAAAATCGATATTTTAGGTGCCCAAAGTCGATATGTGCATGCATCTTCTGTACCCGTTTATATCTCAAATTCAGGCTCAAAACACCCGAAAATTCCATATTTTTGGGTCCCAGAAGCGATCTGTACGTGCATACTCCGTGTTAGAGTGTTTTTAAAATACAGGCTCAAAACATGCTGAAAATCGATATTTTATGTGCCCAAAGTCAATATGTGCATGCATCTTCTGTACCCGTTTATATCTCAAATTCAGGCTCAAAACTCCGAAAATTCGATTTTTTTGGGTCCCTTAAGCAATCTGCACATGCCTACTCAGTGCTAGAATGTTTTTAAAATACAGGCTCAAAACATGCTATAAATCGATATTTTAGGTGTCCAAAGTCAATATGTGCATGCATCTTCTGTACCCGTTTATATCTCAAATTCAGGCTCAAAACACCCGAAAATTCGATATTTTTGGGTCCCAAAAGCAATCTGTACATGTCTACTCCGTGTTAGAGTATTTTTAAAATACAGGCCCAAAACATGCTAAAAATCGAAATTTTAGGTGCCCAAAGTCGATATGTGCATTCATCATCTGTACCCGTTTATATCTCAAATTCAGGCTCAAAACACCCGAAAATTCGATATATTTGGGTCCCAAAAGCGATCTGTACATGTCTACTCCGTGTTAGAGTATTTTTAAAATACAGGCCCAAAACATGCTAAAAATCGAAATTTTAGGTGCCCAAAGTCGATATGTGCATTCATCATCTGAACCCGTTTATATCTCAAATTCAGGCTCAAAACACCCGAAAATTCAATATTTTTGGGTCCCAGAAGCGATATGTATGTGCACACTCCGTGTTAGAGTTTTTTTTAAATACAGGGCCAAAACATGCTTAAAATCGATATTTTATGTGCCCAAAGTCAAAATGTGTATGCATATTCTGTACACGTGTATATCCCTAATTCAGGTTCAAAACACCAGAAAATTCAAAATTTTTGGGTCCCAGAAACGATCTGTACATGCCTACTCCGTGTTAATGTATTTTCTAAATACAGGCCCAAAACATGCTCAAAATCTATATTTTAGGTGCCCAAAGTCAATATGTTTATGTATCTTCTGTACCCGTCTATTACCCAAATTCAGGTTCAAAACACTAGAAAATTCGGTATTTTTGGGTCCCAGAAGCAATATGTACATGCCTACTCCTTTCTAGAATTTTTTTTAGATACAGACCCAAAACATGCTCAAAATCGATATTTTAGGTGCAAAAAGTCGATATGTGCATGCATCCTCTGTACCCGGTTATATCCCAAATACTGGCTCAAAACCCCCTAAAATTCGATATTTTTGGGTCCCAGAAGCGATCTGTACATGCCTACTCAGTGCTAGAATATTTTCAAATTATACGCCGAAAACATACTAAAATTCGATATTTTGGGTGCCAAAGTCGATATTTGCATGCATCTTCTGTACCCGTTTATATCTCAAATTCAGGCTCAAAACATCCAAAAAATCGATATTTTTGTGTCCCTGAAGCGATCTGTACATGTCTACACCGTGCTATAGTATTTTCAAAATACAGGCCCAAAACATGCTGAAAATCTATATTTTAGGTGCCCAAAGTCGATATGTGCATGCATCTTCTTTACCCGTTTATATCTCAAATTCAGGCTCAAAACACCCAAAAATTCGATATTTTTGGGTCCCCAGAGCCATCTTTACATGCCTACTCCGTGTTAGAGTATTTTCAAGATACAGGCCCAAAACATGCTCAAAATCGATATTTTAGGTGCCCAAAGTCGAAATGTGCATGCATCTTCTGTACCCGTTTATATCTCAAATTCAGGCTCAAAACAGCCGAAAATTCGATATTTTTGGGTCCCCGAAGCGATCTGTACATGCCTACTCCGTGTTAATGTATTTTCAAAATACAGGCCCATAACATGCTGAAAATCTATATATAATTGCCCAAAGTCAATATGTGCATGCATCCTCTGTACCCGTTTATATCTCAAATTCAGGCTCAAAACACCCGAAAATTCGATATTTTTGGGTCCCAAAAGCGATCTGTAAATGTCTACTCCGTGTTAGAGTATTTTTGAAATACAGACCCAAAACATGCTAAAAATCGATATTTTAGGTGCCCAAAGTCGATATGTGCATGCATCTTCTGTACCCGTTTATATCTCAAATTCAGGCTCAAAACACCCGAAAATTCCATATTTTTGGGTCCCAGAAGCGATCTGTACGTGCATACTCCGTGTTAGAGTGTTTTTAAAATACAGGCTCAAAACATGCTGAAAATCGATATTTTATGTGCCCAAAGTCAATATGTGTAAGCATCTTCTGTACACGTGTATATCCCTAATTCAAGTTCAAAACACCCGAAAATTCGATATTTTTGGGTCCCAGAAGCAATCTGTACATGCCTACTCCTTGCTAGAATGTTTTCAAGATACAGACCAAAAACATGCTCAAAATCGATATTTTAAGTGCAAAAAGTCGATATGTGCATGCATCTTCTGTACCCGTTAATATTTCAAATTCAGGCTCAAAACTCCAAAAATTCGATTTTTTTGGGTCCCTTAAGCAATCTGCACATGCCTACTCAGTGCTAGAATGTTTTTAAAATACAGGCTTAAAACATGCTATAAATCGATATTTTAGGTGCCCAAAGTCGATATGTGCTTGCGTCCTCTGTACCCGGTTATATCCCAAATTCTGGCTCAAAACCCCCGAAAATTCGATATTTTTGGGTCCCAGAAGCGATCTGTACATGCCTACTCAGTGCTAGAATATTTTCAAATTATACGCCGAAAACATACTAAAAATCGATATTTTGGGTGCCAAAGTCGATATGTGCATGCATCTTCTGTACCCGTTTATATCTCAAATTCAGGCTCAAAACACCCAAAAAATCGATATTTTTGAGTCCCAGAAGCGATCTGTACATGTCTACACCGTTCTATAGTACTTTCAAAATACAGGCCCAAAACATGCTCAAAATCGATATTTTAGGTGCCCAAAGTCGATATGTGCATGCATCTTCTGTACCCGTTCATATCTCAAATTCAGGCTCAGAACACCCTAAAATTCGATTTATTTGGGTTCCAGAAGCGATTTGTACGTGTCTACTCAGTGTTAGAGTATTTTAAAAATACAGGTCCAAAACATGCTCAAAATCGATATTTTGGGTGCCCAAAGTCGATATGTGCATGCATCTTCTGTACCCGTTTATATCTCAAATTCAGACTCAAAACACCCGAATATTCAATATTTTTGGGTCCCTAAAGCAATGTGTACATGCATACTCCGTGTTAGAGTATTTTCAAAATACAGGTCTATAACATGCTGAAAATCGATATTTTAGCTGCCCAAAGTCAATATGTGTATGTATCTTCTGTACCCGTCTATATCCCAAATTCAGGTTCAAAACACTCGAAAATTTGATATTTTTGGGTCCCAGAAGCAATCTGTACATGCTTACTTCTTGCTTGAATGTTTTCAAGAAACAGACCCAAAACATGCTCAAAATCGATATTTTAGGTGCAAAAAGTCGAAATGTGCATGCATCTTCTGTACCCGTTTATATCTCAAATTCAGGCTCAAAACACCAGAAAAGTCGATATTTTTGGGTCCCCGAAGCGATCTGTACATGCCTACTCCGTGTTAGAGTATTTTCAAAATACAAGCCCAAAACATGCTCAAAATCTATATTTTAGGTGACCAAAGTCAATATGTGTATGCATCTTCTGTACCCGTCTATATCCCAAATTCAGGTTCAAAACACCAGAAAATTCGGTATTTTTGGGTCCCAAAAGCGATATGTACATGCCTACTCCTTGCTAGAATTTTTTCAAGATACAGACCCAAAACATGCTCAAAATCGATATTTTAGGTGCAAAAAGTAGATATGTGCATGCATCCTCTGTACCCAGTTATATCCCAAATCCAGGCTCAAAACCCCCGAAAATTCCATATTTTTTGGTCCCAGAAGCGTTCTGTACATGCCTACTCAGTGCTAGAATATTTTCAAATTATACGCCCAAAACATACTAAAAATCGATATTTTGGGTGCCAAAGTCGATATGTGCATACATCTTCTGTACCAGTTCATATCTCAAATTCAGGCTCAGAACACCCTAAAATTTGATTTATTTGGGTTCCAGAAGCGATCTATACGTGTCTACTCAGTGTTAGAGTATTTTAATAATACAGGCCCAAAACATGCTCAAAATCGATATTTTGGGTGCCCAAAGTCGATATGTGCATGCATCTTCTGTACCCGTTTATATCTCAAATTCAGACTCAAAACACCCGAATATTCGATATTTTTTGGCCCCAAAAACAATGTGTACATGCATACTCCGTGTTAGAGTTTTTTCAAAGTACAGGCCTAAAACATGCTAAAAATCTATATTTTAGCTGCCCAAAGTCAATATGTGTATGCATCTTCTGTACCTGTCTATATCCCAAATTCAGTTTCAAAACACTCGAAAATTCTATATTTTTGGGTCCTAGAAGCGATCTGTACATGCCTACTCCGTGTTAATGTATTTTCAAAATACAAGCCCAAAACATGCTCAAAATCTATATTTTAGGTGACCAAAGTCAATATGTGTATGCATCTTCTGTACCCGTCTATATCCCAAATTCAGGTTCAAAACACCAGAAAATTCGGTATTTTTGGGTCCCAAAAGCGATGTGTACATGCCTACTCCTTGCTAGAATTTTTTCAAGATACAGACCCAAAACATGCTCAAAATCGATATTTTAGGTGCAAAAAGTCGATATGTGCATGCATCCTCTGTACCCAGTTATATCCCAAATCCAGGCTCAAAACCCCCGAAAATTCCATATTTTTTGGTCCCAGAAGCGATCTATACATGCCTACTCAGTGCTAGAATATTTTCAAATTATACGCCCAAAACATACTAAAAATCGATATTTTGGGTGCCAAAGTCGATATGTGCATGCATCTTCTGTACCAGTTCATATCTCAAATTCAGGCTCACAACACCCTAAAATTCGATTTATTTTTGTTCCAGAAGCGATCTATACGTGTCTACTCAGTGTTAGAGTATTTTAAAAATACAGGCCCAAAACATGCTCAAAATCGATATTTTGGGTGCCCAAAGTCGATATGTGCATGCATCTTCTGTACCCGTTTATATCTCAAATTCAGACTCAAAACACCCGAATATTCGATATTTTTTGGCCCCAAAAACAATGTGTACATGCATACTCCGTGTTAGAGTTTTTTCAAAGTACAGGCCTAAAACATGCTAAAAATCGATATTTTAGCTGCCCAAAGTCAATATGTGTATGCATCTTCAGTACCTGTCTATATCCCAAATTCAGTTTCAAAACACTCGAAAATTCTATATTTTTGGGTCCTAGAAGCGATCTGTACATGCCTACTCCGTGTTAATGTATTTTCAAAATACAGGCTCAAAACATGCTGAAAATCTATATATTAGGTGCCCAAAGTCAATATGTGTATTCATCTTCTGTACCCGTCTATATCCCAAATTCAGGTTCAAAACACCAGAAAATTCGAAATTTTTGGGTCCCAGAAGCGATCTGTACATGCCTACTCAGTGCTAGAATATTTTCTAATTATACGCCAAAAACATACTAAAAATCGATATTTTGGGTGCCAAAGTCGATATGTGCATGCATCTTCTGTACCGGTTTATATCTCAAATTCAGGCTCAAAACACCCGAAAATTCAATATTTTTGGGTCCCAGAAGCGATATGTACGTGCATACTCCGTGTTAGAGAGTTTTTAAAATACAGGCCCAAAACATGGTGAAAATCGATATTTTATGTGCCCAAAGTCAATATGTGTATGCATCTTCTGTACACGTGTATATCCCTAATTCAAGTTCAAAACACCAGAAAATTCGATATTTTTGGGTCCCAAAAGCGATCTGTACATGCCTCCTCCTTGCTAGAAAGTTTTCATGATACAGACCCAAAACATGCTCAAAATCGATATTTTAAGTGCAAAAAGTCGATATGTGCATGCATCTTCTGTACCCTTTTATATCTCAAATTCAGGCTCAAAACTCCGAAAATTCGATATTTTTGGGTCCCAGAAGCAATCTCCACATGCCTACTCAGTGCTAGAATGTTTTTAAAATACACGCTAAAAACATGCTATAAATCGATATTTTAGGTGTCCAAAGTCAATATGTGCATGCATCTTCTGTACCCGTTTATATCTCAAATTCAGGCTCAAAACACCCGAAAATTCGATATTTTTGGGTCCCAAAAGCGATCTGTACATGTCTACTCCGTGTTAGAGTATTTTTAAAATACAGGCCCAAAACATGCTAAAAATCGAAATTTTAGGTGACCAAAGTCGATATGTGCATTCATCATCTGTACCCGTTTATATCTCAAATTCAGGCTCAAAACACCCAAAAAATCGATATTTTTGTGTCCCAGAAGCGATCTGTACATGCCTACTCCGTGTTAGAATATTTTCAAAATACAGGCCCAAAACATGTTAAAAATCGATATTTTAGGTGCAAAAAGTCGATATGTGCATGCATCTTCTGTACCCGTTTATATCTCAAATTCAGGCTCAAAACACCCAAAAAATCGATATTTTTGAGTCCCAGAAGCGATCTGTACATGTCTACACCGTGCTATAGTATTTTCAAAATACAGGCCCAAAACATGCTCAAAATCGATATTTTAGGTGCCCAAAGTCGATATGTGCATGCATCTTCTGTACCCGTTCATATCTCAAATTCAGGCTCAGAACACCCTAAAATTCGATTTATTTTGGTTACAGAAGCGATCTGTACGTGTCTACTCAGTGTTAGAGTATTTTAAAAATACAGGCCCAAAACATGCTCAAAATCGATATTTTGGGTGCCCAAAGTCGATATGTGCATGCATCTTCTGTACCCGTTTATATCTCAAATTCAGACTCAAAACACCCAAATATTCAATATTTTTGGGTCCCAAAAGCAATGTGTACATGCATAGTCCGTGTTAGAGTATTTTCAAAATACAGGTCTATAACATGCTGAAAATCGATATTTTAGCTGCCTAAAGTCAATATGTGTATGTATCTTCTGTACCCGTCTATATCCCAAATTCAGGTTCAAAACACTCGAAAATTCGATATTTTTGGGTCCCAGAAGCAATCTGTACATGTTTACTTCTTGCTAGAATGTTTTCAAGATACAGACCCAAAACATGCTCAAAATCGATATTTTAGGTGCAAAAAGTCGAAATGTGCATGCATCTTCTGTACCCGTTTATATCTCAAATTCAGGCTCAAAACACCCGAAAAGTCGATATTTTTGGGTCCCCGAAGCGATCTGTACATGCCTACTCCGTGTTAATGTATTTTCAAAATACAGGCCCAAAACATGCTGAAAATCTATATATAATTGCCCAAAGTCAATATGTGTATGCATCTTCTGTACCCGTCTATATCCCAAATTCAGGTTCAAAACACCAGAAAATTCGGTATTTTTGTGTCCCAGAAGCGATCTGTACATGCCTACTCCTTGCTAGAATTTTTTCAAGATACAGACCCAAAACATGCTCAAAATCGATATTTTAGGTGCAAAAAGTCGATATGTGCATGCATCCTCTGTACCCGGTTATATCCCAAATTCAGGCTCAAAACCCTCGAAAATTCGGTATTTTTGGGTCCCAGAAGCGATCTGTACATGCCTACTCAGTGCTAGAATATTTTCAAATTATACGCCCAAAACATACTAAAAATCGATATTTTGGGTGCCAAAGTCGATATGTGCATGCATCTTCTGTACCCGTTCATATCTAAAATTCAGGCTCAGAACACCCTAAAATTCGATTTATTTGGGTTCCAGAAGCGATCTGTACGTGTCTACTCAGTATTAGAGTATTTTCAAAGTACAGGCCTAAAACATGCTGAAAATCGATATTTTAGCTGCCCAAAGTCAATATGTGTATGCATCTTCTGTACCCGTCTATATCCCAAATTCAGGTTCAAAACACTCGAAAATTCTATATTTTTGGGTCCTAGAAGCGATCTGTACATGCCTACTCCGTGTTAATGTATTTTCAAAATACAGGCCCAAAACATGCTGAAAATCTAATATTTTGGGTGCCAAAGTCGATATCTGCATGCATCTTCTGTACCCGTTTATATCTCAAATTCAGGCTCAAAACACCCAACAAATCGATATTTTTGTGTCCCAAAAGCGATCTGTACATGTCTACTCCGAGTTAGAGTGTTTTTAAAATACAGGCCCAAAACATGCTCAAAATCGATATTTTATGTGCCCAAAGTCAATATGTGTATGCATCTTCTGTACACGTGTATATCCCTAATTCAAGTTCTAAACACCAGAAAATTCGATATTTTTGGGTCCCAAAAGCGATCTGTACATGCCTACTCCTTGCTAGAATGTTTTGAAGATACATACCCAAAACATGCTCAAAATCGATATTTTAAGTGCAAAAAGTCGATATGTGCATGTATCTTCTGTACCCGTTTATATCTCAAATTTAGTTTCAAAACACCCGAAAATTCAATATTTTTGGGTCCCAGAAGCGATATGTACGTGCACACTCCGTGTTAGAGTGTTTTTAAAATACAGGGCCAAAACATGCTGAAAATCGATATTTTATGTGCCCAAAGTCAAAATGTGTATGCATATTCTGTACACGTGTATATCCCTAATTCAGGTTCAAAACACCAGAAAATTCGGTATTTTTGGGTCCCAGAAGCGATCTGTACATGCCTACTCCTTGCTAGAATTTTTTCTAGATACAGACCCAAAACATGCTCAAAATCGATATTTTAGGTGCAAAAAGTCGATATGTGCATGCATCTTGTGTACCCGTTTATATCTCAAATTCAGGCTCAAAACTCCGAAAATTCGATATTTTTGGGTCCCAGAAGCAATCTCCACATGCCTACTCAGTGCTAGAATGTTTTTAAAATACACGCTAAAAACATGCTATAAATCGATATTTTAGGTGTCCAAAGTCAATATGTGCATGCATCTTCTGTACCCGTTTATATCTCAAATTCAGGCTCAAAACACCCGAAAATTCGATATTTTTGGGTCCCAAAAGCGATCTGTACATGTCTACTCCGTGTTAGAGTATTTTTAAAATACAGGCCCAAAACATGCTAAAAATCGAAATTTTAGGTGACCAAAGTCGATATGTGCATTCATCATCTGTACCCGTTTATATCTCAAATTCAGGCTCAAAACACCCAAAAAATCGATATTTTTGTGTCCCAGAAGCGATCTGTACATGCCTACTCCGTGTTAGAATATTTTCAAAATACAGGCCCAAAACATGTTAAAAATCGATATTTTTGGTGCAAAAAGTCGATATGTGCATGCATCTTCTGTACCCGTTTATATCTCAAATTCAGGCTCAAAACACCCAAAAAATCGATATTTTTGAGCCCCAGAAGCGATCTGTACATGTCTACACCGTGCTATAGTATTTTCAAAATACAGGCCCAAAACATGCTCAAAATCGATATTTTAGGTGCCCAAAGTCGATATGTGCATGCATCTTCTGTACCCGTTCATATCTCAAATTCAGGCTCAGAACACCCTAAAATTCGATTTATTTTGGTTACAGAAGCTATCTGTACGTGTCTACTCAGTGTTAGAGTATTTTAAAAATACAGGCCCAAAACATGCTCAAAATCGATATTTTGGGTGCCCAAAGTCGATATGTGCATGCATCTTCTGTACCCGTTTATATCTCAAATTCAGACTCAAAACACCCAAATATTCAATATTTTTGGGTCCCAAAAGCAATGTGTACATGCATAGTCCGTGTTAGAGTATTTTCAAAATACAGGTCTATAACATGCTGAAAATCGATATTTTAGCTGCCTAAAGTCAATATGTGTATGTATCTTCTGTACCCGTCTATATCCCAAATTCAGGTTCAAAACACTCGAAAATTCGATATTTTTGGGTCCCAGAAGCAATCTGTACACGTTTACTTCTTGCTAGAATGTTTTCAAGATACAGACCCAAAACATGCTCAAAATCGATATTTTAGGTGCAAAAAGTCGAAATGTGCATGCATCTTCTGTACCCGTTTATATCTCAAATTCAGGCTCAAAACAGCCGAAAATTCGATATTTTTGGGTCCCCGAAGCGATCTGTACATGCCTACTCCTTGTTAATGTATTTTCAAAATACAGGCCCAAAACATGCTGAAAATCTATATATAATTGCCCAAAGTCAATATGTGTATGCATCTTCTGTACCCGTCTATATCCCAAATTCAGGTTCAAAACACCAGAAAATTCGGTATTTTTGTGTCCCAGAAGCGATCTGTACATGCCTACTCCTTGCTAGAATTTTTTCAAGATACAGACCCAAAACATGCTCAAAATCGATATTTTAGGTGCAAAAAGTCGATATGTGCATGCATCCTCTGTACCCGGTTATATCCCAAATTCAGGCTCAAAACCCTCGAAAATTCGGTATTTTTGGGTCCCAGAAGCGATCTGTACATGCCTACTCAGTGCTAGAATATTTTCAAATTATACGCCCAAAACATACTAAAAATCGATATTTTGGGTGCCAAAGTCGATATGTGCATGCATCTTCTGTACCCGTTCATATCTCAAATTCAGGCTCAGAACACCCTAAAATTCGATTTATTTGCGTTCCAGAAGCGATCTGTACGTGTTTACACAGTGTTAGAGTATTTTCAAAGTACAGGCCTAAAACATGCTGAAAATCGATATTTTAGCTGCCCAAAGTCAATATGTGTATGCATCTTCTGTACCCGTCTATATCCCAAATTCAGGTTCAAAACACTCGAAAATTCTATATTTTTGGGTCCTAGAAGCGATCTGTACATGCCTACTCCGTGTTAATGTATTTTCAAAATACAGGCCCAAAACATGCTGAAAATCTAATATTTTGGGTGCCAAAGTCGATATGTGCATGCATCTTCTGTACCCGTTTATATCTCAAATTCAGGCTCAAAACACCCAACAAATCGATATTTTTGTGTCCCAAAAGCGATCTGTACATGTCTACTCCGAGTTAGAGTGTTTTTAAAATACAGGCCCAAAACATGCTGAAAATCGATATTTTATGTGCCCAAAGTCAATATGTGTATGCATCTTCTGTACACGTGTATATCCCTAATTCAAGTTCTAAACACCAGAAAATTCGATATTTTTGGGTCCCAAAAGCGATCTGTACATGCCTACTCCTTGCTAGAATGTTTTGAAGATACATACCCAAAACATGCTCAAAATCGATATTTTAAGTGCAAAAAGTCGATATGTGCATGTATCTTCTGTACCCGTTTATATCTCAAATTTAGTTTCAAAACACCCGAAAATTCAATATTTTTGGGTCCCAGAAGCGATATGTACGTGCACACTCCGTGTTAGAGTGTTTTTAAAATACAGGGCCAAAACATGCTGAAAATCGATATTTTATGTGCCCAAAGTCAAAATGTGTATGCATATTCTGTACACGTGTATATCCCTAATTCAGGTTCAAAACACCAGAAAATTCAGTATTTTTGGGTCCCAGAAGCAATCTGTACATGCCTACTCCTTGCTAGAATTTTTTCTAGATACAGACCCAAAACATGCTCAAAATCGATATTTTAGGTGCAAAAAGTCGATATGTGCATGCATCTTGTGTACCCGTTTATATCTCAAATTCAGGCTCAAAACACCCGAAAATTCGATATTTTTGGGTCCCTTAAGCGATCTGTACATGCATAGTCCGTGAAGAATGTTTTCAAAATATAGGCTCAAAACATGCTAAAAATCGATATTTTAAGTGTCCAAAGTCAAAATGTGTATGCATATTCTGTACACGTGTATATCCCTAATTCAGGTTCAAAACACCAGAAAATTCAAAATTTTTGGGTCCCAGAAACGATCTGTACATGCCTACTCCGTGTTAATGTATTTTCTAAATACAGGCCCAAAACATGCTGAAAATCTATATATAATTGCCCAAAGTCAATATGTGTATGCATCTTCTGTACCCGTCTATATCCCAAATTCAGGTTCAAAACACCAGAAAACTCGGTATTTTTGTGTCCCAGAAGCGATCTGTACATGCCTACTCCTTGCTAGAATTTTTTCAAGATACAGACCCAAAACATGCTCAAAATCGATATTTTAGGTGCAAAAAGTCGATATGTGCATGCATCCTCTGTACCCGGTTATATCCCAAATACTGGCTCAAAAAAACCCCTAAAATTCGATATTTTTGGGTCCCAGAAGCGATCTGTACATGCCTACTCAGTGCTAGAATATTTTCAAATTATACGCCCAAAACATACTAAAAATCGATATTTTGGGTGCCAAAGTCGATATGTGCATGCATCTTCTGTACCCGTTTATATCTCAAATTCAGGCTCAAAACATCCAAAAAATCGATATTTTTGTGTCCCTGAAGCGATCTGTACATGTCTACACCGTGCTATAGTATTTTCAAAATACAGGCCCAAAACATGCTGAAAATCTATATTTTAGGTGCCCAAAGTCGATATGTGCATGCATCTTCTTTACCCGTTTATATCTCAAATTCAGGCTCAAAACACCCGAAAATTCGATATTTTTGGGTCCCCGAAGCCATCTTTACATGCCTACTCCGTGTTAGAGTATTTTCAAGATACAGGCCCAAAACATGCTCAAAATCGATATTTTAGGTGCCCAAAGTCGATATGTGCCTGCATCTTCTGTATCCGTCTATATCCCAAATTCAGGTTCAAAACACACGAAAATTCGATATTTTTGGGTCCCAGAAGCGATCTGTACATGCCTACTCCTTGCTAGAATTTTTTAAGATACAAACCCAAGACATGCTCAAAATCGATATTTTAGGTGCAAAAATTCGATATGTGCATGCATCTTGTGTACCCGTTTATATCTCAAATTCAGGCTCAAAACACCCGAAAATTCGATATTTTTGGGTCCCTTAAGCGATCTGTACATGCATAGTCCGTGTAGAATGTTTTCAAAATATAGGCTCAAAACATGCTAAAAATCGATATTTTAAGTGTCCAAAGTCAATATGTGCATGCATCCTCTGTACCCGTTTATATCTCAAATTCAGGCTCAAAACACCCGAAAATTCGATATTTTTGGGTCCCAAAAGCGATCTGTAAATGTCTACTCCGTGTTAGAGTATTTTTGAAATACAGACCCAAAACATGCTAAAAATCGATATTTTAGGTGCCCAAAGTCGATATGTGCATGCAACTTCTGTACCAGTTTATATCTCAAATTCAGGCTCAAAACACCCGAAAATTCAATATTTTTGGGTCCCAGAAGCGATCTGTACGTGCATACTCCGTGTTAGAGTGTTTTTATAATACAGGCTCAAAACATGCTGAAAATCGATATTTTATGTGCCCAAAGTCAATATGTGTAAGCATCTTCTGTACACGTGTATATCCGTAATTCAAGTTCAAAACACCCGAAAATTCGATATTTTTGGGTCCCAAAAGCGATCTGTACATGCCTACTCCTTGCTAGAATGTTTTCAAGATACAGACCAAAAACATGCTCAAAATAGTGCATTTGTTGCGGCTTCTAGCCGCTTAAATTGTATTTATTGGTTGTGAAACCAGCACAGCTGATTTGCTATAGAATAGGCCCCTTCACAAGCCCAGGCCCCGTATAGGCATAATCTGGGTTGCAAGGGTCAATTCCGTGACGTTCATCGGAAGTAAATAAAATTCAAATCTGGCGCTGTACTGATAGTGGAGCCACCTGGTGGTGGTGAGGTGAGGTATTAAGCCCCTCCTCCGCTGAATACCGCTCGCCCACTCCAATGAGAAAGAAGTGAGTGCCTGCCGCATCGGGAGGTGGGTGGGACAGTAGAAGCTGTGCTGGTTTCACAACCAATAAATACAATTTAAGCGGCTAGAAGCCGCGACAAATGCACTATTATTGGTATAGTGAAACCAGCACAGCTGATTTGCTATGCATGCGATGCGGTAGGTGGGAGGTGAGGTGGAGGCAATCACGTGCTAGTTAAGAGTGGTTGAGAGTGGAGGGCAGGAATGATAACCGAGCCCGGTGATGCAGCAGCTAACGCCCCTCCCGACACTGGCTAGGTGAATAGCCGTGGTGGGGGAGAAGTAGCTTATACCATATAACCGTAGACCATTCTGTTATAGACCAGAATTGTTACACATAAAGTGTTTATAGGTAGACTCGAGGGTTCGGGCCTAGGAGAGGAGGGGGGAGGTGCCCATGGCAACCCCCCCCCCCCTTATTCAAGTCTTCTGAGTTAGGGCTATGGCCCTCGCTCAGGTAATGTGATCCCGAGGGGATGAAGGAGGACACTAGGATCCAGATATCCTGTGTAATAATATCTCCTGTCACTCATCGTAGTAAAGTAATTGTTTGGAAAATGAATACACAAGAATTCCGTAACAATGTAATTTATTTTAGTCTCTCTTTCACCATATGTACACGTAAAGAATGGGGATGAGTATGAAGCTGTACAAGATGTGGATGAGGTATGGGATGATGTGACGGGACTTAAATCACCCGACCTTTTCTCTTCGGGCGGCCCCTCCCCCCCATGTGTCTCCCGCAGGGACCCTGGGGAATAGAAGGTGGAGTACCCATAGCCACACAGGGGGTAGGGGAGAGCGAGTGGAACAGGTACCTCGTCCTGAAGGAGGAAGTGGACGCCCAGCCCCCCAAATCCTTGACCCTCTCCACCGAGTGAGTCCTGAGGAAGGCGAGGGAGGCGGCCACGCCCCTAACGCTGTGAGCCCTCGGGGCGTGTCCGGGATCCCCGTTCTCTATCACTCGGCAGAGAAGGCGAGCGATTGACCTAGGGAAGAGAGGGTTACCGGACCTAGAGTTGTAGAAGAGGTGGTCCGGAGAAGCCCCTCTCGTCGCCTCCACGTATGCAACAAAGGCGTGGACTGGGCAGAGGGGGTGGAAATTTCCATCCCTCAGGAACGAGGGTACTGCGAGAGGGCCAATTCTGTCGTCAGCCTGCTCGTTCTTAGCTAGAAAAGCAGGAGAGGGGGAAATGGTTAAGGAAGTAAGGTTAGGGGTTACTGAAGAAAAGGCTGTGTGACGGGTCAGGGCTGCCAACTGAGAAGCCCTGTAACCTGTAGCTAAGGCGAGCAGGAAGAGAGCTTTCTGGAGGAGGTGACAAACCTCCAGAGGGACCCCCTCGAAGGTCAGGTAGGAAAGGACATGATGAAGGGACCAGGAGGGTGTCTGGGCCCGGTGAGGTGCGGTCCCCGCCCGAATCCCCATCCTCAGGAGAGAGAGAGGCCTCTCCGAAACCTTAATGTTAAAACCCAGGAGGAGGGGATCAGACAGGGCTGCGTGATGCGCAAGCACCGTCGCCGGGGCCCTGTTGGTGGAATCGGCGAGCCACGTGAGGAATTCCAGGACTGTGTCCTCCGAGATGACCCTGGAGGGGTGTCTTCGCAAGAAGTCCTGGAATCTTTTCCAGCACGATTCGTATTGTCGCACCGAAGACTGACGATGAGCCCTCAACATCTTGTCCACTGTCTCCTTAGTGAACCTTTTGCTGAGGACTCCCCGTAGAAACTCCAAGCGTGTAGTTTCAGTGACGCTTGGAGTGGTGCAGACAGGGTGCTGGAGAGGCACGCCGATCCCAACTGAAGGGGATTAGGGCACCACCGGGACAACTCTCCGAACCACGGCTGTGCTGGCCAGAGGGGGGCTATGAGGAGAACCCTCCCCATGAAAGTGCGCAGCTTGAGGATCGCCTTCAGGAGGACTGAAGTGGCTGGGAGTGGGAAGAGGTAGAGATGACCCCACCTGTTCCAGTCCTCCGTGAAGGCGTCCGGGCCTCCCGCCTCTGTTCTGGATGAGAATGTCAGGAACAGAGGGAGTAGGGCCGTGGATGGGGAGGCGAATAGGTCCACCTCCGGTGTCCCGTAGCGAAGGCAGAGAGATTCGAACACAAGGGGACGCAGTTGCCACTCGACTGACGTCCCCCTGAACCTGGATAGGGCGTCCGCCCAATCGTTCTCCCGCCCTGGCACGTAGCGGGCCGAGAGGTGAATATCCCTCTTGGCCGCTATTGCGAAAATCTGTTCTGACAGGGACAGGAGAATTTCCGACCGTACGGTGCCCTGTTTCTGTAGGCACTGCACGGCCGCAACGTTGTCCATATCGAAGCGGACGCCTATCCTGGCAAACTGAGGGTGTCTGTTGAGCCATTCCTTCGCTACCATCAACTCCCGGGCGTTGATGTGCAGTAGCCTTTCCCCTTCCTTCCATCCCCTGCACCGTTGATGTCCCAGGCAAGACTGGTATCCCCAGCCTACGTCCGATGCGTCTGTCGCCACCGTGATCCCCGGGGGAGGGAACACCCAGGGGACCCGCTGACGCAGGGCACCGGGACGTAGCCAGGGGCGAAGGAGGCGGTGGAGAGAGGGGGACACTTGCCTGGGAAGGTCCCTGTGTGCGGGGGACAGGTGGAGGTTTACCTCCCGCGTCAGCCTCCTGTGTTTCAATCGTCCCAGGGGCATTGCAGGGGCCGCGAAATTTAGGGACCCGAGCAATGATTCCCACTGGCGGCGAGAGAAAGTACGGGAAAAATGCGCCTGGCGGACGTGGCGGAGGGTCCGGCGGGCGTTGTCTGGAGCGAGAGAGAGGGTGGCCGAAAGAGAGTCCCACTCTATTCCTAGCCAACACAGCTTGCGAGTGGGGGTGAGAGAGGACTTGGGGATGTTCAACAGGAACCCCATTTCCTCTAGCACTCCCCTCGCTACCCGGACGTTGTTTGCTACCTGCTCCTTGGAAGGGGCGTGAAGCAACCAATCGTCCAGGTACATGAGGGTGGGGACACCCGCCTCTGCCAGACGGGATGCCACCACCCTCACGAGTTTTGTGAAGACTCGCGGAGCTAGAGAAAGACCGAAAGGGAGCCTGGTAAACTGGAACGTCTCGGTCCCCACCTGGAAGGCCAGAAAGCGGCAAAACCTGGGGTGGATCGGGACGTGCCAGTACGCATCCTTGAGATCCAGGGATGCTAACCAGTCTCCCTTCCTCAGAACTGTGCGGACCTGAGCAACCGAAACCATCCTGAAATGCAACGTTTTCACGAATTTGTTTAGCTTGCTCAGGTCCATCACCAATCTCGTTTTTCCCTGGTCCTTTTTGGGGACCGTGAATAAACGAGAAAGAAAGACCCTTCCCGTCGCCCGCTCCACTACCCCTTTTTCCCGCATTTCTAACACATGCGGGACAACCGAAAGTGACACTTTGGTTGAGGTAGGAGGTAGACGTAGTGGCTGTAACGGGAGAAGACAGGTGTCAGTGAGAGT
This sequence comes from Petrolisthes cinctipes, assembly GCA_033782935.1. Classification (NCBI taxonomy): domain Eukaryota; kingdom Metazoa; phylum Arthropoda; class Malacostraca; order Decapoda; family Porcellanidae; genus Petrolisthes; species Petrolisthes cinctipes. The sequence continues at coordinate 263,863 of JAWQEG010000069.1, forward strand.
ACCGTTAATCCTAATCCCCCGGGGCCCGAGGGACCCGGGGGTGGTTGGGGGGTGAATGACAGGAGAGGCAGAGATTTTGACCGCAAGGGAAAATCTGATTTTGACCTAACGGTAGCCCAAGGACGGGATTAGGCATAATTCATATGTCAGAAAGTAAAGATGACAGTTACTCACCGGAACAGTAATCCAGGGCCATGACAGGCCCTGGCGAATTATCCTTGCTGCCCAGCCGTGGGTGGGCCAGGCTGCTGACCACCCTGTGAGGCAGCCCAGAGTGGGACCCTCAAGAGGCGTGGTCCTTCTGGGCGGGGTGGTTGAAGGAGGACTTGGGCTTCGAGTAGGACTTGGAGCCCTGTCCCCTTCCTCGAAACGGCTGCTGGCCCCTCTGGGAGGGCCTGTTGTGTGCTCTCGGGGGAGTGGGATAGGAGGGCCTCGGTAGCCTGGAGGGCTGGGAGGGCCTCCGGGGCTGGTAGGCTGGTCTGGCTGGCTGTGGGGCACGTGGCCTACGGACAAACAGAATGATTAGGAACCAAAGTAGACCCGAAAATCCTTCCATTTCACCCCCGTGACAACTCGGGTAAGACGAACACGAGAGGTACTTACTTGGAGGTGGAGGGTTTTGGTAAATTGATTACCGCTGGGAGGGAGGCGAAGATCGTGTCTGTCGCCGGTTGGTCAAAGAGGGCGGGGGACAAGGGGGCAGCTCGCACCACTCCCCTCTGTGCCATCTCCGGCGCAGATTTAGCCGCCGCCTGGCGGGCTGCTAGTCTCGCCTCGGCGAACGCCTTCGCCTCCTCCCGCATGAAGTGGGTCGCCATCGCCGCCACGCCCTCCATCACGGTGGCCATGGAAGAGAGGGTGTCACTGTAAGGGGTAAACAAGGAAAAAACCGAGCGAACCCGGGGATAAGTACCCGGGAGTAACAGAGAGACCCTCTACCCAGTATCCCTAAAAAACATGACACACGAGTAAGGTACTCACGCTAGCTGTACACCCGACATCTCGTGGTAGGAGTTGGTTAGGGCGTTGAGGCAGTCCCTAATCAACGAGGCGGCTGCTCCCGTGGAGATGGTGTGGGCCAACTCTAGACGGGTAGCAGACTCCGCCTGTCGCAACTTGCCATCGGGCTCCTTCAGCTGATAGGGGACCGGGGGCTCCTTCTCCGTCTTCCACAGGCACTCCCTCAAGCCCGGGGGGGCCCGGGAATGAGGGAGGATGACGGGGAAAGACGGAGGAGGGGGCTTCCTGGGCGCGTTGTTTCTCTGGTGGTCCAGGGACTTAAGGAGAAGGGCTGGAATGTCCAGGTCCCCTTCGCCCTTATCCCCCGGGAAGTACGCGCCTGGGGAAAGGAGGAGAGCCGTGTTACCGTGGGAGCGGTCAATCCTCCAAGCCCCGGACAAGTGTAGCTGGCTGTACTCCACCAGAAAACCCATCGCGTCCAGGGTCGCCGCAGAGGACACCCTAGATGAAGTGGGTACGGGCGCTGAGATAGGACGGACCTTGTAGAAGGGAATAGCCTCGCCCTTCTCATCCGCCCCCCACTTCACCACGACGTCATCCCTCCGGATCCATACGTCTGGTTGAGCCGTGTCCGGAGACCAAGCCACCAGTCTGCCCTCCTCCGAAGAGTGGGTCCAGGTAGGAGGGAGAAGAGACCAAGAGTAGGGAAGGTATCCGTCTCCCGAAGGAGGGGGTGACGGGGACGGAGGTGCGGAGGTAACCAACTCCTCAGCTACGTCCCCCGACGGAGACTCGAGCCCCGGGGAAACGGGAGGCACGAAAAGGACTCCCACATCCCCGGGAGGACTCGCGCCCTCGACGGGAGCAGCAGCGGGAGGCGGGGGAACAGGAGCGGGTTCCGCAGCGACAGCCGGAGGCTGCGTGACGGAAGCCCCAGGAAAAGCATGAGGAATAAGGGCGTGGAAGATCTTAACTATCTTCCTCGACGAGGGGCTGTCCCCCCCCCGCTTACCCTTGCGGGATTTGCGGGCGGGCGAAGGAGAGCTCCCCGACGACGAAGAAGAGGAAGAGGACGACGAAGAAGAGGAGGAAAGAGAACGGCGACGAGCACGGGACTTCCTGGAGTGGCGGGACCTCTTAGCTGAACGCTTGCGTCCTCTAGAGAGGCCTGAGGAGCCAGCTCTAGCAGGAGGCGAAGCTGGGGGTTCCCTGCTGGGCCCTTGTACCGGTGAGGCAGTCGGGAGAACCAGCGCGACAGACTCGCTCGTTTCCCGGGGGGATAAGCCCCGAGAAGGAGTCGTAGTACCGCCTAGGGAAGGAGGCTCAATCTCTCGGGCCTCAGGAGGTTCTAGCCCCTGAGACTCCGAGAGACAGGAAGAAGGGTAACGGGTCCTGAATAAACCCAGGTCCGCTCCCAAAATCGGGTCCACCCACGCCAAAGAAGAACCATCTCGTTTGTGGGCCATTCTGCTAGCCCTCGTCCACGCCATACGAAGAGAAGCAAGGGCAGGGAGCTTGGAGCGGGCAGAAGGGGAGGTAACCCGACACAACTCAGCCCAGGGGCGGCACACACCACACGCCAAAGGGTCGTAACCCAAGGGAGTGAAGCAGGGTGCGTGAGGTGAACAGTGCAGGTGTCCGTCAGGCGAGACCCGCACGGTACATCCTGAGGCAGCACAAAGGGCACGAGTAGGCTGAGGGAGAAAAGAATACACAAACATGGGTTAACACGTGCAAACACTGGAACACAGAAGACACGAAACCCATCCTCCCCGAAGGAAAGAAGCGCGGGACACGCCCGCTGAACCTGGGGACCAGGACACGATCCCCCACACTCGCGCAGCCGCCCAGGGAAAAACCCCGTAAAACCAAAACCGTCCGCCACATGGAGCGGGTAAATAAGGGCCCCCCGGACAGAATGAACCAGAAGGAGGGGTAGGAGGGGACCCGATAGCCTGAGAAGAAACACTCCAGGCTGAAAATAATGGAAAAACCCCAAAAATAAAATAAAAAAACCCCGCCCGGGAGAGGAAGAGAGAACCAGGGCACAATTCTCACTCCCCCTTACCGAGAGGGGACACATAATAATCGGGGAAGGCAAGAGGAAGGGCTGCAAAGACCCCATGTGCTCACCACGTGGGGCGGAGAAGTCCCACGTGGCGCCCACTAACCTCGCTAAAAAAACCCAGAAACCCCGATAAAATACACACGAAGCATGTACTAGTGGCAGGAGGAACAGTGAAAGGGGGGACAGACGGAGAAAAACTCCGAAAACAGGGGCTGAACAGCCCCCTTCGCTTAAGGAAAAGAACTAAGTCCTAACGAAGAAAAAAACCCCATAAACACCTAAAACCCTCCTAGAAAACACACATGATACATCTGCAAAGCAGGCTAGCCACTAGAACACAAAAGAAAAAATTATCAGGAACACGCGACACAATACCATAGCGTAGCAGCGAGGAGCGTAGATGTTGACTGAGACGTGTTCCGCGACAGAGTGGGCGAGCGGTATTCAGCGGAGGAGGGGCTTAATACCTCACCTCACCAACACCAGGTGGCTCCACTATCAGTACAGCGCCAGATTTGAATTTTATTTACTTCTGATGAACGTCACGGAATTGACCCTTCAAACTCAGATTATGCCTATACGGGGCCTGGGCTTGTGAAGGGGCCTATTCTATAGCAAATTAGCTGTGCTGGATTCACTATACCAATAATCGATATTTTAAGTGCAAAAATTCGATATGTGCATGCATCTTCTGTACCCGTTTATATCTCAAATTCAGGCTCAAAACTCCGAAAATTCGATATTTTTGGGTCCCAGAAGCAATCTGCACATGCCTACTCAGTGCTAGAATGTTTTTTAAATACAGGCTAAAAACATGCTATAAATCGATATTTTAGGTGTCCAAAGTCAATATGTGCATGCATCTTCTGTACCCGTTTATATCTCAAATTCAGTTTAAAAACACCCGAAAATTCGATATTTTTGGGTCCCAAAAGCGATCTGTACATGTCTACTCTGTGTTAGAGTATTTTTAAAATACAGGCCCAAAACATGCTAAAAATCGAAATTTTAGGTGCCCAAAGTCTATATGTGCATTCATCATCTGTACCCGTTTATATCTCAAATTCAGGCTCAAAACACCCGAAAATTCAATATTTTTGGGTCCCAGAAGCGATATGTACGTGCACACTCCGTGTTAGAGTGTTTTTAAAATACAGGGCCAAAACATTCTGAAAATCGATATTTTATGTGCCCAAAGTCAAAATGTGTATGCATATTCTGTACACGTGTATATCCCTAATTCAGGTTCAAAACTCCAGAAAATTCAAAATTTTTGGGTCCCAGAAACGATCTGTACATGCCTACTCCGTGTTAATGTATTTTCTAAATACAGGCCCAAAATATGCTCAAAATCTATATTTTAGGTGCCCAAAGTCAATATGTGTATGCATCTTCTGTACCCGTCTATTACCCAAATTCAGGTTCAAAACACTAGAAAATTCGGTATTTTTGGGTCCCAGAAGCAATCTGTACATGCCTACTCCTTGCTAGAATTTTTTCAAGATACAGACCCAAAAAAAGCTCAAAATCGATATTTTAGGTGCAAAAAGTCGATATGTGCATGCATCCTCTGTACCCGGTTATATCCCAAATTCTGGCTCAAAACCCCCGAAAATTCGATATTTTTGGGTGCCAGAAGCGATCTGTACATGCCTACTCAGTGCTAGAATATTTTCAAATTATACGCCGAAAACATACTAAAAATCGATATTTTGGGTGCCAAAGTCGATATGTGCATGCATCTTCTGTACCCGTTTAAATCTCAAATTCAGGCTCAAAACATCCGAAAATTCGATATTTTTGGGTCCCCGAAGCCATCTGTACATGCCTACTCCGTGTTAAAGTATTTTCAAAATACAGGCCCAAAACATGCTCAAAATCGATATTTTAGGTGCCCAAAGTCAATATGTGCATGCATCTTCTGTACCCGTTCGTATCTCAAATTCAGGCTCAGAACACCCTAAAATTCGATTTATTTGGGTTCCAGAAGCGATCTGTACGTGTCTACTCAGTGTTAGAGTATTTTTAAAAATACAGGCCCAAAACATGCTTAAAATCGATTTTTTGGGTGCCCAAAGTCGATATGTGCATGCATCTTCTGTACCCGTTTATATCTCAAATTCAGACTCAAAACACCCGAATATTCGATATTTTTGGGCCCCAAAAAACAATGTGTACATGCATACTCCGTGTTAGAGTATTTTCAAAGTACAGGCCTAAAACATGCTGAAAATCGATATTTTAGCTGCCCAAAGTCAATATGTGTATGCATCTTTTGTACCCGTCTATATCCCAAATTCAGGTTCAAAACACTCGAAAATTCTATATTTTTGGGTCCTAGAAGCGATGTGTACATGCCTACTCCGTGTTAATGTATTTTCAAAATACAGGCCCAAAACATGCTGAAAATCTATATATTAGGTGCCCAAAGTCAATATGTGCATGCATCTTCTGTACCCTTTTATATCTCAAATTCAGGCTCAAAACACCCAACAAATCGATATTTTTGTGTCCCAAAAGCGATCTGTACATGTCTACTCCGAGTTAGAGTGTTTTTAAAATACAGGCCCAAAACATGCTTAAAATCGATATTTTATGTGCCCAAAGTCAATATGTGTATGCATCTTCTGTACACGTGTATATCCCTAATTCAAGTTCAAAACACCAGAAAATTCGATATTTTTGGGTCCCAAAAGCGATCTGTACATGCCTACTCCTTGCTAGAATGTTTTCAAGATACAGACCCAAAACATGCTCAAAATCGATATTTTAAGTGCAAAAAGTGGATATGTGCATGCATCTTCTGTACCCGTTTGTATCTCAAATTCAGGCTCAAAACTCCGAAAATTCGATATTTTTGGGTCCCAGAAGCAATCTGCACATGCGTACTCAGTGCTAGAATGTTTTTAAAATACAGGCTAAAAATATGCTATAAATCGATATTTTAGGTGTCCAAATTCAAAATGTGTATGCATCTTCTATACCCGTCTATACCCCAAATTCAGGTTCAAAACACCCAAAAATTCGATATTTTTGGGTCCTAGAAGCGATCTGTACATGCCTACTCCTTTCTAGATTTTTTTAAGATACAAACCCAAGACATGCTCAAAATCGATATTTTATGTGCAAAAAGTCGATATGTGCATGCATCTTGTGTACCCGTTTATATCTCAAATTCAGGCTCAAAACACCCGAAAATTCGATATTTTTGGGTCCCTTAAGCGATCTGTACATGCATACTCCGTGTTAGAATGTTTTCAAAATATAGGCTCAAAACATGCTAAAAATCGATATTTTAGGTGTCCAAAGTCAATATGTGCATGCATCCTCTGTACCCGTTTATATCTCAAATTCAGGCTCAAAACACCCGAAAATTCGATATTTTTGGGTCCCAAAAGCGATCTGTAAATGTCTACTCCGTGTTAGTGTATTTTTGAAATACAGACCCAAAACATGCTAAAAATCGATATTTTAGGTGCCCAAAGTCGATATGTGCATGCATCTTCTGTACCCGTTTGTATCTCAAATTCAGGCTCAAAACTCCGAAAATTCGATATTTTTGGGTCCCAGAAGCAATCTGCACATGCCTACTCAGTGCTAGAATGTTTTTAAAATACAGGCTAAAAACATGCTATAAATCGATATTTTAGGTGTCCAAAGTCAATATGTGCATGCATCTTCTGTACCCGTTTATATCTAAAATTCAGGCTCAAAACATCCGAAAATTCGATATTTTTGGGTCCCAAAAGCGATCTGTACATGTCTACTCCGAGTTAGAGTATTTTTTAAGTACAGGCCCATAACATGCTAAAAATCGATATTTTAGGTGCCCAAAGTCGATATGTGCATGAATCTTCTGTACCCGTTTATATCTCAAAATTCAGGCTCAAAACACCCGAAAATTCAATATTTTTGTGTCCCAGAAGCGATCTGTACGTGCATACTCCGTGTTTGAGTGTTTTTAAAATACAGGCCAAAAACATGCTGAAAATCGAAATTTTATGTGCCCAAAGTCAATATGTGTATGCATCTTTTGTACACGTGTATATCCCAAATTCAAGTTCAAAACACCAGAAAATTCGATATTTTTGGGTCCCTAAAGCCATCTGTACATGCCTACTCCTTGCTAGAATGTTTTCAAGATACTGACCCAAAACATGCTCAAAATCGATATTTTAAGTGCAAAAAGTCGATATGTGCATGCATCTTCTGTACCCGTTTGTATCTCAAATTCAGGCTCAAAACTCCGAAAATTCGATATTTTTGGGTCCCAAAAGCGATATGTACATGTCTACTCCGTGTTAGAGTATTTTTAAAATACAGGCCCAAAACATGCTAATAATCGATATTTTAGGTGCCCAAAGTCGATATGTTCATGAATCTTCTGTATCCGTTTATATCTCAAATTCAGGCTCAAAACACCCAAAAAATCGCTATTTTTGTGTCCCAGGAGCGATCTGTACATGTCTACACCGTGTTTGAGTATTTTCAAAATACAGGCCCAAAACATGCTCAAAATCGATATTTTAGGTGCAAAAAGTCGATATGTGCATGCATCTTCTGTACCCGTTCATATCTCTAATTCAGGCTCAGAACAACCGAAAATTCGATTTATTTGGGTTCCAGAAGCGATCTGTACGTGTCTACTCAGTGTTAGAGTATTTTAAAAATACAGGCCCAAAACATGCTCAAAATCGATATTTTAGTTGCCCAAAGTCAATATGTGTATGCATCTTCTGTACCCGTCTATATCCCAAATTAAGGTTCAAAACACTCGAAAATTCGATATTTTTGGGTCCCAGAAGCAATCTGTACATGCCTACTTCTTGCTAGAATGTTTTCAAGATACAGACACAATACATGCTCAAAATCGATATTTTAGGTGCAAAAAGTCGATATGTGCATGCATCTTCTGTACCCGTTTATATCTCAAATTCAGGCTCAAAACACCAGAAAATTCCATATTTTTGGGTCCCCGAAGCGATCTGTACATGCCTACTCCGTGTTAGTGTATTTTCAAAATACAGGCCCAAAACATGCTAAAAATCGATATTTTAGGTGCCCAAAGTCGATATGTGCATGCATCTTCTGTATCCGTCTATATCCCAAATTCTGGTTCAAAACACCCGAATATTCGATAATTTTGGGTCCCAGAAGCGATCTGTACATGCCTACTCCTTGCTAGAATTATTTCAAGATATAGACTCAAAACATGCTCAAAATCGATATTTTAGGTGCAAAAAGTCGATATGTGCATGCATCCTCTGTACCCGGTTATATCCCAATTTCTGGCTCAGAACACCCGAAAATTCGATATTTTTGGGTCCCAGAAGCGATCTGTACATGCCTACTCAGTGCTAGAATATTTTCAAATTATACGTCCAAAACATACTAAAAATCGATATTTTGGGTGACCAAAGTCGATATGTGCATGCATCTTCTGTATCCGTTTATATATCAAATTCAGGCTCAAAACACCCCAAAAATTGATTTTTTTGTGTCCCAGAAGCGATCTGTACATGTCTACACCGTGTTTGAGTATTTTCAAAATACAGGCCCAAAACATGCTCAAAATCGATATTTTAGGTGCCCGAAGTCGATATGTGCATGCATCTTCTGTACCTGTTCATATCTCAAATTCAGGCTCAGAACAACCGAAAATTCGATTTATTTGGGTCCCAGAAGCGATCGGTACGTGTCTACTCCGTGTTAGAGTATTTTAAAAATACAGGCTCAAAACATGCTCAAAATCGATATTTTGGGTGCCCAAAGTCGATATGTGCATGCATCTTCTGTACCCGTTTATATCTCAAATTCAGACTGAAAACACCCGAATACTCGATATTTTTGGGTCCCAAAAGCCATCTGTACAAGCATACTACGTGTTAGAGTATTTTTAAAATACAGGCCTAAAACATGCTGTAAATCGATATTTTAGATGCCAAAAATCAATATGTGTATGCATCTTCTGTACCCGTCTATATCCCAAATTCAGGTTCAAAACACTAGAAAATTCGATTTTTTTGAGTCCCAGAAGCAATCTGTACATGCCTACTTCTTGCTAGAAAGTTTTCATGATACAGACCCAAAACATGCTCAAAATCGATATTTTAGGTGCATAAGGTCAATATGTGCATGCATCTTCTGTACCCGTTTATATCTTAAATTCAGGCTCAAAACACCCGAAAAGTCGATATTTTTGGGTCCCAGAAGCGATCTGTACATGCCTACTCCGTGCTAATGTATTTTCAAAATACAGGCCCAAAACATGCTGAAAATCTATATTTTAGGTGACCAAAGTCAATATGTGTATGCATCTTCTGTACCCGTCTATATCCCAAATTCAGGTTCAAAACACCAGAAAATTCGGTATTTTTGGGTCCCAGAAGCGACTTGTACATGCCTACTCCTTGCTAGAATGTTTTCAAGGTACAGACCCAAAACATGCTTAAAATCGATATTTTAGGTGCAAAAAGTGGATATGTGCATGCATCCTCTGTACCCGGTTATATCCCAAATTCTGGCTCAAAACCCCCGAAAATTCGATATTTTTGGGTCCCAGAAGCGATCTGTACATGCCTACTCAGTGCTAGAATATTTTCAAATTATACGCCCAAAACATACAAAAAATCAATATTTTGGGTGCCAAAGTCGATATGTGCATGCATCTTCTGTACCCGTTTATATCTCAAATTCAGGCTCAAAACACCCAAAAAATCGATATTTTTGTGTCCCAGAAGCGATCTGTACATGTCTACACCATGCTATAGTATTTTCAAAATACAGGCCCAAAACATGCACAAAATCGATATTTTAGGTGCCCAAAGTCGATATGTGCATGCATCTTCTGTATCCGTCCATATCCCAAATTCAGGTTCAAAACACCCGAAAATTCGATAATTTTGGGTCCCAGAAGCGATCTGTACATGCCTACTCAGTGCTACAATATTTTCAAGATACAGACCCAAAACATGCTAAAAATCGATATTTTAAGTGCAAAAATTCGATATGTGCATGCATCTTCTGTACCCGTTTATATCTCAAATTCAGGCTCAAAAACTCCGAAAATTCGATATTTTTGGGTCCCTTAAGCAATCTGCACATGCCTACTCAGTGCTAGAATGTTTTTAAAATACAGGCTTAAAACATTCTATAAATCGATATTTTAGGTGTCCAAAGTCGATATGTGCATGCATCTTCTGTACCCGTTTATATCTCAAATTCAGACTCAAAACACCCGAATATTCGATATTTTTGGGTCCCAAAAGCAATGTGTACATGCATACTCCGTGTTAAAGTATTTTCAAAATACAGGCCTAAAACATGCTGAAAATCGATATTTTAGCTGCCCAAAGTCAATATGTTTATTTATCTTCTGTACCCGTCTATATCCCAAATTCAGGTTCAAAACACTCGAAAATTCGATATTTTTGGGTCCCAGAAGCAATCTGTACATGCCTACTCAGTGCCAGAATATTTTCAAGATACAGACCCAAAACATGCTCAAAATCGATATTTTAAGTGCAAAAAGTCGATATGTGCATGCATCTTCTGTACCCGTTTATATCTCAAATTCAGGCTCAAAACTCCGAAAATTCGATATTTTTGGGTCCCTTAAGCAATCTGCACATGCCTACTCAGTGCTAGAATGTTTTTAAAATACAGGCTTAAAACATTCTATAAATCGATATTTTAAGTGTCCAAAGTCGATATGTGCATGCATCTTCTGAACCCGTTTATATCTCAAATTCAGGCTCAAAACACCCAAAAAATCGATATTTTTGTGTCTCAGAAGCGATCTGTACATGCCTACACAGTGTTAGAGTATTTTCAAAATACAGGCCCAAAACATGCTCAAAATCGATATTTTAGGTGCCCAAAGTCGATATGTGCATGAATCTTCTGTACCCGTTTATATCTCAAATTCAGACTCAAAACACCCGAATATTCGATATTTTTGGGTCCCAAAAGCAATGTGTACATGCATACTCCGTGTTAAAGTATTTTCAAAATACAGGCCTAAAACATGCTGAAAATCGATATTTTAGCTGCCCAAAGTCAATATGTTTATGTATCTTCTGTACCCGTCTATATCCCAAATTCAGGTTCAAAACACTCGAAAATTCGATATTTTTGGGTCCCAGAAGCAATCTGTACATGCCTACTTCTTGCTAGAATGTTTTCAAGATACAGACCCAAAACATGCTCAAAATCGATATTTTAGGTGCAAAAAGTCGATATGTGCATGCATCCCCTGTACCCGGTTATATCCCAATTTCTGGCTCAGAACACCCGAAAATTCGATATTTTTGGGTCCCAGAAGCGATCTGTACATGCCTACTCCGTGCTAATGTATTTTCAAAATACAGGCCCAAAACATGCTGAAAATCTATATTTTAGGTGACCAAAGTCAATATGTGTATGCATCTTCTGTACCCGTCTATATCCCAAATTCAGGTTCAAAACACCAGAAAATTCGGTATTTTTGGGTCCCAGAAGCGACTTGTACATGCCTACTCCTTGCTAGAATGTTTTCAAGGTACAGACCCAAAACATGCTTAAAATCGATATTTTAGGTGCAAAAAGTGGATATGTGCATGCATCCTCTGTACCCGGTTATATCCCAAATTCTGGCTCAAAACCCCCGAAAATTCGATATTTTTGGGTCCCAGAAGCGATCTGTACATGCCTACTCAGTGCTAGAATATTTTCAAATTATACGCCCAAAACATACAAAAAATCAATATTTTGGGTGCCAAAGTCGATATGTGCATGCATCTTCTGTACCCGTTTATATCTCAAATTCAGGCTCAAAACACCCAAAAAATCGATATTTTTGTGTCCCAGAAGCGATCTGTACATGTCTACACCATGCTATAGTATTTTCAAAATACAGGCCCAAAACATGCTCAAAATCGATATTTTAGGTGCCCAAAGTCGATATGTGCATGCATCTTCTGTATCCGTCCATATCCCAAATTCAGGTTCAAAACACCCGAAAATTCGATAATTTTGGGTCCCAGAAGCGATCTGTACATGCCTACTCAGTGCTACAATATTTTCAAGATACAGACCCAAAACATGCTAAAAATCGATATTTTAAGTGCAAAAATTCGATATGTGCATGCATCTTCTGTACCCGTTTATATCTCAAATTCAGGCTCAAAAACTCCGAAAATTCGATATTTTTGGGTCCCTTAAGCAATCTGCACATGCCTACTCAGTGCTAGAATGTTTTTAAAATACAGGCTTAAAACATTCTATAAATCGATATTTTAGGTGTCCAAAGTCGATATGTGCATGCATCTTCTGTACCCGTTTATATCTCAAATTCAGACTCAAAACACCCGAATATTCGATATTTTTGGGTCCCAAAAGCAATGTGTACATGCATACTCCGTGTTAAAGTATTTTCAAAATACAGGCCTAAAACATGCTGAAAATCGATATTTTAGCTGCCCAAAGTCAATATGTTTATTTATCTTCTGTACTTGTCTATATCCCAAATTCAGGTTCAAAACACTCGAAAATTCGATATTTTTGGGTCCCAGAAGCAATCTGTACATGCCTACTAAGTGCCAGAATATTTTCAAGATACAGACCCAAAACATGCTCAAAATCGATATTTTAAGTGCAAAAAGTCGATATGTGCATGCATCTTCTGTACCCGTTTATATCTCAAATTCAGGCTCAAAACTCCGAAAATTCGATATTTTTGGGTCCCTTAAGCAATCTGCACATGCCTACTCAGTGCTAGAATGTTTTTAAAATACAGGCTTAAAAGATTCTATAAATCGATATTTTAGGTGTCCAAAGTCGATATGTGCATGCATCTTCTGAACCCGTTTATATCTCAAATTCAGGCTCAAAACACCCAAAAAATCGATATTTTTGTGTCTCAGAAGCGATCTGTACATGCCTACACAGTGTTAGAGTATTTTCAAAATACAGGCCCAAAACATGCTCAAAATCGATATTTTAGGTGCCCAAAGTCGATATGTGCATGAATCTTCTGTACCCGTTTATATCTCAAATTCAGACTCAAAACACCCGAATATTCGATATTTTTGGGTCCCAAAAGCAATGTGTACATGCATACTCCGTGTTAAAGTATTTTCAAAATACAGGCCTAAAACATGCTGAAAATCGATATTTTAGCTGCCCAAAGTCAATATGTTTATGTATCTTCTGTACCCGTCTATATCCCAAATTCAGGTTCAAAACACTCGAAAATTCGATATTTTTGGGTCCCAGAAGCAATCTGTACATGCCTACTTCTTGCTAGAATGTTTTCAAGATACAGACCCAAAACATGCTCAAAATCGATATTTTAGGTGCAAAAAGTCGATATGTGCATGCATCCCCTGTACCCGGTTATATCCCAATTTCTGGCTCAGAACACCCGAAAATTCGATATTTTTGGGTCCCAGAAGTGATCTGTACATGCCTACTCAGTGCTAGAATATTTTCAAATTATACGCCCAAAACATACTAAAAATCGATATATTGGGTGCCCAAAGTCGATATGTGCATGCATCTTCTGTATCCGTTTATATCTCAAATTCAATCTCAAAACACCCAAAAAATCGATATTTTTGTGTCCCAGAAGCGATCTGTACATGTCTACACCGTGCTATAGTATTTTCAAAATACAGCCCCAAAACATGCTCAAAATCGATATTTTAGGTGCCCAAAGTCGATATGTGCATGCATCTTCTGTATCCGTTCATATCTCAAATTCAGGCTCAGAACACCCTAAAATTCGATTTACTTGGGTTCCAGAAGCGATCTGTACGTGTCTACTCAGTGTTAGAGTATTTTAAAAATACAGGCTCAAAACATGCTCAAAATCGATATTTTGGGTGCCCAAAGTCGATATGTGCATGCATCTTCTGTACCCGTTTATATCTCAAATTCAGACTCAAAACACCCGAATATTCAATATTTTTGGGTCCCAAAAGCAATGTGTACATGCATACTCCGTGTTAGAGTATTTTCAAAATACAGGCCTAAAACATGCTGAAAATCGATATTTTAGCTGCCCAAAGTCAATATGTGTATTCATCTTCTGTATCCGTCTATATCCCAAATTCAGGTTCAAAACACCCGAAAATTCGATAATTTTGGGTCCCAGAAGCGATCTCTACATGCCTACTCAGTGCTAGAATATTTTCAAGATACAGACCCAAAACATGCTCAAAATCGATATTTTAAGTGCAAAAAGTCGATATGTGCATGCATCTTCTGTACCCGTTAATATCTCAAATTCAGGCTCAAAACTCCGAGAATTCGATATTTTTGGGTCCCTTAAGCAATCTGCACATGCCTACTCAGTGCTAGAATGTTTTTAAAATACATGCTTAAAACATGCTATAAATCGATATTTTATATGTCCAAAGTCGATATGTGCATGCATCTTCTGAACCCGTTTATATCTCAAATTCAGGCTCAAAACACCCAAAAAATCGATATTTTTGTGTCTCAGAAGCGATCTGTACATGCCTACACAGTGTTAGAGTATTTTCAAAATAAAGGCCCAAAACATGCTCAAAATCGATATTTTAGCTGCCCAAAGTCAATATGTGTATGCATCTTCTGTACCCGTCGATATCCCAAATTCAGGTTCAAAACACCCGAAAACTCGATAATTTTGGGTCCCAGAAGCGATCTGTACATGCCTACTCAGTGCTAGAATATTTTCAAATTATACGCCCAAAACATACTAAAAATCGATATTTTGGGTGCCCCAAGTCGATATGTGCATGCATCTTCTGTATCCGTTTATATCTCAAATTCAGGCTCAAAACACCCAAAAAATCGATATTTTTGTGTCCCAGAAGCGATCTGTACGTGTCTACTCCGTGTTAGAGTATTTTTAAATTACAGGCTCAAAACATGTTCAAAATCGATATTTTGGGTGCCCAAAGTCGATATGTGCATGCATCTTCTGTACCCGTTTATATCTCAAATTCAGACTCAAAACACCCGAATATTCGATATTTTTGGGTCCCTAAAGCCATCTGTACATGTCTACTCCGTGTTAGAGTGTTTTTAAAATACAGGCCCAAAACATGCTCAAAATCGATATTTTATGTGCCCAAAGTCAATATGTGTATGCATCTTCTGTACCCGTGTATATCCCTAATTCTGGTTCAAAACACCATAAAATTCGATATTTTTGGGTCCCAGAAGCGATCTGTACATGCCTACTCCTTGATAGAATGTTTTCAAGATACAGACCCAAAACATGCTCAAAAAATCGATATTTTAAGTGCAAAAAGTCGATATGTGCATGCATCTTCTGTACCCGTTTATATCTCAAATTCAGGCTCAAAACTCCGAAAATTCGATATTTTTGGGTCCCTTAAGCGATCTGCACATGCCAACTCAGTGCTAGAATGTTTTTAAAATACAGGCTTAAAACATGCTATAAATCGATATTTTAGGTGTGAAAAGTCGATATGTGCATGAATCTTCTGTACCCGTTTATATCTCAAATTCAGGCTCAAAACACCCAAAAAATCGATATTTTTGTGTCCCAGAAGCGATCTGTACATGCATACTCGGTGTTAGAGTATTTTCAAAATACAGGCCCAAAACATACTCAAAATCGATATTTTAGGTGCCCAAAGTCGATAAGTGCATGCATCTTCTGTACCCGTTTATATCTCAAATTCACGCTCAAAACACCCGAAAAGTCGATATTTTTGGGTCTCAGAAGCGATCTTTACATGCCTACTCCGTGTTAATGTATTTTCAAAATACAGGCCCAAAACATGCTGAAAATCTATATTTTAGGTGCCCAAAGTCAATATGTGTATGCATCTTCTGTACCCGTCTATATCCCAAATTCAGGTTCAAAACACCAGAAAATTCGGTATTTTTCGGTCCCAGAATCGACCTGTACATGCCTACTCCTTCCTAGAATGTTTTCAAGATACAGACCCAAAACATGCTTAAAATCTATATTTTAGGTGCAAAAAGTTGATATGTGCATGCATCCTCTGTACCCGGTTATATCCCAAATTCAGGATAAAAACACCCGAAAATTCGATAATTTTGTGTCCCAGAAGCGATCTGTACATGCCTACTCAGTGCTACAATATTTTCAAGATACAGACCCAAAACATGCTCAAAATCGATATTTTAAGTGCAAAAAGTCGATATGTGCATGCATCTTCTGTACCCGTTTATATCTCAAATTCAGGCTCAAAACTCCGAAAATTCGATATTTTTGGGTCCCTTAAGCAATCTGCACATGCCTACTCAGTGCTAGAATGTTTTTAAAAAACAGGCTTAAAACATTCTATAAATCGATATTTTAGGTGTCCAAAGTCGATATGTGCATGCATCTTCTGTACCCGTTTATATCTCAAATTCAGACTCAAAACACCCGAATATTCGATATTTTTGGGTCCCAAAAGCAATGTGTACATGCATAATCCGTGTTAAAGTATTTTCAAAATACAGGCCTAAAACATGCTGAAAATCGATATTTTAGCTGCCCAAAGTCAATATGTTTATATATCTTCTGTACCCGTCTATATCCCAAATTCAGGTTCAAAACACTCGAAAATTCGATATTTTTGGGTCCCAGAAGCAATCTGTACATGCCTACTCAGTGCTAGAATATTTTCAAGATACAGACCCAAAACATGCTCAAAATCGATATTTTATGTGCAAAAAGTCGATATGTGCATGCATCTTCTGTACCCGTTTATATCTCAAATTCAGGCTCAAAACTCCGAAAATTCGATATTTTTGGGTCCCTTAAGCAATCTGCACATGCCTACTCAGTGCTAGAATGTTTTTAAAATACAGGCTTAAAACATTCTATAAATCGATATTTTAGGTGTCCAAAGTCGATATGTGCATGCATCTTCTGAACCCGTTTATATCTCAAATTCAGGCTCAAAACACCCAAAAAATCGATATTTTTGTGTCTCAGAAGCGATCTGTACATGCCTACACAGTGTTAGAGTATTTTCAAAATACAGGCCCAAAACATGCTGAAAATCGATATTTTAGGTGCCCAAAGTCAATATGTTTATGTATCTTCTGTACCCGTCTATATCCCAAATTCAGGTTCAAAACACTCGAAAATTCGATATTTTTGGGTCCCAGATGCAATCTGTACATGCCTACTTCTTGCTAGAATGTTTTCAAGATACAGACCCAAAACAAGCTCAAAATCGATATTTTAGGTGCAAAAAGTCGATATGTGCATGCATCCCCTGTACCCGGTTATATCCCAATTTCTGGCTCAGAACACCCGAAAATTCGATATTTTTGGGTCCCAGAAGTGATCTGTACATGCCTACTCAGTGCTAGAATATTTTCAAATTATACGCCCAAAACATACTAAAAATCAATATATTGGGTGCCCAAAGTCGATATGTGCATGCATCTTCTGTATCCGTTTATATCTCAAATTCAATCTCAAAACACCCAAAAAATCGATATTTTTGTGTCCCAGAAGCGATCTGTACATGTCTACACCGTGCTATAGTATTTTCAAAATACAGCCCAAAAACATGCTCAAAATCGATATTTTAGGTGCCCAAAGTCGATATGTGCATGCATCTTCTGTATCCGTTCATATCTCAAATTCAGGCTCAGAACACCCTAAAATTCGATTTACTTGGGTTCCAGAAGCGATCTGTACGTGTCTACTCAGTGTTAGAGTATTTTAAAAATACAGGCTCAAAACATGCTCAAAATCGATATTTTGGGTGCCCAAAGTCGATATGTGCATGCATCTTCTGTACCCGTTTATATCTCAAATTCAGACTCAAAACACCCGAATATTCAATATTTTTGGGTCCCAAAAGCAATGTGTACATGCATACTCCGTGTTAGAGTATTTTCAAAATACAGGCCTAAAACATGCTGAAAATCGATATTTTAGCTGCCCAAAGTCAATATGTGTATTCATCTTCTGTATCCGTCTATATCCCAAATTCAGGTTCAAAACACCCGAAAATTCGATAATTTTGGGTCCCAGAAGCGATCTCTACATGCCTACTCAGTGCTAGAATATTTTCAAGATACAGACCCAAAACATGCTCAAAATCGATATTTTAAGTGCAAAAAGTCGATATGTGCATGCATCTTCTGTACCCGTTTATATCTCAAATTCAGGCTCAAAACTCCGAGAATTCGATATTTTTGGGTCCCTTAAGCAATCTGCACATGCCTACTCAGTGCTAGAATGTTTTTAAAATACATGCTTAAAACATGCTATAAATCGATATTTTATGTGTCCAAAGTCGATATGTGCATGCATCTTCTGAACCCGTTTATATCTCAAATTCAGGCTCAAAACACACAAAAAATCGATATTTTTGTGTCTCAGAAGCGATCTGTACATGCCTACACAGTGTTAGAGTATTTTCAAAATACAGGCCCAAAACATGCTCAAAATCGATATTTTAGCTGCCCAAAGTCAATATGTGTATGCATCTTCTGTACCCGTCGATATCCCAAATTCAGGTTCAAAACACCCGAAAACTCGATAATTTTGGGTCCCAGAAGCGATCTGTACATGCCTACTCAGTGCTAGAATATTTTCAAATTATACGCCCAAAACATACTCAAAATCGATATTTTAGGTGCCCAAAGTCGATATGTGCATGCATCTTCTGTACCCGTTTATATCTCAAATTCAGGCTCAAAACACCCGAAAAGTCGATATTTTTGGGTCCCAGAAGCGATCTGTATATGCCTACTCCGTTTTAGAGTATTTTCAAAATACAGACCCAAAACAT
Organism: Petrolisthes cinctipes; assembly: GCA_033782935.1. Lineage (NCBI taxonomy): Eukaryota > Metazoa > Arthropoda > Malacostraca > Decapoda > Porcellanidae > Petrolisthes > Petrolisthes cinctipes. Next base: position 282,658 of record JAWQEG010000069.1, read on the forward strand.
GCTCAAAATCGATATTTTAGGTGCCCAAAGTCGATATGTGCATGCATCTTCTGTACCCGTCTATATCCCAAATTCAGGTTCAAAACACTCTAAAATTCGATATTTTTGAGTCCCAGATGCAATCTGTACATGCCTACTTCTTGCTAGAAAGTTTTCATGATACAGACCCAAAACATGCTCAAAATCGATATTTTAGGTGCAAAAAGTCGATATGTGCATGCATCTTCTGTACCCGTTTATATCTCAAATTCAAGCTCAAAACACCCAAAAAATCGATATTTTTGTGTCCCAGAAGCGATGTGTACATGTCTACACTGTGTTATAGTATTTTCAAAATACAGGCCCAAAACATGCTCAAAATCGATATTTTAGGTGTCCAAAGTCGATATGTGCATGCATCTTCTGTACCCGTTTATATCTCAAATTCAGGTTCAAAACACCCGAAAAATCGATATTTTTGGGTCCCAGAAGCGATCTGTACATGCCTACTCCGTGTTAATGTATTTTCAAAATACAGGCCCAAAACATGCTGAAAATCTATATTTTAGGTGCCCAAAGTCAATATGTGTATGCATCTTCTGTACCCGTCTATATCCCAAATTCAGGTTCAAAACACCAGAAATTTCGGTATTATTGGGTCCCAGAAGCGACCTGTACATGCCTACTCCTTGCTAGAATGTTTTCAAGATACAGACCCAAAACATGCTTAAAATCGATATTTTAGGTGCAAAAAGTCGATATGTGCATGCATCCTCTGTACCCGGTTATATCCCAAATTCTGGCTCAAAACCCCCGAAAATTCGATATATTTGGGTACAAGAATCGATCTGTACATGCCTACTCAGTGCTAGAATATTTTCAAATTATACGCCCAAAACATACAAAAAATCGATATTTTGGGTGCCAAAGTCGATATGTGCATGCATCTTCTGTACCCGTTTATATCTCAAATTCAGGCTCAAAACACCCAAAAAAACGATATTTTTGTGTCCCAGAAGCGATCTGTACATGTCTACACCATGCTATAGTTTTTTCAAAATACAGGCCCAAAACATGCTCAAAATCGATATTTTAGGTGCCCAAAGTCGATATGTACATGCATCTTCTGTATCCGTCTATATCCCAAATTCAGGTTAAAAACACCCGAAAATTCGATAATTTTGGGTCCCAGAAGCGATCTGTACATGCCTACTCAGTGCTAGAATATTCTCAAGATACAGACCCAAAACATGCTCAAAATCGATATTTTAAGTGCAAAAAGTCGATATGTGCATGCATCTTCTGTACCCGTTTATATCTCAAATTCAGGCTCAAAACACCCAAAAAATCGATATTATTGTGTCTCAGAAGCGATCTGTACATGCCTACACAGTGTTAGAGTATTTTCAAAATACAGGCCCAAAACATGCTCAAAATCGATATTTTAGGTGCCCAAAGTCGATATGTTCATGCATCTTCTGTACCCGTTTATATCTCAAATTCAGACTCAAAACACCCGAATATTCGATATTTTTGGGTCCCTAAAGCAATATGTACATGCATACTCCATGTTAGAGTATTTTCATAATACAGGCCTAAAACATGCTGAAAATCGATATTTTAGCTGCCCAAAGTCAATATGTGTATGTATCTTCTGTACCCGTCTATATCCCAAATTCAGGTTCAAAACACTCGAAAATTCGATATTTTTGGGTCCCAGAAGCGATCTGTACATGCCTACTCCTTGCTAGAATGTTTTCAAGATACAGACCCAAAACATGCTCAAAATCGATATTTTAAGTGCAAAAAGTCGATATGTGCATGCATCTTCTGTACCCGTTTATATCTCAAATTCAGGCTCAAAACTCCGAAAATTCAATATTTTTGAGTCCCAGAAGCAATCTGTACATGCCTACTTCTTGCTAGAAAGTTTTCATGATACAGACCCAAAACATGCTCAAAATCGATATTTTAGGTGCAAAAAGTCGATATGTGCATGCATCTTTTGTACCCGTTTATATCTCAAATTCAGGCTCAAAACACCCAAAAAATCGATATTTTTGTGTCCCAGAAGCGATCTGTAGATGCATACTCCGTGTTAGAGTATTTTCAAAATACAGGCCCAAAACATACTCAAAATCGATATTTTAGGTGCCCAAAGTCGATATGTGCATGCATCTTCTGTACCCGTTTATATCTCAAATTCAGGCTCAAAACACCCGAAAAGTCGATATTTTTGGGTCCCAGAAGCGATCTGTATATGCCTACTCCGTTTTAGAGTATTTTCAAAATACAGACCCAAAACATGCTCAAAATCGATATTTTAGGTGCCCAAAGTCGATATGTGCATGCATCTTCTGTACCCGTCTATATCCCAAATTCAGGTTCAAAACACTCGAAAATTTGATATTTTTGAGTCCCAGAAGCAATCTGTACATGCCTACTTCTTGCTAGAAAGTTTTCATGATACAGACCCAAAACATGCTCAAAATCGATATTTTAGGTGCAAAAAGTCGATATGTGCATGCATCTTCTGTACCCGTTTATATCTCAAATTCAGGCTCAAAACTCCGAAAATTCGATATTTTTGGGTCCCTTAAGCAATCTGCACATGCCTACTCAGTGCTAGAATATTTTTAAAATACAGGCCCAAAACATGCTATAAATCGATATTTTAGGTGTCCAAAGTCGATATGTGCATGCATCTTCTGAACCCGTTTATATCTCAAATTCAGGCTCAAAACACCCAAAAAATCGATATTTTTGTGTCTCAGAAGCGATCTGTACATGCCTACACAGTGTTAGAGTATTTTCAAAATACAGGCCCAAAACATGCTCAAAATCGATATTTTAGGTGCCCAAAGTCGATATGTACATGCATCTTCTGTACCCGTTTATATCTCAAATTCAGACTCAAAACACCCGAATATTCGATATTTTTGGGTCCCAAAAGCAATGTGTACATGCATACTCCATGTTAGAGTATTTTCAAAATACAGGCCTAAAACATGCTGAAAATCGATATTTTAGCTGCCCAAAGTCAATATGTGTATGTATCTTCTGTACCCGTCTATATCCCAAATTCAGGTTCAAAACACTCGAAAATTCGATATTTTTGGGTCCCAGAAGCGATCTGTACATACCTACTCAGTGCTAGAATATTTTCAAATTATACGCTCGAAACATACTAAAAATCGATATTTTGGGTGCCCAAAGTCGATATGTGCATGCATCTTCTGTATCCGTTTATATCTCAAATTCAGGCTCAAAACACCCAAAAAATCGATATTTTTGTGTCCCAGAAGCGATTTGTACATGTCTACACTGTGTTATAGTATTTTCAAAATACAGGCTCAAAACATGCTCAAAATCGATATTTTAGGTGCTTAAATTCGATATGTGCATGCATCTTCTGTACCCGTTCATATCTCAAATTCAGGCTCAGAACACCCGAAAATTCGATTTATTTGGGTCCCAGAAGCGATCTGTACGTGTCTACTCAGTGTTAGAGTATTTTAAAAATTCAGGCCCAAAACATGCTCAAAATCGATATTTTGGGTGCCCAAAGTCAATATGTGTATGCATCTTCTGTACCCGTCTATATCCCAAATTCAGGTTCAAAACACCAGAAAATTCGGTATTTTTGGATCCCAGAAGCGACCTGTACATGCCTACTCCATCCTAGAATGTTTTCAAGATACAGACCCAAAACATGCTTAAAATCGATATTTTAGGTGCAAAAAGTCGATATGTGCATGCATCTTCTGTACCCGTTTATATCTCAAATTCAGGCTCAAAACTCCGAAAATTCGATATTTTTGGGTCCCTTAAGCGATCTGCACATGCCTACTCAGTGCTAGAATGTTTTTAAAATACAGGCTTAAAACATACTATAAATCGATATTTTAGGTGTGAAAAGTCGATATGTGCATGCATCTTCTGTACCCGTTTATATCTCAAATTCAGGCTCAAAATACCCAAAAAATCGATATTTTTGTGTCCCAGAAGCGATCTGTACATGCATACTCCGTGTTAGAATATTTTCAAAATACAGGCCTAAAACATACTCAAAATCGATATTTTAGGTGCCCAATGTCGATATGTGCATGTATCTTCTGTACCCGTTTATATCTCAAATTCAGGCTCAAAACACCAGAAAAGTCGATATTTTTGGGTCCCAGAAGCGATCTATACATGCCTACTCCGTGTTAATGTATTTTCAAAATACAGGCCCAAAACATGCTGAAAATCTATATTTTAGGTGCCCAAAGTCAATATGTGTATGCATCTTCTGTACCCGTCTATATCCCAAATTCAGGTTCAAAACACCAGAAAATTCGGTATTTTTGGGTCCCAGAAGCGACCTGTACATGCCTACTCCTCCCTAGAATGTTTTCAAGATACAGACCCAAAACATGCTTAAAATCGATATTTTAGGTGCAAAAAGTCGATATGTGCATGCATCCTCTGTACCCGGTTATATCCCAAATTCTGGCTCAAAACCCCCGAAAATTCGATATTTTTGGGTCCCAGAATCGATCTGTACATGCCTACTCAGTGCTAGAATATTTTCAAATTATACGCCCAAAACATACTAAAAATCGATATTTTGGGTGCCAAAGTCGATATGTGCATGCATCTTCTGTACCCGTTTATATCTCAAATTCAGGCTCAAAACACCCAAAAAATCGATATTTTTGTGTCCCAGAAGCGATCTGTACATGTCTACACCGTGCTATAGTATTTTCAAAATACAGCCCCAAAACATGCTCAAAATCGATATTTTAGGTGCCCAAAGTCGATATGTGCATGCATCTTCTGTATCCGTTCATATCTCAAATTCAGGCTCAGAACACCCTAAAATTCGATTTATTTGTGTTCCAGAAGCGATCGGTACGTGTCTACTCAGTGTTAGAGTATTTTAAAAATGCAGGCTCAAAACATGCTCAAAATCGATATTTTGGGTGCCCAAAGTCGATATGTGCATGCATCTTCTGTACCCGTTTATATCTCAAATTCAGACTCAAAACACCAGAATATTCGATATTTTTGGGTCCCAAAAGCCATCTGTACATGCATACTCCGTGTTAGAGTATTTTTAAAATACAGGCCTAAAACATGCTGTAAATCGATATTTTAGCTGCCCAAAGTCAAAATGTGTATGCATCTTCTGTACCCGTCTATATCCCAAATTCAGGTTCAAAATACTCGAAAATTCGATATTTTTGAGTCCCAGAAGCAATCTGTACATGCCTACTTCTTGCTAGAAAGTTTTCATGATACAAACCCAAAACATGCTCAAAATCGATATTTTAGGTGCAAAAAGTCGATATGTGCATGCATCTTCTGTACCCGTTTATATCTCAAATTCAGGCTCAAAACACCCAAAAAGTCGATATTTTTGTGTCCCAGAAGCGATCTGTACATGTCTACACTGCGTTATAGTATTTTCAAAATACAGGCCCAAAACATGCTCAAAATCGATATTTTAGGTGCTTAAATTCGATATGTGCATGCATCTTCTGTACCCGTTCATATCTCAAATTCAGGCTCAGAACACCCGAAAATTCGATTTTTTTGGGTCCCAGAAGCGATCTGTACGTGTCTACTCAGTGTTTGAGTATTTTAAAAATTCAGGCCCAAAACATGCTCAAAATCGATATTTTGGGTGCCCAAAGTCGATATGTGCATGCATCTTCTGTACCCGTTTATATCTCAAATTCAGGCTCAAAACATCCGAAAATTCAATGTTTTTGGGTCCCAGAAGCGATCTGTACGTGCATACTCCGTGTTAGAGTGTTTTTAAAATACAGACCCAAAACATACTGAAAATCGATATTTTAGGTGCCCAAAGTCAATATGTGTATGCATCTTCTGTACCCGTCTATATCCCAAATTCAGGTTCAAAACACCCGAAAATTCGGTATTTTTGGGTCCTAGAAGCGACCTGTACATGCCTACTTCTTCCTAGAATGTTTTCAAGATACAGACCCAAAACATGCTTAAAATCGATATTTTAGGTGCAAAAAGTCGATATGTGCATGCATCCTCTGTACCCGGTTATATCCCAAATTCTGGCTCAAAACCCCCGAAAATTCGATATTTTTGGGTCCCAGAAACGATCAGTACATGCCTACTCAGTGCTAGAATATTTTCAAATTATACGCCCAAAACATACTAAAAATCGATATTTTGGGTGCTAAAGTCGATATGTGCATGCATCTTCTGTACCCGTTTATATCTCAAATTCAGGCTCAAAACACCCAAAAAGTCGATATTTTTGTGTCCCAGAAGCGATCTGTACATGTCTACACCGTGTTTGAGTATTTTCAAAATACAGGCCCAAAACATGCTTAAAATCGATATTTTAGGTGCCCAAAGTCGATATGTGCATGCATCTTCTGTACCTGTTCATATCTCAAATTCAGGCTCAGAACAACCTAAAATTCGTTTTATTTGGGTCCCAGAAGCGATCTGTACGTGTCTACTCCGTGTTAGAGTATTTTTAAAATACAGGCCTAAAACATGCTGTAAATCGATATTTTAGCTGCCCAAAGTCAATATGTGTATACATCTTCTGTACCCGTTTATATCTCAAATTCAGGCTCAAAACACCCAAAAAATCGATATTTTTGTGTCTCAGAAGCGATCTGTACATGCCTACACAGTGTTAGAGTATTTTCAAAATACAGGCCCAAAACATGCTCAAAATCGATATTTTAGGTGCCCAAAGTCGATATGTGCATGCATCTTCTGTACCCGTTTATATCTCAAATTCAGACTCAAAACACCAGAATATTCGATATTTTTGGGTCCCAAAAGCAATGTGTACATGCATACTCCATGTTAGAGTATTTTCAAAATACAGGCCTAAAACATGCTGAAAATCGATATTTTAGCTGCCCAAAGTCAATATGTGTATGTATCTTCTGTACCCGTCTATATCCCAAATTCAGGTTCAAAACACTCGAAAATTCGATATTTTTGGGTCCCAGAAGCGATCTGTACATACCTACTCAGTGCTAGAATATTTTCAAATTATACGCTCGAAACATACTAAAAATCGATATTTTGGGTGCCCAAAGTCGATATGTGCATGCATCTTCTGTATCCGTTTATATCTCAAATTCAGGCTCAAAACACCCAAAAAATCGATATTTTTGTGTCCCAGAAGCGATTTGTACATGTCTACACTGTGTTATAGTATTTTCAAAATACAGGCTCAAAACATGCTCAAAATCGATATTTTAGGTGCTTAAATTCGATATGTGCATGCATCTTCTGTACCCGTTCATATCTCAAATTCAGGCTCAGAACACCCGAAAATTCGATTTATTTGGGTCCCAGAAGCGATCTGTACGTGTTTACTCAGTGTTAGAGTATTTTAAAAATTCAAGCCCAAAACATGCTCAAAATCGATATTATGGGTGCCCAAAGTCAATATGTGTATGCATCTTCTGTACCCGTCTATATCCCAAATTCAGGTTCAAAACACCAGAAAATTCGGTATTTTTGGGTCCCAGAAGCGACCTGTACATGCCTACTCCATCCTAGAATGTTTTCAAGATACAGACCCAAAACATGCTTAAAATCGATATTTTAGGTGCAAAAAGTCGATATGTGCATGCATCTTCTGTACCCGTTTATATCTCAAATTCAGGCTCAAAACTCCGAAAATTCGATATTTTTGGGTCCCTTAAGCGATCTGCACATGCCTACTCAGTGCTAGAATGTTTTTAAAATACAGGCTTAAAACATACTATAAATCGATATTTTAGGTGTGAAAAGTCGATATGTGCATGCATCTTCTGTACCCGTTTATATCTCAAATTCAGGCTTAAAATACCCAAAAAATCGATATTTTTGTGTCCCAGAAGCGATCTGTACATGCATACTCCGTGTTAGAGTATTTTCAAAATACAGGCCTAAAACATACTCAAAATCGATATTTTAGGTGCCCAATGTCGATATGTGCATGTATCTTCTGTACCCGTTTATATCTCAAATTCAGGCTCAAAACACCAGAAAAGTCGATATTTTTGGGTCCCAGAAGCGATCTATACATGCCTAATCCGTGTTAATGTATTTTCAAAATACAGGCCCAAAACATGCTGAAAATCTATATTTTAGGTGCCCAAAGACAATATGTGTATGCATCTTCTGTACCCGTCTATATCCCAAATTCAGGTTCAAAACACCAGAAAATTCGGTATTTTTGGGTCCCAGAAGCGACCTGTACATGCCTACTCCTCCCTAGAATGTTTTCAAGATACAGACCCAAAACATGCTTAAAATCGATATTTTAGGTGCAAAAAGTCGATATGTGCATGCATCCTCTGTACCCGGTTATATCCCAAATTCTGGCTCAAAACCCCCGAAAATTCGATATTTTTGGGTCCCAGAATCGATCTGTACATGCCTACTCAGTGCTAGAATATTTTCAAATTATACGCCCAAAACATACTAAAAATCGATATTTTGGGTGCCAAAGTCGATATGTGCATGCATCTTCTGTACCCGTTTATATCTCAAATTCAGGCTCAAAACACCCAAAAAATCGATATTTTTGTGTCCCAGAAGCGATCTGTACATGTCTACACCGTGCTATAGTATTTTCAAAATACAGCCCCAAAACATGCTCAAAATCGATATTTTAGGTGCCCAAAGTCGATATGTGCATGCATCTTCTGTATCCGTTCATATCTCAAATTCAGGCTCAGAACACCCTAAAATTCGATTTATTTGTGTTCCAGAAGCGATCGGTACGTGTCTACTCAGTGTTAGAGTATTTTAAAAATGCAGGCTCAAAACATGCTCAAAATCGATATTTTGGGTGCCCAAAGTCGATATGTGCATGCATCTTCTGTACCCGTTTATATCTCAAATTCAGACTCAAAACACCAGAATATTCGATATTTTTGGGTCCCAAAAGCCATCTGTACATGCATACTCCGTGTTAGAGTATTTTTAAAATACAGGCCTAAAACATGCTGTAAATCGATATTTTAGCTGCCCAAAGTCAAAATGTGTATGCATCTTCTGTACCCGTCTATATCCGAAATTCAGGTTCAAAATACTCGAAAATTCGATATTTTTGAGTCCCAGAAGCAATCTGTACATGCCTACTTCTTGCTAGAAAGTTTTCATGATACAGACCCAAAACATGCTTAAAATCGATATTTTAGGTGCAAAAAGTCGATATGTGCATGCATCCTCTGTACCCGGTTATATCCCAAATTCTGGCTCAAAACCCCCGAAAATTCGATATTTTTGGGTCCCAGAAACTATTAGTACATGCCTACTCAGTGCTAGAATATTTTCAAATTATACGCCCAAAACATACTAAAAATCGATATTTTGGGTGCTAAAGTCGATATGTGCATGCATCTTCTGTACCCGTTTATATCTCAAAATCAGGCTCAAAACACCCAAAAAGTCGATATTTTTGTGTCCCAGAAGCGATCTGTACATGTCTACACCGTGTTTGAGTATTTTCAAAATACAGGCCCAAAACATGCTCAAAATCGATATTTTAGGTGCCCAAAGTCGATATGTGCATGCATCTTCTGTACCTGTTCATATCTCAAATTCACGCTCAGAACAACCTAAAATTCGTTTTATTTGGGTCCCAGAAGCGATCTGTACGTGTCTACTCCGTGTTAGAGTATTTTTAAAATACAGGCCTAAAACATGCTGTAAATCGATATTTTAGCTGCCCAAAGTCAATATGTGTATGCATCTTCTGTACCCGTCTATATCTCAAATTCAGGCTCAAAACACCCAAAAATCGATATTTTTGTGTCCCAGAAGCGATCTGTACATGCATACTCCGTGTTAGAGTATTATCAAAATACAGGCCCAAAACATACTCAAAATCGATATTTTAGGTGCCCAAAGTCGATATGTGCATGCATCCTCTGTACCCGGTTATATCCCAAATTCTGGCTCAAAACCCCCGAAAATTCGATATTTTTGGGTCCCAGAAGCGATCTGTACATGCCTACTCAGTGCTAGAATATTTTCAAATTATACGCCCAAAACATACTAAAAATCGATATTTTGGGTGCCAAAGTCGATATGTGCATGCATCTTCTGTACCCGTTTATATCTCAAATTCAGGATCAAAACACCCAAAAAATCGATATTTTTGTGTCCCAGAAGCGATCTGTACATGTCTACACCGTGCTATAGTATTTTCAAAATACAGGCCCAAAACATGCTCAAAATCGATATTTTCGGTGCAAAAAGTCGATATGTGCATGCATCCTCTGTACCCGGTTTTATCCCAATTTCTGGCTCAGAACACCCGAAAATTCGATATTTTTGGGTCCCAGAAGCGATCTGTACATGTCTACTCAGTGCTAGTATATTTTCAAATTATACGCTCAAAACATACTAAAAATCGATATTTTGGGTGCCCAAAGTCGATATGTGCATGCATCTTCTGTATCCGTTTATATCTCAAATTCAGGCTCAAAACACCCAAAAAATCGATATTTTTGTGTCCCACAAGCGATCTGTACGTGTCTACTCCGTGTTAGAGTATTTTAAAAATACAGGCTTAAAACATGCTCAAAATCGATATTTTGGGTGCCCAAAGTCGATATGTGCATGCTTCTTCTGTACCCGTTTATATCTCAAATTTAGACTCAAAACACACGAATATTCGATATTTTTGGGTCCCTAAAGCCATCTGTACATGCATACTCCGTGTTAGAGTATTTTGAAAATACAGGCCTAAAACATGCTGTAAATCGATATTTTAGCTGCCCAAAGTCAATATGTGTATGCATCTTCTGTACCCGTCTATATCCCAAATTCAGGTTCAAAACACTCGAAAATTCGATATTTTTGAGTCCCAGAAGCAATCTGTACATGCCTACTTTTTGCTAGAAAGTTTTCATGATACAGACCCAAAACATGCTCAAAATCGATATTTTAGGTGCAAAAAGTCGATATGTGCATGCATCTTCTGTACCCGTTTATATCTCAAATTCAGGCTCAAAACACCCAAAAAATCGATATTTTTGTGTCCCAGAAGCGATCTGTACATGTCTACACTGTGTTATAGTGTTTTCAAAATACAGGCCCAAAACATGCTCAAAATCAATATTTTGGGTGCCCAAAGTCGATATGTGCATGCATCTTCTGTACCCGTTTATATCTCAAATTCAGGCTCAAAACTCCGAAAATTCGATATTTTTGGGTCCCTTAAGCGATCTGCACATGCCTACTCAGTGCTAGAATGTTTTTAAAATACAGGCTTAAAACATACTATCAATCGATATTTTATGTGTGAAAAGTCGATATGTGCATGCATCTTCTGTAACCGTTTATATCTGAAATTCAGGCTCAAAACACCCAAAAAATCGATATTTTTGTGTTCCAGAAGCGATCTGTACATGCATACTCCGTGTTAGAGTATTTTCAAAATACAGGCCTAAAACATACTCAAAATCGATATTTTAGATGCCCAAAGTCGATATGTGCATGCATCTTCTGTACCCGTTTATATCTCAAATTCAGGCTCAAAACACCCGAAAAGTCGATATTTTTGGGTCCCAGAATCGATCTGTACATGCCTACTCCGTGTTAATGTATTTTCAAAATACAGGCCCAAAACGTGCTGAAAATCTATATTTTAGGTGCCCAAAGTCAATATGTGTATGCATCTTCTGTACCCGTCTATATCCCAAATTCAGGTTCAAAACACCAGAAAATTCGGTATTTTTGGGTCCCAGAAGCGACCTGTACATGCCTACTCCTTCCTAGAATGTTTTCAAGATACAGACCCAAAACATGCTTAAAATCGATATTTTAGGTGCAAAAAGTCGATATGTGCATGCATCCTCTGTACCCGGTTATATCCCAAATTTTGGCTCAAAACCCCCGAAAATTTGATATTTTTGGGTCCCAGAATCGATCTGTACATGCCTACTCAGTGCTAGAATATTTTCAAATTATACGCCCAAAACATACTAAAAATCGATATTTTGGGTGCCAAAGTCGATATGTGCATGCATCTTCTGTACCCGTTTATATCTCAAATTCAGGCTCAAAACACCCAAAAAATCGATATTTTTGTGTCCCAGAAGCGATCTGTACATGTCTACACCGTGCTATAGTATTTTCAAAATACAGCCCTAAAACATGCACAAAATCGATATTTTAGGTGCCCAAAGTCGATATGTGCATGCCTCTTCTGTATCCGTTCATATCTCAAATTCAGGCTCAGAACACCCTAAAATTCGATTTATTTGGGTTCCAGAAGCGATCTGTACGTGTCTACTCAGTGTTAGAGTATTTTAAAAATGCAGGCTCAAAACATGCTCAAAATCGATATTTTGGGTGCCCAAAGTCGATATGTGCATGCATCTTCTGTACCCGTTTATATCTCAAATTCAGACTCAAAACACCAGAATATTAGATATTTTTGGGTCCCAAAAGCCATCTGTACATGCATACTCCGTGTTAGAGTGTTTTTAAAATACAGACTTAAAACATGCTGAAAATCGATATTTTATGTGCCCAAAGTCAATATGTGTATGCATCTTCTGTACCCGTGTATATCCCTAATTCTGGTTCAAAACACCAGAAAATTCGATATTTTTAGGTCCCAGAAGCGATCTGTACATGCCTTCTCCTTGCTAGAATGTTTTCAAGATACAGACCCAAAACATGCCCAAAATCGATATTTTAAGTGCAAAAAGTCGATATGTGCATGCATCTTCTGTACCCGTTTATATCTCAAATTCAGGCTCAAAACACCCAAAAAATCGATATTTTTGTGTCCCAGAAGCGATCTGTACATGTCTACACTGTGTTATAGTGTTTTCAAAATACAGGCCTAAAACATACTCAAAATCGATATTTTAGATGCCCAAAGTCGATATGTGCATGCATCTTCTGTACCCGTTTATATCTCAAATTCAGGCTCAAAACACCCGAAAAGTCGATATTTTTGGGTCCCAGAAGCGATCTATACATGCCTACTCCATGTTAATGTATTTTCAAAATACAGGCCCAAAACGTGCTGAAAATCTATATTTTAGGTGCCCAAAGTCAATATGTGTATGCATCTTCTGTACCCGTCTATATCCCAAATTCAGGTTCAAAACACCAGAAAATTCGGTATTTTTGGGTCCCAGAAGCGACCTGTACATGCCTACTCCTTCCTAGAATGTTTTCAAGATACAGACCCAAAACATGCTTAAAATCTATATTTTAGGTGCAAAAAGTCGATATGTGCATCCATCCTCTGTACACGGTTATATCCCAAATTCTGGCTCAAAACCCCCGAAAATTCGATATTTTTGGGTCCCAGAAGCGATCTGTACATGCCTACTCAGTGCTAAAATATTTTCAAATTATACGCCCAAAACATACTAAAAATCGATATTTTGGGTGCTAAAGTCGATATGTGCATGCATCTTCTGTACCCGTTTATATCTCAAATTCAGGTTCAAAACACCCAAAAAGTCGATATTTTTGTGTCCCAGAAGCGATCTGTACATGTCTACACCGTGTTTGAGTATTTTCAAAATACAGGCCCAAAACATGCTCAAAATCGATATTTTAGGTGCCCAAAGTCGATATGTGCATGCATCTTCTGTACCTGTTCATATCTCAAATTCAGGCTCAGAACAACCGAAAATTCGATATTTTTGGGTCCCAGAAGCGATCTGTACATGCCTACTCAGTGCTAGAATATTTTCACATTATACGCCCAAAACATACTAAAAATCGATATTTTGGGTGCCAAAGTCGATATGTGCATGCATCTTCTGTACCCGTTTATATCTCAAATTCAGGCTCAAAACACCCAAAAAATCGATATTTTTGTGTCCCAGAAGCGATCTGTACATGTCTACACCGTGCTATAGTATTTTCAAAATACAGCCCCAAAACATGCTCAAAATCGATATTTTAGGTGCCCAAAGTCGATATGTGCATGCATCTTCTGTATCCGTTTATATCTCAAATTCAGGCTCAGAACACCCAAAAATTCGATTTATTTGGGTTCCAGAAGCGATCTGTACGTGTCTACTCAGTGTTAGAGTATTTTAAAAATGCAGGCTCAAAACATGCTCAAAATCGATATTTTGGGTGCCCAAAGTCGATATGTGCATGCATCTTCTGTACCCGTTTATATCTCAAATTCAGACTCAAAACACCAGAATATTCGATATTTTTGGGTCCCAAAAGCCATCTGTACATGCATACTCCGTGTTAGAGTGTTTTTAAAATACAGACTTAAAACATGCTGAAAATCGATATTTTATGTGCCCAAAGTCAATATGTGTATGCATCTTCTGTACTCGTGTATATCCCTAATTCAGGTTCAAAACACCAGAAAATTCGATATTTTTGGGTCCCAGAAGCGATCTGTACATGCTTTCTCCTTGCTAGAATGTTTTCAAGATACAGACCCAAAACATGCCCAAAATCGATATTTTAAGTGCAAAAAGTCGATATGTGCATGCATCTTCTGTACCCGTTTATATCTCAAATTCAGGCTCAAAACTCCGAAAATTCGATATTTTTGGGTCCCTTAAGCGATCTGCACATGCCAACTCAGTGTTAGAATGTTCTTAAAATACAGGCTTAAAACATGCTATAAATCGGTATTTTAGGTGTGAAAAGTCGATATGTGCATGCATCTTCTGTACCCGTTTATATCTCAAATTCAGCCTCAAAACACCCAAAAAATCGATATTTTTGGGTCCCAGAAGCGATCTGTACATGCCTACTCCGTGTTAGAGTATTTTCAAAATACAGTCCCAAAACATACTAAAAATCTATATTTTAGGTGCCCAAAGTCAATATGTGTATGCATCCTCTGTACCCGGTTATATCCCAATTTCTGGCTTAAAACACCCGAAAATTCGATATTTTTGGGTCCCAGAAGCGATCTGTACATGCCTACTCAGTGCCAGAATATTTTCAAATTATACGCAAAAAACATACTAAAAATCAATATTTTGGGTGCCAAAGTCGATATGTGTATGCATCCTCTGTACCCGTTTATATCTCAAATTCAGACTCAAAATACCCGAATATTCGATATTTTGGGGTCCCAAAAGCAATGTGTACATACATACTCCGTGTTAGAGTATTTTCAAAATACAGGCCCAAAACATGATCAAAATCGATATTTTAGGTGCAAAAAGTCGATATGTGCATGCATCTTCGGTATCCGTCTGTATCCCAAATTCAGGTTCAAAACACCCGAAAATTCGATAATTTTGGGTCCCAGAAGCGATCTGTACATGCCTACTCCTTGCTAGAATTTTTTCAAGATACAGACCCAAAACATGCTCATAATCGATATTTTAGGTGCAAAAAGTCGATATGTGCATGCATCCTCTGTACCCGGTTATATCCCAATTTCTGGCTTAAAACACCCGAAAATTCGATATTTTTGGGTCCCAGAAGCGATCTGTACATGCCTACTCAGTGCCAGAATATTTTCAAATTATACGCAAAAAACATACTAAAAATCAATATTTTGGGTGCCAAAGTCGATATGTGCATGCATCTTCTGTACCCGTGTATATCCCTAATTCTGGTTCAAGACACCAGAAAATTCGATATTTTTGGGTCCTAGAAGCGATCTGTACATGCCTACTCCTTGCTAGAATGTTTTCAAGATTCAGACCCAAAACATGCTCAAAATCGATATATTAAGTGCAAAAAGTCGATATGTGCATGCATCTTCTGTACCCGTTTATATCTTAAATTCAGGCTCAAAACTCCGAAAATTCGATATTTTTGGGTCCCTTAAGCGATCTGCACATGCCAACTCAGTGCTAGAATGTTCTTAAAATACAGGCTTAAAACATGCTATAAATCGATATTTTAGGTGTGAAAAGTCGATATGTGCATGCATCTTCTGTACCCGTTTATATCTCAAATTCAGGCTCAAAACACCCAAAAAATCGATATTTTTGGGTCCCAGAAGCGATCTGTACATGCCTACTCCGTGTTAATGTATTTTCAAAATACAGGTCCAAAACATACTAAAAATCGATATTTTAGGTGCCAAAGTCGATATGTGCATGCATCTTCTGTACCCGTTTATATCTCAAATTCAGGCTCAAAACACCCGAAAATTCGATATTTTTGGATCCCAGAAGCGATCTGTACATGCCTACTCCGTGTTAGAGTATTTTCAAAATACAGGCCCAAAACATGCTCAAAATCGATATTTTATGTGCCCAAAGTCAATATGTGTATTCATCTTCTGTACCCGTGTATATCCCTAATTCTGGTTCAAAACACCATAAAATTCGATATATTTGTGTCCTAGAAGTGATCTGTACATGCCTACTCAGTGCTAGAATATTTTCAAATTATACGCCCAAAACATACTAAAAATCGATATTTTTGGTGACAAAGTCGATATGTGCATGCATCTTCTGTACCCGTTTATATCTCAAATTCAGGCTCAAAACACCCAAAAAATCGATATTTATGTGTCCCAGAAGCGATCTGTACATGTCTACACCGTGCTATAGTATTTTCAAAATACAGGCCCAAAACATGCTCCAAATCGATATTTTGGGTGCCCAAAGTCGATATGTGCATGCATCTTCTGTATCCGTTTATATCTCAAATTCAGACTTAAAACACCCGAATATTCGATATTTTTGGGTCCCAAAAGCAATGTGTACATGCCTACTCAGTGCTAGAATATTTTCAAATTATATGCCCAAAACATACTAAACATCGATATTTTAGGTGCCCAAAGTCAATATGTGTATGCATCTTCTGTACCGGTCTATATCCCAAATTCTGGTTCAAAACACCATAAAATTCGATATTTTTGGGTCCCAGAAGCGAACTTTACATGCCTACTTCTTGCTAGAAAGTTTTCAAGATACAGGCCCAAAACATGCTCAAAATCGATATTTTAGGTGCAAAAAGTCGATATGTGCATGCATCTTCTGTACTCGTTTATATCTCAAATTCAGGCTCAAAACTCCGAAAATTCGATATTTTTGTGTCCCAGAAGCGATCTGTACATGCATACTCCTTGCTAGAATGTTTTCAAGATACAGACCCAAAACATGCTCAAAATCGATATTTTAGGTG
Source organism: Petrolisthes cinctipes (assembly GCA_033782935.1). Taxonomy (NCBI): domain Eukaryota; kingdom Metazoa; phylum Arthropoda; class Malacostraca; order Decapoda; family Porcellanidae; genus Petrolisthes; species Petrolisthes cinctipes. Next base: position 299,731 of record JAWQEG010000069.1, read on the forward strand.
CAAAAAGTCGATATGTGCACGCATTCTCTGTACACGGTTATATCCCAAATTCTGGCTCAAAACACCCGAAAATTCGATATTTTTGGGTCCCAGAAGCAATCTGTACATGCCTACTCAGTGCTAGAATATTTTCAAATTATACGCCCAAAACATACTAAAAATCGATATTTTGGGTGCTAAAGTCGATATGTGCATGCATCTTATGTACCCGTTTATATCTCAAATTCAGGCTCAAAACGCCCAAAAAATCGATATTTTTGTGTCCCAGAAGCGATCCGTACATGTCTACACCGTGTTTGAGTATTTTCAAAATACAGGCCCAAAACATGCTCAAAATCGATATTTTAGGTGCCCGAAGTCGATATGTGCATGCATCTTCTGTATCCGTCTATATCCCAAATTCAGGTTCAAAATACCCGCAAATTCAATGTTTTTGGGTCCCAGAAGCGATCTGTACGTGCATACTCCGTGTTAGAGTGTTTTAAAAATACAGGCCCAAAACATGCTGAAAATCGATATTTTATGTGCCCAAAGTCAATATGTGTATTCATCTTCTGTACCCGTGTATATCCCTAATTCTGGTTCAAAACACCAGAAAATTCGATATATTTGTGCCCTAGAAGCGATCTGTACATGCCTACTCAGTGCTAGAATATTTTCAAATTATACGCCCAAAACATACTAAAAATCGATATTTTTGGTGCCAAAGTCGATATGTGCATGCATCTTCTCTACTCGTTTATATCTCAAATTCAGGCTCAAAACTCCGAAAATTCGATATTTTTGTGTCCCAGAAGCGATCTGTACATGCATACTCCGTGTTAGAGTGTTTTTAAAATGCAGGCCCAAAACATTCTGAAAATTGATATTTTAGGTGCACAAAGTCAATATGTGTATGCATTCTCTGTACCCGGTTATATCTCAAATTCAGGCTCAAAACACCCGAAAATTCAATATTTTTGGGTCCCAGAAGCGATCTGTACATGCCTACTCAGTGCTAGAATATTTTCAAATTATACGCCCAAAACATACTAAAAATCGATATTTTGGGTGCTAAAGTCGATATGTGCATGCATCTTATGTACCCGTTTATATCTCAAATTCAGGCTCAAAACGCCCAAAAAATCGATATTTTTGTGTCCCAGAAGCGATCCGTACATGTCTACACCGTGTTTGAGTATTTTCAAAATACAGGCCCAAAACATGCTCAAAATCGATATTTTAGGTGCCCGAAGTCGATATGTGCATGCATCTTCTGTATCCGTCTATATCCCAAATTCAGGTTCAAAATACCCGAAAATTCAATGTTTTTGGGTCCCAGAAGCGATCTGTACTTGCATACTCCGTGTTAGAGTGTTTTAAAAATACAGGCCCAAAACATGCTGAAAATCGATATTTTATGTGCCCAAAGTCAATATGTGTATTCATCTTCTGTACCCGTGTATATCCCTAATTCTGGTTCAAAACACCAGAAAATTCGATATATTTGTGTCCTAGAAGCGATCTGTACATGCCTACTCAGTGCTAGAATATTTTCAAATTATACGCCCAAAACATACTAAAAATCGATATTTTTGGTGCCAAAGTCGATATCTGCATGCATCTTCTCTACTCGTTTATATCTCAAATTCAGGCTCAAAACTCCGAAAATTCGATATTTTTGTGTCCCAGAAGCGATCTGTACATGCATACTCCGTGTTAGAGTGTTTTTAAAATGCAGGCCCAAAACATTCTGAAAATTGATATTTTAGGTGCACAAAGTCAATATGTGTATGCATTCTCTGTACCCGGTTATATCTCAAATTCAGGCTCAAAACACCCGAAAATTCAATATTTTTGGGTCCCAGAAGCGATCTGTAAATACCTACTCAGTGCTAGAATGTTTTCAAAATAGAGGCTCAGAACATGCTAAAAATCGGTATTTTGGGTTCCCAAAGTCGATATGTGCATGCATCTTCTGTACCCGTTTATAACTCAAATTCAGGCTCAAAACACCCAAAAATTCGATATTTTTGTGTCCCAGAAGCGATCTGTACGTGTCTACTCCGTGTTAGAGTATTTTAAAATTACAGGCCCAAAATATGCTAAAAATCGATATTTTGGGTGCCCAAAGTTGATATGTGAATGCATCTTCTGTACTCTTTTATGTCTCAAATTCAGACTCAAAACACCCGAATATTCGATATTTTTGGGTCCCAGAAGCGATCTGTACATGCCTACTCCGTGTTAAAGTATTTTCAAAATTCAGGCCCAAAACATGCTGAAAATCTATATTTTAGGTGCCCAAAGTCAATATGTGTATGCATCTTCTGTACCCGTCTATATCCCAAATTCAGGTTCAAAACACCAGAAAATTCGATATTTTTGGGTCCCAGAAGTGATCTGTACATGCCTACTCCTTGCTAGAATGTTTTCAAGATACAGACCCAAAACATGCTCAAAATCGATATTTTAGGTGCAAAAAGTCGATATGTGCACGCATTCTCTGTACACGGTTATATCCCAAATTCTGGCTCAAAACACCCGAAAATTCGATATTTTTGGATCCCAGAAGCGATCTGTACATGCCTACTCAGTGCTAGAATATTTTCAAATTATACGCCCAAAACATACTAAAAATCGATATTTTGGGTGCTAAAGTCGATATGTGCATGCATCTTATGTACCCGTTTATATCTCAAATTCAGGCTCAAAACACCCAAAAAATCGATATTTTTGTGTCCCAGAAGCGATCCGTACATGTCTACACCGTGTTTGAGTATTTTCAAAATACAGGCCCAAAACATGCTAAAAATCGATATTTTAGGTGCCCGAAGTCGATATGTGCATGCATCTTCTGTATCCGTCTATATCCCAAATTCAGGTTCAAAATACCCGAAAATTCAATGTTTTTGGGTCCCAGAAGCGATCTGTACTTGCATACTCCGTGTTAGAGTGTTTTAAAAATACAGGCCCAAAACATGCTGAAAATCGATATTTTATGTGCCCAAAGTCAATATGTGTATTCATCTTCTGTACCCGTGTATATCCCTAATTCTGGTTCAAAACACCAGAAAATTCGATATATTTGTGCCCTAGAAGCGATCTGTACATGCCTACTCAGTGCTAGAATATTTTCAAATTATACGCCCAAAACATACTAAAAATCGATATTTTTGGTGCCAAAGTCGATATGTGCATGCATCTTCTCTACTCGTTTATATCTCAAATTCAGGCTCAAAACTCCGAAAATTCGATATTTTTGTGTCCCAGAAGCGATCTGTACATGCATACTCCGTGTTAGAGTGTTTTTAAAATGCAGGCCCAAAACATTCTGAAAATTGATATTTTAGGTGCACAAAGTCAATATGTGTATGCATTCTCTGTACCCGGTTATATCTCAAATTCAGGCTCAAAACACCCGAAAATTCAATATTTTTGGGTCCCAGAAGCGATCTGTACATGCCTACTCAGTGCTAGAATATTTTCAAATTATACGCCCAAAACATACTAAAAATCGATATTTTGGGTGCTAAAGTCGATATGTGCATGCATCTTATGTACCCGTTTATATCTCAAATTCAGGCTCAAAACGCCCAAAAAATCGATATTTTTGTGTCCCAGAAGCGATCCGTACATGTCTACACCGTGTTTGAGTATTTTCAAAATACAGGCCCAAAACATGCTCAAAATCGATATTTTAGGTGCCCGAAGTCGATATGTGCATGCATCTTCTGTATCCGTCTATATCCCAAATTCAGGTTCAAAATACCCGAAAATTCAATGTTTTTGGGTCCCAGAAGCGATCTGTACGTGCATACTCCGTGTTAGAGTGTTTTAAAAATACAGGCCCAAAACATGCTGAAAATCGATATTTTATGTGCCCAAAGTCAATATGTGTATTCATCTTCTGTACCCGTGTATATCCCTAATTCTGGTTCAAAACACCAGAAAATTCGATATATTTGTGTCCTAGAAGCGATCTGTACATGCCTACTCAGTGCTAGAATATTTTCAAATTATACGCCCAAAACATACTAAAAATCGATATTTTTGGTGCCAAAGTCGATATCTGCATGCATCTTCTCTACTCGTTTATATCTCAAATTCAGGCTCAAAACTCCGAAAATTCGATATTTTTGTGTCCCAGAAGCGATCTGTACATGCATACTCCGTGTTAGAGTGTTTTTAAAATGCAGGCCCAAAACATTCTGAAAATTGATATTTTAGGTGCACAAAGTCAATATGTGTATGCATTCTCTGTACCCGGTTATATCTCAAATTCAGGCTCAAAACACCCGAAAATTCAATATTTTTGGGTCCCAGAAGCGATCTGTAAATGCCTACTCAGTGCTAGAATGTTTTCAAAATAGAGGCTCAGAACATGCTAAAAATCGGTATTTTGGGTTCCCAAAGTCGATATGTGCATGCATCTTCTGTACCCGTTTATAACTCAAATTCAGGCTCAAAACACCCAAAAATTCGATATTTTTGTGTCCCAGAAGCGATCTGTACGTGTCTACTCCGTGTTAGAGTATTTTAAAATTACAGGCCCAAAATATGCTAAAAATCGATATTTTGGGTGCCCAAAGTTGATATGTGAATGCATCTTCTGTACTCTTTTATGTCTCAAATTCGGACTCAAAACACCCGAATATTCGATATTTTTGGGTCCCAGAAGCGATCTGTACATGCCTACTCCGTGTTAAAGTATTTTCAAAATTCAGGCCCAAAACATGCTGAAAATCTATATTTTAGGTGCCCAAAGTCAATATGTGTATGCATCTTCTGTACCCGTCTATATCCCAAATTCAGGTTCAAAACACCAGAAAATTCGATATTTTTGGGTCCCAGAAGTGATCTGTACATGCCTACTCCTTGCTAGAATGTTTTCAAGATACAGACCCAAAACATGCTCAAAATCGATATTTTAGGTGCAAAAAGTCGATATGTGCACGCATTCTCTGTACACGGTTATATCCCAAATTCTGGCTCAAAACACCCGAAAATTCGATATTTTTGGGTCCCAGAAGCGATCTGTACATGCCTACTCAGTGCTAGAATATTTTCAAATTATACGCCCAAAACATACTAAAAATCGATATTTTGGGTGCTAAAGTCGATATGTGCATGCATCTTATGTACCCGTTTATATCTCAAATTCAGGCTCAAAACGCCCAAAAAATCGATATTTTTGTGTCCCAGAAGCGATCCGTACATGTCTACACCGTGTTTGAGTATTTTCAAAATACAGGCCCAAAACATGCTGAAAATCGATATTTTAGGTGCCCAAAGTCCATATGTGCATGCATCTTCTGTACCTGTTCATATCTCAAGTTCAGGCTCAAAACAACCAAAAATTCGATTTATTTGGGTCCCAGAAGCGATCTGTACGTGTCTACTCCGTGTTAGAGTATTTTAAAAATACAGGCTCAAAACATGCTCTAAATCGATATTTTGGGTGCCCAAAGTCGATATGTGCATGCATCTTCTGTACCCGTTTATATCTCAAATTCAGACTGAAAACACCCGAATATTCGATATTTTTGCGTCCCAAAAGCCATCTGTACATGCATACTCCGTCTTAGAGTATTTATAAAATACAGGCTTAAAACATGCTGTAAGTCGATATTTTAGCTGCCCAAAGTCAATATGTGTATGCATCTTCTGTACCCGTGTATATCCCTAATTCTGGTTCAAAACACCAGAAAATTCGATATTTTTGGGTCCCAGAAGCGATCTGTACATGCCTACTCCTTGCTAGAATGTTTTCAAGATACAGACCCAAAACATGCTCAAAATCGATATTTTAAGTGCAAAAAGTCGATATGTGCATGCATCTTCTGTACCCGTTTATATCTCAAATTCAGGCTCAAAACTCCAAAAATTCGATATTATTAGTTCCCTTAAGCGATCTGCATATGCCTACTCAGTGCTAGAATGTTTTTAAAATACAGGCTTAAAACATGCTCAAAAATGATATTTTAGGTGTGAAAAGTCGATATGTGCATGCATCTTCTGTACCCGTTTATATCTCAAATTCAGGCTCAAAACACCTAAAAAATCGATATTTTTGTGTCCCAGAAGCGATCTATACATGCATACTCCGTGTTAGAGTATTTTCAAAATACAGGCCCAAAACATGCTCAAAATCGATATTTTAGGTGCCCAAAGTCGATATGTGCATGCATCTTCTGTACCCGTTTATATCTTAAATTCTGGTTCAAAACACCAGAAAATTCGATATTTTTGGGTCCCAGAAGCGACCTTTACATGCCTACTTCTTGCTAGAAAGTTTTCAAGATACAGGCCCAAAACATGCTCAAAATCGATATTTTAGGTGCAAAAAGTCGATATGTGCATGCATCTTCTGTACTCGTTTATATCTCAAATTCAGGCTCAAAACTCCGAAAATTCGATATTTTTGTGTCCCAGAAGCGATCTGTACATGCATACTCCGTGTTAGAGTGTTTTTAAAATGCAGGCCCAAAACATTCTGAAAATTGATATTTTAGGTGCACAAAGTCAATATGTGTATGCATTCTCTGTACCCGGTTATATCTCAAATTCAGGTTCAAAACACCCAAAAATTCAATATTTTTGGGTCCCAGAAGCGATCTGTACATGCCTACTCAGTGCTAGAATGTTTTCAAAATAGAGGCTCAGAACATGCTAAAAATCGGTATTTTGGGTTCCCAAAGTCGATATGTGCATGCATCTTCTGTACCCGTTTATATCTCAAATTCAGGCTCAAAACACCCAAAAATTCGATATTTTTGTGTCCCAGAAGCGATCTGTACGTGTCTACTCCGTGTTAGAGTATTTTAAATTTACAGGCCCAAAATATGCTCAAAATCGATATTTTGGGTGCCCAAAGTTGATATGTGAATGCATCTTCTGTACCCTTTTATGTCTCAAATTCAGACTCAAAACACCCGAATATTCGATATTTTTGGGTCCCAGAAGCGATCTGTACATGTCTACACCGTGTTTAAGTATTTTCAAAATACAGGCCCAAAACATGCTCAAAATCGATATTTTAGGTGCAAAAAGTCGATATGTGCATGCATCTTCGGTATCCGTCTATATCCCAAATTCAGGTTCAAAACACCCGAAAATTCGATAATTTTGGGTCCCAAAAGCGATCTGTACATGCCTACTCCTTGCTAGAATTTTTTCAAGATACAGACCCAAAACATGCTCAAAATCGATATTTTAGGTGCAAAAAGTCGATATGTGCATGCATCCTCTGTAACCAGTTATATCCCAATTTCTGGCTCAAAACTACCGAAAATTCGATATTTTTGGGTCCCAAAAGCGATCTGTACATGCCTACTCAGTGCCAGAATATTTTCAAATTATACGCAAAAAACATACTAAAAATCAATATTTTGGGTGCCAAAGTCGATATGTGCATGCATCTTCTGTACCCGTTTATATCTCAAATTCAGGCTCAAAACACAAAAAAAATCGATATTTTTGTGTCCCAGAAGCGATCTGTACATGTCTACACAGTGTTATAGTATTTTTAAAATACAGGCCCAAAACATGCTCAAAATCGATGTTTTAGGTGCCAAAGTCGATATGTGCATGCATCTTCTGTACCCGTTCATATCTCAAATTCAGGCTCAGAACACCCGAAAATTCGATTTATTTGGGTCCCAGAAGCGATCTGTACGTGTCTACTCAGTTTTAGAGTACTTTAAAAATTCAGGCCCAAAACATGCTCAAAATCGATATTTTGGGTGCCCAAAGTCGATATGTGCATGCATCTTCTGTACCCGTTTATATCTCAAATTCAGGCTCAAAACACTCGAAAATTCAATGTTTTTGGGTCCCAGAAGCGATCTGTACATGCCTACTCCGTGTTAAAGTATTTTCAAATACAGGCCCAAAACATGCTGAAACTCTATATTTTAGGTGCCCAAAGTCAATATGTGTATGCATCTTCTGTACCCGTCTATATCCCAAATTCAGGTTCAAAACACCAGAAAATTCGATATTTTTGGGTCCCAAAAGTGATCTGTACATGCCTACTCCTTGCTAGAATGTTTTCAAGATACAGACCCAAAACATGCTCAAAATCGATATTTTAGGTGCAAAAAGTCGATATGTGCACGCATTCTCTGTACACGGTTATATCCCAAATTCTGGCTCAAAACACCCGAAAATTCGATATTTTTGGGTCCCAGAAGCGATCTGTACATGCCTACTCAGTGCTAGAATATTTTCAAATTATACGCCCAAAACATACTAAAAATCGATATTTTGGGTGCTAAAGTCGATATGTGCATGCATCTTATGTACCTGTTTATATCTCAAATTCAGGCTCAAAACGCCAAAAAAATCGATATTTTTGTGTCCCAGAAGCAATCCGTACATGTCTACACCGTGTTTGAGTATTTTCAAAATACAGGCTCAAAACATGCTCAAAATCGATATTTTATGTGCCCGAAGTCGATATGTGCATGCATCTTCTGTACCTGTTCATATCTCAAGTTCAGGCTCAGAACAACCAAAAATTCGATTTATTTGGGTCCCAGAAGCGATCTGTACGTGTCTACTCCGTGTTAGAGTATTTTAAAAATACAGGCTCAAAACATGCTCTAAATCGATATTTTGGGTGCCCAAAGTCGATATGTGCATGCATCTTCTGTACCCGTTTATATCTCAAATTCAGACTGAAAACACCCGAATATTCGATATTTTTGCGTCCCAAAAGCCATCTGTACATGCATACTCCGTCTTAGAGTATTTTTAAAATACAGGCTTAAAACCTGCTGTAAGTCGATATTTTAGCTGCCCAAAGTCAATATGTGTATGCATCTTCTGTACCCGTGTATATCCCTAATTCTGGTTCAAAACACCAGAAAATTCGATATTTTTGGGTCCCAGAAGCGATCTGTACATGCCTACTCCTTGCTAGAATGTTTTCAAGATACAGACCCAAAACATGCTCAAAATCGATATTTTAAGTGCAAAAGGTCGATATGTGCATGCATCTTCTGTACCCGTTTATATCTCAAATTCAGGCTCAAAACTCCAAAAATTCGATATTATTAGTTCCCTTAAGCTATCTGCATATGCCTACTCAGTGCTAGAATGTTTTTAAAATACAGGCTTAAAACATGCTCAAAAATGATATTTTATGTGTGAAAAGTCGATATGTGCATGCATCTTCTGTACCCGTTTATATCTCAAATTCAGGCTCAAAACACCTAAAAAATCGATATTTTTGTGTCCCAGAAGCGATCTGTACATGCATACTCCGTGTTAGAGTATTTTCAAAATACAGGCCCAAAACATGCTCAAAATCGATATTTTAGGTGCCCAAAGTCGATATGTGCATGCATCTTCTGTACCCGTTTATATCTCAAATTCAGGCTCAAAACACTCGAAAATTCAATGTTTTTGGGTCCCAGAAGCGATCTGTACATGCCTACTCCGTGTTAAAGTATTTTCAAAATACAGGCCCAAAACATGCTGAAAATCTATATTTTAGGTGCCCAAAGTCAATATGTGTATGCATCTTCTGTACCCGTCTATATCCCAAAGTCAGGTTCAAAACACCAGAAAATTCGATATTTTTGGGTCCCAAAAGTGATCTGTACATGCCTACTCCTTGCTAGAATGTTTTCAAGATACAGACCCAAAACATGCTCAAAATCGATATTTTAGGTGCAAAAAGTCGATATGTGCACGCATTCTCTGTACACGGTTATATCCCAAATTCTGGCTCAAAACACCCGAAAATTCGATATTTTTGGGTCCCAGAAGCGATCTGTACATGCCTACTCAGTGCTAGAATATTTTCAAATTATACGCCCAAAACATACTAAAAATCGATATTTTGGGTGCTAAAGTCGATATGTGCATGCATCTTATGTAAATGTTTATATCTCAAATTCAGGCTCAAAACGCCCAAAAAATCGATATTTTTGTGTCCCAGAAGCGATCTGTACATGTCTACACCGTGTTTGAGTATTTTCAAAATACAGGCCCAAAACATGCTCAAAATCGATATTTTGGGTGCCCAAAGTCGATATGTGCATGCATCTTCTGTACTCGTTTATATCTCAAATTCAGACTGAAAACACCCGAATATTCGATATTTTTGGGTCTTAAAAGCCATCTGTACATGCATACTCTGTCTTAGAGTATTTTTAAAATTCAGGCTTAAAACATGCTGTAAATCGATATTTTAGCTGCCTAAAGTCGATATGTGCATGCATCTTCTGTACCCGTTTATATCTCAAATTCAGGCTCAAAACTCCAAAAATTCGATATTTTTAGTTCCCTTAAGCGATCTGCATATGACTACTCGGTGATAGAATGTTTTTAAAATACAGGCTTAAAACATGCTCAAAAATGATATTTTAGGTGTGAAAAGTCGATATGTGCATGCATCTTCTGTACCCGTTTATATCTCAAATTCAGGCTCAAAACACCTAAAAAATCGATATTTTTGTGTCCCAGAAGCGATCTGTACATGCATACTCCGTGTTAGAGTATTTTCAAAATACAGGCCCAAAACATGCTCAAAATCGATATTTTAGGTGCCCAAAGTCGATATGTGCATGCATCTTCTGTATCCGTCTATATCCCAAATTCAGGTTCAAAACACTCGAAAAGTCGGTATTTTTGAGTCCCAGAAGCAATCTGTACATGCCTACTTCTTGCTAGAAAGTTTTCATGATACAGACCCAAAACATGCTCAAAATCGATATTTTAGGTGCCCAAAGTCGATATGTGCATGCATCTTCTGTACCCGTTTATATCTCAAATTCAGGCTCAAAACACCCAAATAATCGATATTTTTGTGTCCCAGATGCGATCTGTACATGTCTACACCGTGTTATAGTATTTCCAAAATACAGGCCCAAAACATGCTCAAAATCGATGTTTTAGGTGCCCAAAGTCGATATGTGCATGCATCTTCTGTACCCGTTCATATCATAAATTCAGGCTCAGAACACACGAAAATTCGATTTATTTGGGTCCCAGACGCGATCTGTACGTGCATACTCCGTGTTAGAGTGTTTTTAAAATACAGGCCCAAAACATGCTGAAAATCGATATTTTATGTGCCCAAAGTCAATATGTGTATTCATCTTCTGTACCCGTGTATATCCCTAATTCTGGTTCAAAACACCAGAAAATTCGATATTTTTGGGTCCCAGAAGCGACCTGTACATGCCTACTCATTGCTAGAATGTTTTCAAGATACAGACCCAAAACATGCGTAAAATCGATATTTTAGGTGCAAAATGTCGATATGTGCATGCAACCTCTGTACACGGTTATATCCCAAATTCTGGCTCAAAACCCCCGAAAATTCGATATTTTTGGGTCCCAGAAGCGATCTGTACATGCATACTCCGTGTTAGAGTGTTTTAAAAATGCAGGCCCAAAACATGCTGAAAATTGATATTTTAGGTGCACAAAGTCAATATGTGTATGCATTCTCTGTACCCGGTTATATCTCAAATTCAGGCTCAAAACACCCGAAAATTCAATATTTTTGGGTCCCAGAAGCGATCTGTACATGCCTACTCAGTGCTAGAATGTTTTCAAAATAGAGGCTCAGAACATGCTAAAAATCGATATTTTGGGTTCCCAAAGTCGATATGTGCATGCATCTTCTGTACCCATTTATATCTCAAATTCAGGCTCAAAACACCCCAAAATTCGATATTTTTGTGTCCCAGAAGCGATCTGTACGTGTCTACTCCGTGTTAGAGTATTTTAAAAATACAGGCCCAAAATATGCTCAAAATCGATATTTTAGGTGCAAAAAGTCGATATGTGCATGCATCTTCTGTACCCGTTTATGTCTCAAATTCAGACTCAAAACACCCGAATATTCGATATTTTTGGGTCCCAGAAGCGATCTGCACATGCCTACTCCGTGTTAAAGTATTTTCAAAATACAGGCCCAAAACATGCTGAAAATCTATATTTTAGGAGCCTAAAGTTAATATGTGTATGCATCTTCTGTACCCGTCTATATCCCAAATTCAGGTTCAAAACACCAGAAAATTCGATGTTTTTGGGTCCCAGAAGTGATCTGTACATGCCTTAGGCACTCCTTGCTAGAATGTTTTCAAGATACTGACCCAAAACATGCTCAAAATCGATATTTTAGGTGCAAAAAGTCGATATGTGCACGCATCCTCTGTACACGGTTATATCCCAAATTCTGGCTCAAAACACCCGAAAATTCGATATTTTTGGGTCCCAGAAGCGATTTGTACATGCCTAATCAGTGCTAGAATATTTTCAAATTATACGCCCAAAACATACTAAAAATCGATATTTTGGGTGTCAAAGTCGATATGTGCATGCATCTTCTGTACCCGTTTATATCTCAAATTCAGACTGAAAACACCCGAATATTCGATATTTTTGCGTCCCAAAAGCCATCTGTACATGCATACTCCGTCTTAGAGTATTTTTAAAATACAGGCTTAAAACCTGCTGTAAGTCGATATTTTAGCTGCCCAAAGTCAATATGTGTATGCATCTTCTGTACCCGTGTATATCCCTAATTCTGGTTCAAAACACCAGAAAATTCGATATTTTTGGGTCCCAGAAGCGATCTGTACATGCCTACTCCTTGCTAGAATGTTTTCAAGATACAGACCCAAAACATGCTCAAAATCGATATTTTAAGTGCAAAAGGTCGATATGTGCATGCATCTTCTGTACCCGTTTATATCTCAAATTCAGGCTCAAAACTCCAAAAATTCGATATTATTAGTTCCCTTAAGCTATCTGCATATGCCTACTCAGTGCTAGAATGTTTTTAAAATACAGGCTTAAAACATGCTCAAAAATGATATTTTATGTGTGAAAAGTCGATATGTGCATGCATCTTCTGTACCCGTTTATATCTCAAATTCAGGCTCAAAACACCTAAAAAATCGATATTTTTGTGTCCCAGAAGCGATCTGTACATGCATACTCCGTGTTAGAGTATTTTCAAAATACAGGCCCAAAACATGCTCAAAATCGATATTTTAGGTGCCCAAAGTCGATATGTGCATGCATCTTCTGTACCCGTTTATATCTCAAATTCAGGCTCAAAACACTCGAAAATTCAATGTTTTTGGGTCCCAGAAGCGATCTGTACATGCCTACTCCGTGTTAAAGTATTTTCAAAATACAGGCCCAAAACATGCTGAAAATCTATATTTTAGGTGCCCAAAGTCAATATGTGTATGCATCTTCTGTACCCGTCTATATCCCAAAGTCAGGTTCAAAACACCAGAAAATTCGATATTTTTGGGTCCCAAAAGTGATCTGTACATGCCTACTCCTTGCTAGAATGTTTTCAAGATACAGACCCAAAACATGCTCAAAATCGATATTTTAGGTGCAAAAAGTCGATATGTGCACGCATTCTCTGTACACGGTTATATCCCAAATTCTGGCTCAAAACACCCGAAAATTCGATATTTTTGGGTCCCAGAAGCGATCTGTACATGCCTACTCAGTGCTAGAATATTTTCAAATTATACGCCCAAAACATACTAAAAATCGATATTTTGGGTGCTAAAGTCGATATGTGCATGCATCTTATGTACCTGTTTATATCTCAAATTCAGGCTCAAAACGCCCAAAAAATCGATATTTTTGTGTCCCAGAAGCGATCTGTACATGTCTACACCGTGTTTGAGTATTTTCAAAATACAGGCCCAAAACATGCTCAAAATCGATATTTTGGGTGCCCAAAGTCGATATGTGCATGCATCTTCTGTACTCGTTTATATCTCAAATTCAGACTGAAAACACCCGAATATTCGATATTTTTGGGTCTTAAAAGCCATCTGTACATGCATACTCTGTCTTAGAGTATTTTTAAAATTCAGGCTTAAAACATGCTGTAAATCGATATTTTAGCTGCCTAAAGTCGATATGTGCATGCATCTTCTGTACCCGTTTATATCTCAAATTCAGGCTCAAAACTCCAAAAATTCGATATTTTTAGTTCCCTTAAGCGATCTGCATATGACTACTCGGTGATAGAATGTTTTTAAAATACAGGCTTAAAACATGCTCAAAAATGATATTTTAGGTGTGAAAAGTCGATATGTGCATGCATCTTCTGTACCCGTTTATATCTCAAATTCAGGCTCAAAACACCTAAAAAATCGATATTTTTGTGTCCCAGAAGCGATCTGTACATGCATACTCCGTGTTAGAGTATTTTCAAAATACAGGCCCAAAACATGCTCAAAATCGATATTTTAGGTGCCCAAAGTCGATATGTGCATGCATCTTCTGTATCCGTCTATATCCCAAATTCAGGTTCAAAACACTCGAAAAGTCGGTATTTTTGAGTCCCAGAAGCAATCTGTACATGCCTACTTCTTGCTAGAAAGTTTTCATGATACAGACCCAAAACATGCTCAAAATCGATATTTTAGGTGCCCAAAGTCGATATGTGCATGCATCTTCTGTACCCGTTTATATCTCAAATTCAGGCTCAAAACACCCAAATAATCGATATTTTTGTGTCCCAGATGCGATCTGTACATGTCTACACCGTGTTATAGTATTTCCAAAATACAGGCCCAAAACATGCTCAAAATCGATGTTTTAGGTGCCCAAAGTCGATATGTGCATGCATCTTCTGTACCCGTTCATATCATAAATTCAGGCTCAGAACACACGAAAATTCGATTTATTTGGGTCCCAGACGCGATCTGTACGTGCATACTCCGTGTTAGAGTGTTTTTAAAATACAGGCCCAAAACATGCTGAAAATCGATATTTTATGTGCCCAAAGTCAATATGTGTATTCATCTTCTGTACCCGTGTATATCCCTAATTCTGGTTCAAAACACCAGAAAATTCGATATTTTTGGGTCCCAGAAGCGACCTGTACATGCCTACTCATTGCTAGAATGTTTTCAAGATACAGACCCAAAACATGCGTAAAATCGATATTTTAGGTGCAAAATGTCGATATGTGCATGCAACCTCTGTACACGGTTATATCCCAAATTCTGGCTCAAAACCCCCGAAAATTCGATATTTTTGGGTCCCAGAAGCGATCTGTACATGCATACTCCGTGTTAGAGTGTTTTAAAAATGCAGGCCCAAAACATGCTGAAAATTGATATTTTAGGTGCACAAAGTCAATATGTGTATGCATTCTCTGTACCCGGTTATATCTCAAATTCAGGCTCAAAACACCCGAAAATTCAATATTTTTGGGTCCCAGAAGCGATCTGTACATGCCTACTCAGTGCTAGAATGTTTTCAAAATAGAGGCTCAGAACATGCTAAAAATCGATATTTTGGGTTCCCAAAGTCGATATGTGCATGCATCTTCTGTACCCATTTATATCTCAAATTCAGGCTCAAAACACCCCAAAATTCGATATTTTTGTGTCCCAGAAGCGATCTGTACGTGTCTACTCCGTGTTAGAGTATTTTAAAAATACAGGCCCAAAATATGCTCAAAATCGATATTTTAGGTGCAAAAAGTCGATATGTGCATGCATCTTCTGTACCCGTTTATGTCTCAAATTCAGACTCAAAACACCCGAATATTCGATATTTTTGGGTCCCAGAAGCGATCTGCACATGCCTACTCCGTGTTAAAGTATTTTCAAAATACAGGCCCAAAACATGCTGAAAATCTATATTTTAGGAGCCTAAAGTTAATATGTGTATGCATCTTCTGTACCCGTCTATATCCCAAATTCAGGTTCAAAACACCAGAAAATTCGATGTTTTTGGGTCCCAGAAGTGATCTGTACATGCCTACTCCTTGCTAGAATGTTTTCAAGATACTGACCCAAAACATGCTCAAAATCGATATTTTAGGTGCAAAAAGTCGATATGTGCACGCATCCTCTGTACACGGTTATATCCCAAATTCTGGCTCAAAACACCCGAAAATTCGATATTTTTGGGTCCCAGAAGCGATTTGTACATGCCTAATCAGTGCTAGAATATTTTCAAATTATACGCCCAAAACATACTAAAAATCGATATTTTGGGTGTCAAAGTCGATATGTGCATGCATCTTCTGTACCCGTTTATATCTCAAATTCAGGCTCAAAACACCCAAAAAATCGATATTTTTGTGTCCCAGAAGCGATATGTACATGCATACTCCGTGTTAGAGTATTTTCAAAATACGTGCCTAAAACATGCTGTAAATCGATATTTTAGCTGCCCAAAGTCAATATGTGTATGCATCTTCTGTACCTGTCTATATCCCAAATTCAGGTTCAAAACACTCGAAAATTCGATATTTTTGGGTCCCAGAAGCAATCTGTACATGCCTACTTCTTGCTGAAAGTTTTCAAGATACAGACCCAAAACATGCTCAAAATCGATAATTTTGGTGCAAAAAGTCGATATGTGCATGCATCTTCTGTACCCGTTTATATCTCAAATTCAGGCTCAAAACACCCAAAAAATCGATATTTTTGTGTCCCAGAAGCGATCTGTACATGTCTACACCGTGTTAGAGTATTTTAAAAATACAGGCCCAAAACATGCTCAAAATCGATATTTTGGGTGCCCAAAGTCGATATGTTCATGCATCTTCTGTGCCCGTTTATATCTCAAATTCAGACTCAAAACACCCGAATATTCGATATTTTTGGGTCCTAAAAGCCATCTGTACATGCATACTCCGTGTTAGAGTATTTTCAAAATACGTGCCTAAAACATGCTGTAAATCGATATTTTAGCTGCCCAAAGTCAATATGTGTATGCATCTTCTGTACCTGTCTATATCCCAAATTCAGGTTCAAAACACTCGAAAATTCGATATTTTTGGGTCCCAGAAGCAATCTGTACATGCCTAATTCTTGCTGAAAGTTTTCAAGATACAGACCCAAAACATGCTCAAAATCGATATTTTAGGTGCAAAAAATCGATATGTGCATGCATCTTCTGTACCCGTTTATATCTCAAATTCAGGCTCAAAACACCCGAAAATTCGATATTTTTGGGTCCCAGAAGCGATCTGTACATGCCTACTCCGTGTTAGAGTATTTTCAAAATACAGGCCCAAAACATGCTCGAAATCGATATTTTAGGTGCCCAAAGTCGATATGTGCATGCATCTTCTGTATCCGTGTAAATCCCTAATTCAGGTTCAAAACGCCCAAAAAATCGATATTTTTGTGTCCCAGAAGCGATCTGTACATGTCTATACCGTGTTAAAGTATTTTCAAAATACAGGCCCAAAACATGCTCCAAATCGATATTTTAGGTGCCCAAAGTCGATATGTGCATGCATCTTCTGTAACCGTTTATATCTCAAATTCAGACTCAAAACACCCGATTATTCGATATTTTTGGGTCCCAAAAGCCATCTGTACATGCATACTCCGTGTAAGATTATTTTCAAAATACAGACCTAAAACATGCAGTAAATCGATATTTTAGCTGCCCAAAGACTATATGTGTATGCATCTTCTGTACCCGTCTATATCCCAAATTCAGGTTCAAAACACTCGAAAATTAAATATTTTTGGGTCCCAGAAGCAATCTGTACATGCCTACTTCTTGCTTGAATGTTTTAAGATACAGACCCAAAACATGCTTTAAAATCGATATTTTAGTTGCAAAATGTCGATATGTGCATGCATCTTCTGTACCCGTTTATATCTCAAATTCAGACTCAAAACACCCAAAAATTCGATTTATTTGTGTCCCAAAAGCGATCTGTACGTGTCTACTCCGTGTTAGAGTATTTTAAAAAAACAGGCCCAAAACATTCTCAAAATCGATATTTTGGGTGCTTAAAGTCAATATGTGCATGCATCTTCTGTACCCGTTTATATATCAAATTCAGACTCAAAATACCCGAATATTCGATATTTTTGGGTCCCAAAAGCGATCTGTACATGCCTACTCCGTGTTAGAGTATTTTCAAAATACAGGCCTAAAACATGCTGTAAATCGATATTTTAGCTGCCCAAAGTCAATATGTGTATGCATCTTCTGTACCCGTCTATATCCCAAATTCAGGTTCAAAACACTCGAAAATTCGATATTTTTTGGTCCTAGAAGCAATCTGTACATGCATTCTCCGTGTTAGAGTGTTTTCAAAATACATGCCCAAAACATGCTGAAAATCGATATTTTAGCTGCCCATAGTCGATATGTGCATACATCTTCTGTACCCGTTTATATCTCAAAATCACGCTCAATACACCCGAAAATTCGATATTTTTGGGTCCCAGAAGCGATCTGTGCATGCCTACTCCGTGTTAGAGTACTTTTTAAAATTCAAGCCCAAAACATGCTAAAAATCGATATTTTAGGTGCCCAATGTCGATATGTGCATGCATCTTCTGTACCCGTTTATATCTCAAATTTAGGCTCAAAACACCCGAAAATTCGATCGTTTTGGGTCCAAGAAGTGATCTGTACATGCCTACTCAGTGCTAGAATGTTTTCAAAATATAGAGTCAAAACATGCTAAAAATCGATATTTTATGTGTCCCAAGTCGATATGTGCATGCATGTTCTGTACCCTTTTATATCCCAAATTCAGGCTTAAAACACCCGAAAATTCGATATTTTTGGATCCCAGAAGCGATTTGTACATATCTAATCAGTGCTAGAATGTTTTCAAAATATAGGCTTAAAACATGCTAAAATTCGATATTTTAAGTGTCCAAAGTCGATATGTGCATACATCTTTTGTACCCGTTTATATCCCAAATTCAGGCTCAAAACACCCAAAAATTTAATTTTTTTGGGTCCCAGAAGCTATCTGTACATGCTTACTTAGTAATAGAATATTTTCAAAATATTGGCCCAAAACATACTAAAAATCGATATTTTGTGTGCCCAAAGTCGATATGTGCATGCATCTTCTGTACCCGTTTATATCTCAAATTCAGGCTCAAAACACCCGAAAATTCGATTTATTTGGGTCCCAGAAGCGATCTGTACGTGCATACTCCGTGTTAGAGTGTTTTTAAAATATAGGCCAAAAACATGCTGAAAATCGATATTTTAGGTGCCCAAAGTCAATATGTGTATGCAATCTTCTGTACCCGTGTATATCTCTAATTCAGGTTCAAAACGCCCAAAAAATCGATATTTTTGTGTCCCAGAAGCGATCTCTACATGTCTATACCGTGTTAGAGTATTTTCAAAATACAGGCCCAAAACATGCTCCAAATCGATATTTTAGGTGCCCAAAGTCAATATGTGCATGCATCTTCTGTACCCGTTTATATCTCAAATTCAGACTCAAAACACCCGATTATTCGATATTTTTGGGTCCCAAAAGCCATCTGTACATGCCTACTTCTTGCTAGAAAGTTTTCAAGATACAGACCAAAAACATGCTCAAAATCAATATTTTAGGTGCAAAAAGTCGAAATGTGCATGCATCTTCTGTACCCGTTTATATCTCAAATTCTGGCTCAAAACTCCGAAAATTCAATATTTTTGTGTCCCAGAAGCGATCTGTACCTGCATACTCCGTGTTAGAGTGTTTTTAAAATACAGGCCCAAAACATGCTGAAAATTGATATTTTAGGTGCACAAAGTCAATATGTGTATGCATTCTCTGTACCCGGTTATATTTATAATTCAGGCTTAAAACGCCAGAAAATTCGATATTTTTGGGTCCCAGAAGCGATCTGCACATGCCTACTCAGTGCTAGAATGTTTTCAAAATAGAGGCTCAGAACATGCTAAAATTCGATATTTTAGGTGCCCGAAGTCGATATGTGTATGCATCTTCTGTACCCGTCTATATCCCAAATTCAGGTTCAAAACACCAGAAAATTCGATGTTTTTGGGTCCCAGAAGTGATCTGTACATGCCTACTCCTTGCTAGAATGTTTTCAAGATACTGACCCAAAACATGCTCAAAATCGATATTTTAGGTGCAAAAAGTCGATATGTGCACGCATCCTCTGTACACGGTTATATCCCAAATTCTGGCTCAAAACACCCGAAAATTCGATATTTTTGGGTCCCAGAAGCGATTTGTACATGCCTAATCAGTGCTAGAATATTTTCAAATTATACGCCCAAAACATACTAAAAATCGATATTTTGGGTGTCAAAGTCGATATGTGCATGCATCTTCTGTACCCGTTTATATCTCAAATTCAGGCTCAAAACACCCAAAAAATCGATATTTTTGTGTCCCAGAAGCGATATGTACATGCATACTCCGTGTTAGAGTATTTTCAAAATACGTGCCTAAAACATGCTGTAAATCGATATTTTAGCTGCCCAAAGTCAATATGTGTATGCATCTTCTGTACCTGTCTATATCCCAAATTCAGGTTCAAAACACTCGAAAATTCGATATTTTTGGGTCCCAGAAGCAATCTGTACATGCCTACTTCTTGCTGAAAGTTTTCAAGATACAGACCCAAAACATGCTCAAAATCGATAATTTTGGTGCAAAAAGTCGATATGTGCATGCATCTTCTGTACCCGTTTATATCTCAAATTCAGGCTCAAAACACCCAAAAAATCGATATTTTTGTGTCCCAGAAGCGATCTGTACATGTCTACACCGTGTTAGAGTATTTTAAAAATACAGGCCCAAAACATGCTCAAAATCGATATTTTGGGTGCCCAAAGTCGATATGTTCATGCATCTTCTGTACCCGTCTATATCCCAAATTCAGGTTCAAAACACTCGAAAATTCGATATTTTTTGGTCCTAGAAGCAATCTGTACATGCATTCTCCGTGTTAGAGTGTTTTCAAAATACATGCCCAAAACATGCTGAAAATCGATATTTTAGCTGCCCATAGTCGATATGTGCATACATCTTCTGTACCCGTTTATATCTCAAAATCACGCTCAATACACCCGAAAATTCGATATTTTTGGGTCCCAGAAGCGATCTGTGCATGCCTACTCCGTGTTAGAGTACTTTTTAAAATTCAAGCCCAAAACATGCTAAAAATCGATATTTTAGGTGCCCAATGTCGATATGTGCATGCATCTTCTGTACCCGTTTATATCTCAAATTTAGGCTCAAAACACCCGAAAATTCGATCGTTTTGGGTCCAAGAAGTGATCTGTACATGCCTACTCAGTGCTAGAATGTTTTCAAAATATAGAGTCAAAACATGCTAAAAATCGATATTTTATGTGTCCCAAGTCGATATGTGCATGCATGTTCTGTACCCTTTTATATCCCAAATTCAGGCTTAAAACACCCGAAAATTCGATATTTTTGGATCCCAGAAGCGATTTGTACATATCTAATCAGTGCTAGAATGTTTTCAAAATATAGGCTTAAAACATGCTAAAATTCGATATTTTAAGTGTCCAAAGTCGATATGTGCATACATCTTTTGTACCCGTTTATATCCCAAATTCAGGCTCAAAACACCCAAAAATTTAATTTTTTTGGGTCCCAGAAGCTATCTGTACATGCTTACTTAGTAATAGAATATTTTCAAAATATTGGCCCAAAACATACTAAAAATCGATATTTTGTGTGCCCAAAGTCGATATGTGCATGCATCTTCTGTACCCGTTTATATCTCAAATTCAGGCTCAAAACACCCGAAAATTCGATTTATTTGGGTCCCAGAAGCGATCTGTACGTGCATACTCCGTGTTAGAGTGTTTTTAAAATATAGGCCAAAAACATGCTGAAAATCGATATTTTAGGTGCCCAAAGTCAATATGTGTATGCAATCTTCTGTACCCGTGTATATCTCTAATTCAGGTTCAAAACGCCCAAAAAATCGATATTTTTGTGTCCCAGAAGCGATCTCTACATGTCTATACCGTGTTAGAGTATTTTCAAAATACAGGCCCAAAACATGCTCCAAATCGATATTTTAGGTGCCCAAAGTCAATATGTGCATGCATCTTCTGTACCCGTTTATATCTCAAATTCAGACTCAAAACACCCGATTATTCGATATTTTTGGGTCCCAAAAGCCATCTGTACATGCCTACTTCTTGCTAGAAAGTTTTCAAGATACAGACCAAAAACATGCTCAAAATCAATATTTTAGGTGCAAAAAGTCGAAATGTGCATGCATCTTCTGTACCCGTTTATATCTCAAATTCTGGCTCAAAACTCCGAAAATTCAATATTTTTGTGTCCCAGAAGCGATCTGTACCTGCATACTCCGTGTTAGAGTGTTTTTAAAATACAGGCCCAAAACATGCTGAAAATTGATATTTTAGGTGCACAAAGTCAATATGTGTATGCATTCTCTGTACCCGGTTATATTTATAATTCAGGCTTAAAACGCCAGAAAATTCGATATTTTTGGGTCCCAGAAGCGATCTGCACATGCCTACTCAGTGCTAGAATGTTTTCAAAATAGAGGCTCAGAACATGCTAAAATTCGATATTTTAGGTGCCCGAAGTCGATATGTGTATGCATCTTCTGTACCCGTCTATATCCCAAATTCAGGTTCAAAACACCAGAAAATTCGATGTTTTTGGGTCCCAGAAGTGATCTGTACATGCCTGCTCCTTGCTAGAATGTTTTCAAGATACTGACCCAAAACATGCTCAAAATCGATATTTTAGGTGCAAAAAGTCGATATGTGCACGCATCCTCTGTACACGGTTATATCCCAAATTCTGGCTCAAAACACCCGAAAATTCGATATTTTTGGGTCCCAGAAGCGATTTGTACATGCCTAATCAGTGCTAGAATATTTTCAAATTATACGCCCAAAACATACTAAAAATCGATATTTTGGGTGTCAAAGTCGATATGTGCATGCATCTTCTGTACCCGTTTATATCTCAAATTCAGGCTCAAAACACCCAAAAAATCGATATTTTTGTGTCCCAGAAGCGATATGTACATGCATACTCCGTGTTAGAGTATTTTCAAAATACGTGCCTAAAACATGCTGTAAATCGATATTTTAGCTGCCCAAAGTCAATATGTGTATGCATCTTCTGTACCTGTCTATATCCCAAATTCAGGTTCAAAACACTCGAAAATTCGATATTTTTGGGTCCCAGAAGCAATCTGTACATGCCTACTTCTTGCTGAAAGTTTTCAAGATACAGACCCAAAACATGCTCAAAATCGATAATTTTGGTGCAAAAAGTCGATATGTGCATGCATCTTCTGTACCCGTTTATATCTCAAATTCAGGCTCAAAACACCCAAAAAATCGATATTTTTGTGTCCCAGAAGCGATCTGTACATGTCTACACCGTGTTAGAGTATTTTAAAAATACAGGCCCAAAACATGCTCAAAATCGATATTTTGGGTGCCCAAAGTCGATATGTTCATGCATCTTCTGTGCCCGTTTATATCTCAAATTCAGACTCAAAACACCCGAATATTCGATATTTTTGGGTCCTAAAAGCCATCTGTACATGCATACTCCGTGTTAGAGTATTTTCAAAATACGTGCCTAAAACATGCTGTAAATCGATATTTTAGCTGCCCAAAGTCAATATGTGTATGCATCTTCTGTACCTGTCTATATCCCAAATTCAGGTTCAAAACACTCGAAAATTCGATATTTTTGGGTCCCAGAAGCAATCTGTACATGCCTAATTCTTGCTGAAAGTTTTCAAGATACAGACCCAAAACATGCTCAAAATCGATATTTTAGGTGCAAAAAATCGATATGTGCATGCATCTTCTGTACCCGTTTATATCTCAAATTCAGGCTCAAAACACCCGAAAATTCGATATTTTTGGGTCCCAGAAGCGATCTGTACATGCCTACTCCGTGTTAGAGTATTTTCAAAATACAGGCCCAAAACATGCTCGAAATCGATATTTTAGGTGCCCAAAGTCGATATGTGCATGCATCTTCTGTATCCGTGTAAATCCCTAATTCAGGTTCAAAACGCCCAAAAAATCGATATTTTTGTGTCCCAGAAGCGATCTGTACATGTCTATACCGTGTTAAAGTATTTTCAAAATACAGGCCCAAAACATGCTCCAAATCGATATTTTAGGTGCCCAAAGTCGATATGTGCATGCATCTTCTGTAACCGTTTATATCTCAAATTCAGACTCAAAACACCCGATTATTCGATATTTTTGGGTCCCAAAAGCCATCTGTACATGCATACTCCGTGTAAGATTATTTTCAAAATACAGACCTAAAACATGCAGTAAATCGATATTTTAGCTGCCCAAAGACTATATGTGTATGCATCTTCTGTACCCGTCTATATCCCAAATTCAGGTTCAAAACACTCGAAAATTAAATATTTTTGGGTCCCAGAAGCAATCTGTACATGCCTACTTCTTGCTTGAATGTTTTAAGATACAGACCCAAAACATGCTTTAAAATCGATATTTTAGTTGCAAAATGTCGATATGTGCATGCATCTTCTGTACCCGTTTATATCTCAAATTCAGGCTCAAAACACCCAAAAATTCGATTTATTTGTGTCCCAAAAGCGATCTGTACGTGTCTACTCCGTGTTAGAGTATTTTAAAAAAACAGGCCCAAAACATTCTCAAAATCGATATTTTGGGTGCTTAAAGTCGATATGTGCATGCATCTTCTGTACCCGTTTATATATCAAATTCAGACTCAAAACACCCGAATATTCGATATTTTTGGGTCCCAAAAGCGATCTGTACATGCCTACTCCGTGTTAGAGTATTTTCAAAATACAGGCCTAAAACATGCTGTAAATCGATATTTTAGCTGCCCAAAGTCAATATGTGTATGCATCTTCTGTACCCGTCTATATCCCAAATTCAGGTTCAAAACACTCGAAAATTCGATATTTTTTGGTCCCAGAAGCAATCTGTACATGCATTCTCCGTGTTAGAGTGTTTTCAAAATACATGCCCAAAACATGCTGAAAATCGATATTTTAGCTGCCCATAGTCGATATGTGCATACATCTTCTGTACCCGTTTATATCTCAAAATCACGCTCAATACACCCGAAAATTCGATATTTTTGGGTCCCAGAAGCGATCTGTGCATGCCTACTCCGTGTTAGAGTACTTTTTAAAATTCAAGCCCAAAACATGCTAAAAATCGATATTTTAGGTGCCCAATGTCGATATGTGCATGCATCTTCTGTACCCGTTTATATCTCAAATTTAGGCTCAAAACACCCGAAAATTCGATCGTTTTGGGTCCAAGAAGTGATCTGTACATGCCTACTCAGTGCTAGAATGTTTTCAAAATATAGAGTCAAAACATGCTAAAAATCGATATTTTATGTGTCCCAAGTCGATATGTGCATGCATGTTCTGTACCCTTTTATATCCCAAATTCAGGCTTAAAACACCCGAAAATTCGATATTTTTGGATCCCAGAAGCGATTTGTACATATCTAATCAGTGCTAGAATGTTTTCAAAATATAGGCTTAAAACATGCTAAAATTCGATATTTTAAGTGTCCAAAGTCGATATGTGCATACATCTTTTGTACCCGTTTATATCCCAAATTCAGGCTCAAAACACCCAAAAATTTAATTTTTTTGGGTCCCAGAAGCTATCTGTACATGCTTACTTAGTAATAGAATATTTTCAAAATATTGGCCCAAAACATACTAAAAATCGATATTTTGTGTGCCCAAAGTCGATATGTGCATGCATCTTCTGTACCCGTTTATATCTCAAATTCAGGCTCAAAACACCCGAAAATTCGATTTATTTGGGTCCCAGAAGCGATCTGTACGTGCATACTCCGTGTTAGAGTGTTTTTAAAATATAGGCCAAAAACATGCTGAAAATCGATATTTTAGGTGCCCAAAGTCAATATGTGTATGCAATCTTCTGTACCCGTGTATATCTCTAATTCAGGTTCAAAACGCCCAAAAAATCGATATTTTTGTGTCCCAGAAGCGATCTCTACATGTCTATACCGTGTTAGAGTATTTTCAAAATACAGGCCCAAAACATGCTCCAAATCGATATTTTAGGTGCCCAAAGTCAATATGTGCATGCATCTTCTGTACCCGTTTATATCTCAAATTCAGACTCAAAACACCCGATTATTCGATATTTTTGGGTCCCAAAAGCCATCTGTACATGCCTACTTCTTGCTAGAAAGTTTTCAAGATACAGACCAAAAACATGCTCAAAATCAATATTTTAGGTGCAAAAAGTCGAAATGTGCATGCATCTTCTGTACCCGTTTATATCTCAAATTCTGGCTCAAAACTCCGAAAATTCAATATTTTTGTGTCCCAGAAGCGATCTGTACCTGCATACTCCGTGTTAGAGTGTTTTTAAAATACAGGCCCAAAACATGCTGAAAATTGATATTTTAGGTGCACAAAGTCAATATGTGTATGCATTCTCTGTACCCGGTTATATTTATAATTCAGGCTTAAAACGCCAGAAAATTCGATATTTTTGGGTCCCAGAAGTGATCTGTACATGCCTACTCAGTGCTAGAATGTTTTCAAAATAGAGGCTCAGAACATGCTAAAATTCGATATTTTAGGTGCCCGAAGTCGATATGTGCATGCATCTTCTGTACCCGTTTATATCTCAAATTCAGGCTCAAAACACCCAAAAATTCGATATTTTTGTGTCCCAAAAGCGATCTGTACGTGTCTACTCCGTGTTAGAGTATTTTAAAAATACAGGCCCGAAACATGCTCAAAATCGATATTTTGGGTGCTTAAAGTCGATATGTGCATGCATCTTCTGTACCCGTTTATATCTCTAATTCAGACTCAAAACACCCGAATATTCGATATTTTTGGGTCCCAAAAGCGATCTGTACATGCCTACTCTGTGTTTTAGTATTTTCAAAATACAGGCCTAAATCATGCTGTAAATCGATATTTTAGCTGCCCAAAGTCAATATGTGTATGCATCTTCTGTACCCGTCTATATCCCAAATTCAGGTTCAAAACACTCGAAAATTCGATATTTTTGGATCCCAGAAGCAATCTGTACATGCCTACTTCTTGCTAAAAAGTTTTAAAATACAGACCCAAAACATGCTTTAAAATCGATATTTGAGGTTCAAAAATTCGATATGTGCATGCATCTTCTGTACCCGTTTATATCTCAAATTCAGGGTCAAAACTCCGAAAATTCGATATTTTTGTGTCTCAGAAGCGATCTGTACATGCATACTCCGTGTTAGAGTGTTTTTAAAATACAGGCCCAAAACATGCTGAAAATTGATATTTTAGGTGCACAAAGTCAATATGTGTATGCATTCTCTGTACCCGGTTTTATCTCAAATTCAGGCTCAAAACACCCGAATATTCAATATTTTTGGCTCCCAGAAGCGATCTGTACATGCCTACTCAGTGCTAGAATGTTTTTAAAATAGAGGCTCAGAACATGCTAAAAATCGATATATTGGGTGCCTAAAGTCAATATGTGCATGTATGTTCTGTACCCGTTAATATCTCAAATTTAGGCTCAAAACACCCGAAAATTCGATATTTTTGGGTCCCAGAAGCGATCTGTATATGCCTACTCCGTGTTTGAGTATTTTCATAATACATGCCCAAAACATGCTGAAAATCGATATTTTAGCTGCCCATAGTCGATATCTGCATGCATCTTCTGTACCCGTTTATATCTCAAATTCAGGCTCAAAACACCCGAAAATTCGATATTTTTGGGTCCCAGAAGCGATCTGTACATTCCAACTCCGTGTCAGAGTACTTTTAAAATTCAAGCCCAAAACATGCTAAAAATCGATATTTTAGGTGCTCATTGTCGATATGTGCATGCGTATTCTGTACCCGTTTATATCTCAAATTCAGGCTCACAACACCCGAAAATTCGATATTTTTGGGTCCCCTAAGCGATCTGAACATGCCTACTCAGTCTTAGAGTATTTTCAAAATACAGGCCCAAAACATGCTAAAAATCGACATTTTGGGTGCCCAAAGTCGATATGTGCATTCATCTTCTGTACCCGTTTATATCTCAAATTCAGGCTCAAAACACCCAAAAATCCGATATTTTTGTGTGCCTGAAGCGATCTGTACATGCCTACTCCGTGTTAGAGTATTTACACAATACAGACCCAAAACATGCTCAAAATCGATATTTTAGGTGCAAAGAGTCGATATGTGTATGCATCTTTATTACCTGTTTACATATCAAATTCAGGCTCAAAACACCCGGAAATTCAATATTTTTGTGTTCCAAAATCGATCAGTGCTAGAATGTTTTCAAAATATAGGCTCTAAACATGCTAAAAATCGATATTTTAGGTGTCCAAAGTCGATATGTGCATGCATGTTCTGTGCCCGTTTATATCTCAAATTCAGGCTCAAAACACCCGAAAATTCGATATTTTTGGGTCCCAGACGCGATCTGTACATGCCTACTCCGTGTTAGAGTATTTTTAAAATACATGCCCAAAACATGCTGAAAATCGATATTTTAGCTGCCTATAGTTGATAAGTGCATGCATCTTCTGTACCCTTTTATATCTTAAATTTAGGGTCAAAACCCCCGAAAATTTGATATTTTGGGGACCCAGAAGCAATCTGTATATGCCTACTCCGTGTTAGAGTACTTTCAAAATACAGGCCCAAAACAAGCTGAAAATCGATATTTTAGGTGCCCAAAGTCGATATGTGCATGCATGTTCTGTACCCTTTTATATCCCAAATTCAGGCTTAAAACACCCTAAAATTTGATATTTTTGGACCCCAGAAGAGATCTGCACATATCTACTCAGTGCTGGAATGTTTTCAAAATATAGGCTTAAAACATGCTAAAATTCGATATTTTAGGTGTCCAAAGTCGATATGTGCATACATCTTTTGTACCAGTTTATATCCCAAATTCAGGCTTAAAATACCCGAAAATTTAATGTTTTTGGGTCACAGAAGCTATCTGTACATGCTTACTTAGTGATAGAATATTTTCAAAATATTGGCCCAAAACATACTAAAAATCGATATTTTGGGTGCCCAAAGTCGATATGTGCCTGCATCTTCTGTACCCGTTTATATCTCAAATTCAGGCTCAAAACACCCGAAAATTAGATATTTTTGTGTCCCAGAAGCGATATGTCTATGCCTACTCCTTACTAGAATGTTTTTAAGATACAGACCCAAAACAGGCTCAAAATCAATATTTTAGGTGCAAAAAGTCGATATGTGCCTGCATCTTCAGTACCCGTTTATATCTTAAATTCAGGCTCAAAACACACGAAAATTCGATATTTTTGGGTCCCAGAAGCGATCTGTACATGCCTACTCAGTGCTAGAATATTTTCAAAATATAGGCCCAATACATGCTAAAAATCGATATTTTAGGTGCTTAATGTCGATATGTGCATGCATGTTCTGTACACGTTTATATCTAAAATTTAGGCTCAAAACACCCGAAAATTCGATATTTTTGGCTCCCAGAAGCGATCTGTACTTGTCTACTCCGTGTTAGAGTACTTTCAAAATACAGGCCATAAAACATACTGAAAATCGATATTTTAGGTGCCCAAAGTCGATATGTGCATGAATCTTCTGTACCCGTTTATATCTTAAATTCAGGCTCAAAACATCCTAAAATTCGAGATTTTTGGGTCCCAGAAGCGATCTGTACATGTCTACTCCGTGTTAGAGTATTTTCAAAATACATGCCCAAAACATGCAGAAAATCGATATTTTAGCTCCACATAGTCGATATGTGCATGCATCTTCTGTACCCGTTTATATCTCAAATTCAGGCTCAAAAAAAACGAAAATTCGATATTTTTGGGTCCTAGAAGCGATCTGTACATGCCTACTCCGTATTAGAGTACTTTCAAAATTCAGGCCCAAAACATGCTGAGAATCGATATCTTAGGTGCCCAAAGTTGATATGAGCATGCATCTTCTGTACCCGATTATATCTCAAATTCAGGCTCAAAATACCCGAAAATTCAACGTTTTTGGGTCCTAAAAGCAATCTGTACATGCCTATTCCGTGTTAGAGTATTTTAAAAATACAGACCCAAAACATGCTGAAAATCAATATTTGAGGTTCCCAAAGTCAATATGTGTATGCATCTTCTGTACACGTTTATATCCCAAATTCAGGCTCAAAACACCCGAAAACTCGATATTTTTGAGTCACAGAAGATATCTGTACATGTCTACTCCGTGTTAGAGTATTTTCAAAATACATGCCCAAAACATGCAGAAAATCGATATTTTAGCTCCACATAGTCGATATGTGCATGCATCTTCTGTACCCGTTTATATCTCAAATTCAGGCTCAAAACACCCGAAAATTCGATATTTTTGGGTCCCAGAAGCGATCTGTACATGCCTACTCCGTATTAGAGTACTTTCAAAATTCAGGCCCAAAACATGCTGAGAATCGATATCTTAGGTGCCCAAAGTGGATATGAGCATGCATCTTCTGTACCCGATTATATCTCAAATTCAGGCTCAAAATATCCGAAAATTCAACGTTTTTGGGTCCTAGAAGCAATCTGTACATGCCTATTCCGTGTTAGAGTATTTTAAAAATACAGACCCAAAACATGCTGAAAATCAATATTTGAGGTTCCCAAAGTCAATATATGTATGCATCTTCTGTACACGTTTATATCCCAAATTCAGGCTCAAAACACCCGAAAACTCGATATTTTTGTGTCACAGAAGATATCTGTACATGCCTACTTCGTTTTAGAGTATTTTCAAAATACAGACCAAAAAACAAGCTCAAAATCGATATTTTAGGTGCAAAAAGTCGATATGTGCCTGCATCTTAAGTACCCGTTTATATCTCAAATTCAGGCTCAAAACAACCAAAAATTCAATATTCTTGTGTCCCAGAAGCGATCTGTACATGTCTACTTAGTACTAGACTGTTTTCAAAATATAGGCTTAAAACATGCTAAATATCGATATTTTAGGTGTCCAAAGTCGATATGTGCCTACATCTTTTGTACCCGTTTATATCCCAAATTCAGGCTCAAAACACCCTTAAAATTTATATTTTTTGGTCCCAGAAGCGATATGTACATGCCTATTCAGTGCTAGAATATTTTAAAAATATAGGCCCAATACATGCTAAAAATCGATATTTTATGTGTCCCAAGTCGATATGAGCATGCATGTTCTGTACCGTTTTATATCCCAAATTCAGGCTTAAAACACCCGAAAATTCGATATTTTTGGATCCGAGAAGCGATCTGTTCATATCTACTCAGTGCTAGAATGTTTTCAAAATATAGGCTTAAAACATGCTAAAATTCGATATTTTAGGTGTCCAAAGTCGATATGTGCATATATCTTTTGTACCCGTTTATATCTCGAATTTAGGCTCAAAACACCCGAAAATTTAATTTTTTTGTCCCAGAAGCGATATGTACATGCCTACTCAGTGCTAGAATATTTTCAAAATATAGGCCCAAAACATGCTGAAAATCGATATTTTGGGTGCGCAAAGTCGATATGTGCATGCATCTTCTGTACCCGTTTATATCTCAAATTCAGACTCAAGACACCCGAAAATTCGATATTTTTGGGTCCCAGAAGCGACTTGTACATGCCTACTCTTTGCTATAATGTTTTCAAGATACAGACCCAAAATATGCTCAAAATCGATATTTTAGGTGAAAAAAGTCGATATATGCATGCATCTTCAGTACCCGTTTATATCTCAAATGCAGGCTCAAAACACCCAAAAATTCAATATTTTTTGGTGCCCGAAGGGATCTGTACATGTCTACTTAGTGCTAGACTGTTTTCAAAACATAGGCTTAAAACATGCTAAAAATCGATATTTTACGTGTCCAAAGTCGATATGTGCATACATCTTTTGTACCCGTTTATATCCCAAATTACGGCTCAAAACACCCGAAAATTCGATATTTTTGGGTCACAGAAGCTATCTGTACATGCCTACTCAGTGAAAGAATATTTTCAAAATATATGCCCAAAACAAGCTAAAAATCGATATTATAGGTGCCCAATGTCGATATGTGCATGCATATGCTGTACCCGTTTATATCTCAAATTCAGGCTCAAAATACCCGAAAATTTAATATTTTTGGGTCGCAGAAGCGATCTGTACATGCCTACTCCGTGTTAGAGTACTTTCAAAATACAGGCCATAAAACATGCTGAAAATCGATATTTTAGGTGCCCAAAGTCCATATGTGCATGCATCTTCTGTACCCGTTTATATCTCAAATTCAAGCTCAAAACAACCGAAAATTCGATATTTTTGGGTCCCAGAAGCGATCTGTACATGCCTACTCCGTGTTTGAGTACTTTCAAAATACAGGCCAAAAACATGCTAAAAATCGATATTTTAGGTGCCCAAAGTGGATATGAGCATGCATCTTCTGTACCCGATTATATCTCAAATTCTGGCTCAAAATTCCCGAAAATTCGATGTTTTTGGGCCCCAGAAGCAATCTGTACATGCCTACTCCGTGTTAGAGTATTTTCAAAATACAGGCCCAAAACATGCTGAAAATCGATATTTGAGGTGCCCAAAGTCAATATGTGTATGCATCTTCTGTAACCGTTTATATCCCAAATTCAGGCTCAAAACACCCGAAAATTCGATATTTTTGGGTCCCAGAAGCTATCTGTACATGCCTACTCTGTGTTAGAGTATTTTCAAAATATAGGCCCAAAACATGCTAAATATCGATATCTTGGGTGCCAAAAGTTGATATCTGCATGCATCTTCAGTACCCGTTTATATCTCAAATTCAGGCTCAAAACGACGGAAAATTCAATATTTTTGGGTCCCAGAAGCGATCTGTACATGCCTACTCAGTGCTAGAATGTTTTCAAAATATAGGCTCAAAACATGCTAAAAATCGATATTTTAGGTCCCCAAAGTCGATATGTGCATGCATCTTCTGTACCCGTTTATATCTCAAATTAAGGCTCAAAACACCCGAAAATTCGAGATTTTTGGGTGCCAGAAGCAATTTGTACATGCCTACTCCGTGTTAGAGTATTTTCAAAATACATGCCCAAAACATGCTGAAAATTGATATTTTACCTCCACATAGTCGATATGTGCATGCATCTTCTGTACCCGATTATATCTCAAATTGAGGCTCAAAATTCCCGAAAATTCGATGTTTTTGGGCCCCAAAAGCAATCTGTACATACCTATTCCGTATTAGAGTATTTTCAAAATACAGGCCCAAAACATGCTAAAAATCGATATTTTAGGTGCCCAAAGTCGATATGAGCATGCATCTTCTGTACCCGATTATATCTCAAATTCAGGCTCAAAATTCTCGAAAATTCTATATTTTTGGGTCCAAGAAGCGATCTGTACATGCCTACTCTGTGTTAGAGTATTTTCAAAATATAGGCTTGAAACATGCTAAATATCGTTATTTTACGTGTCCAAAGTCGATATGTGCATACATCTTTTGTACCCGTTTATATCCCAAATTCAGGCTCAAAACACCCAAAAATTCTATATTTTTGGGTCACAGAAGCGATCTGTACATGCCTACTCAGTGCTAGAATTTTTTCAAAATATAGGCTCAAAACATGATCAAAATCGATATTTTAAGTGCATAAAGTCGATATGTGCATGCATCTTCTGAACCCATTTATATCTCAAATTCAGACTCAAAACACCCGAAAATTCGAGATTTTTGGGTCCCATAAGCGGTCTGTACATGCCTACTCCGTGTTTGAGTATTTTCAAAATTCAGGCCCAAAACATACTGAAAATCGATATTTCAGCTCCACATAGTCGCTATGTGCATGCATCTTCTGTACCCGTTTATATCTCAAATTCAGGCTCAAAACACCAGAAAATTCGATATTTTTGGGTCAGACAAGCGATCTGTACATGCCTACTCAGTAATAGAATTTTTTTTAAATATAGGCCCAAAACAAGCTAAAAATCGATAGTTTAGGTGCCCAAAGTCGATATGTGCATGCATCTTCTGTACCCGTTTATATCTTAAATTCAGGCTCAAAACACCCGAAAATTCGATATTTTTGTGTCCCAGAAGCGATATGTACATGCCTACTTCTTATTAGAGTATTTTCACAATACAGACCCAAAACATGCTCAAAATCGATATTTTAGGTGCAAAGAGTCGATATGTGCATGCATCTTCATTACCTGTTTACATATCAAATTCAGGCTCAAAATACCCGAAAATTCAATTTTTTTGGGTTCCAGAAGCGATCTGTACATGCCTACTCAGTGCTAGAATGTTTCCAAAATAAAGGCTTAAAACATGCTAAAAATCGATATTTTAGGTGTCCCAAGTCAATAAGTGCATGCATGTTCTGTACCCGTTTATATCTCAAATTCAAGCTCTAAACACCCGAAAATTCGATGTTTTTGGGTCCCAGAAGCGATCTGTACAAGTTTACTCTGTGTTAGAGTATTTTCAAAATACATGCCCAATACATGCAAAAAATCGATATTTTAGCTGCCCATAGTCGATAAGTGCATGCATCTTCTGTACCCGTTTATATCCCAAATTCATGCTCAAAACACCCGTAAATTCGATATTTTTAGGTCCCAGAAGCAATCTGTACATGCCTACTCCGTGTTAGAGTATTTTCAAATTATAGGCTCAAAACATGCTCAAAATCGATATTTTGGGTGCCCAAAGTCGATATGTACATGTAATTTCTGTACCCGATTATATCTCAATTTCAGGCTCAAAACACCCGAAAATTCGATATTTTTGTGTCCCAGACGCGATCTGTACATGCCTACTCCGTGTTAGAATACTTTCAAAATATAGGTATAAAACATGTTCAAAATCGATCTTTTAGGTGCCCAATGTCAATATGTGCATGCATCTTCTGTACCCGTTTATATCTCAAATTCAGGCTCAAAACACCCGAAAATTCAATATTTTTGGGTCCAAGAAGTGATCTGTACATGCCTACTCAGTGCTAGAATATTTTCAAAATATAGGCTCAAAACAAGCTAAAAATCGATATTTTATGTTTCCCAAGTCGATATGTGCATGCATGTTCAGTACCCGTTTATATCTCAAATTTAGGCTCAAAACACCCGAAAATTCGATATTTTTGGGTCCCAGAAGCGATCTGTATATCCCTACTCCGTGTTTGAGTATTTTCAAAATACATGCCCAAAACATGCTGAAAATCGAAATTTTAGCTGCCCAAATTCGATATCTGCATGCATCTTCTGTACCCGTTTATATCTCAAATTCAGGCTTAAAACACCCGAAAATTCGATATTTTTGGGTCCCAGAAGCGATCTGTACATGCCTACTCCGTGTTAGAGTATTTTCAAAATACATGCCCAAAACATGCTGAAAATCGATATTTTTGCTCCACATAGTCGATATGTGCATGCATCTTCTGTACCCGTTTCTATCTCAAATTCAGCTCAAACCCCCCGAAATTTCGATATTTTGGGGTCCCAGAAGCGATCTGTACATGCCTACTCTGTGTTAGAGTATTTTCAAAATATAAGCCCAAAACATGCTAAAATCGATATTTTGGGTGCCCAAACTTGATATCAGCATGCATCTTCAGTACCCGTTTATATCTCATATTCAGGCTCAAAACAACGGAAAATTCAAAAGTTTTGGGTCCCCGCAGCGATCTGTACATGACTACTTCGTGTTAGTGTATTTTCAAAATACAGGCCCAAAACATGCTCAAAATCGATATATTGGGTGCCTTAAAGACGATATGTGCATGCATCTTCTGTACCCGTTTATATATGAAAGACCAGGCTCAAAACAACGGTAAATTCAATATTTTTAGGTCCCAGAAGCGACTTGTACATGCCTACTCTTTGCTAGAATTTTTTCATGATACAGACCCAAAATATCCTCAAAATCGATATTTTAAGTGCAAAAAGTCGATATGTGCATGCATCTTCAGTAATCGTTTATATCTCAAAAGCAGGCTCAAAATACCCGAAAATTCAATATTTTTGGGTCCCAGAAGCGATCTGTACATGCCTACTTCGTGTTAGAGTATTTTCAAAATACAGGCCAAAAACATGCTGAAAATCGATATTTGAGGTGCGCAAAGTCAATATGTGTATGCATGTTCTGTACCCTTTTATATCCAAAATTCAGGCTCAAAACACCCGAAAATTCGATATTTTTGGGTCCCAGAAGCGATTTGTACATGTCTACTCAGTGCTAGAATGTTTTCAAAATATAGGCTTAAAACATGCTAAAATTCGATATTTTAATTGTCCAAAGTCGATATGTGCATGCATATGCTGTACCCGTTTATATCTCAAATTCAGGCTCAAAACACCCGAAAATTCGATATTTTTGGGTCCCAGAAGCTATCTGTACATGCCTACTCTGTGTTAGAGTATTTTCAAAATATAGGCCCAAAACATGCTAAATATCGATATCTTGGGTGCCAAAAGTTGATATCTGCATGCATCTTCAGTACCCGTTTATATCTCAAATTCAGGCTCAAAACGACGGAAAATTCAATATTTTTGGGTCCCAGAAGCGATCTGTAGATGCCTACTCACTGCGAGAATGTTTTCAAAATATAGGCTCAAAACATGCTAAAAATCGATATTTTAGGTGCCCAAAGTCGATATGTGCATGCATCTTCTGTACCCGTTTATATCTCAAATTAAGGCTCAAAACACCCGAAAATTCGAGATTTTTGGGTGCCAGAAGCAATCTGTACATGCCTACTCCGTGTTAGAGTATTTTCAAAATACATGACCAAAACATGCTGAAAATTGATATTTTACCTCCACATAGTCGATATGTGCATGCATCTTCTGTACCCGATTATATCTCAAATTGAGGCTCAAAATTCCCGAAAATTCGATGTTTTTGGGCCCCAAAAGCAATCTGTACATGCCTATTCCGTATTAGAGTATTTTCAAAATACAGGCCCAAAACATGCTAAAAATCGATGTTTTAGGTGCCCAAAGTCGATATGAGCATGCATCTTCTGTACCCGATTATATCTCAAATTCAGGCTCAAAATTCTCGAAAATTCTATATTTTTGGGTCCAAGAAGCGATCTGTACATGCCTACTCTGTGTTAGAGTATTTTCAAAATATAGGCTTGAAACATGCTAAATATCGTTATTTTACGTGTCCAAAGTCGATATGTGCATACATCTTTTGTACCCGTTTATATCCCAAATTCAAGCTCAAAACACCGAAAAATTCTATATTTTTGGGTCACAGAAGCGATCTGTACATGCCTACTCAGTGCTAGAATGTTTTCAAAATATAGGCTCAAAACATGCTCAAAATCGATATTTTAAGTGCATAAAGTCGATATGTGCATGCATCTTCTGAACCCATTTATATCTCAAATTCAGACTCAAAACACCCGAAAATTCGAGATTTTTGGGTCCCAGAAGCGATCTGTACATGCCTACTCCGTGTTTTAGTATTTTCAAAATTCAGGCCCAAAACATACTGAA
Organism: Petrolisthes cinctipes; assembly: GCA_033782935.1. NCBI lineage: Eukaryota > Metazoa > Arthropoda > Malacostraca > Decapoda > Porcellanidae > Petrolisthes > Petrolisthes cinctipes. The sequence goes on from JAWQEG010000069.1 coordinate 336,985, forward strand.
AATCGATATTTTAGCTCCACATAGTCGCTATGTGCATGCATCTTCTGTACCCGTTTATATCTCAAATTCAGGCTCAAAACACCAGAAAATTCGATATTTTTGGGTCAGGCAAGCGATCTGTACATGCCTACTCAGTAATAGAATTTTTTTTAAATATAGGCCCAAAACAAGCTAAAAATCGATAGTTTAGGTGCCCAAAGTCGATATGTGCATGCATCTTATGTACCCGTTTATATCTTAAATTCAGGCTCAAAACACCCGAAAATTCGATATTTTTGTGTCCCAGAAGCGATATGTACATGCCTACTTCTTGTTAGAGTATTTTCACAATACAGACCCAAAACATGCTCAAAATCGATATTTTAGGTGCAAAGAGTCGATATGTGCATGCATCTTCATTACCTGTTTACATATCAAATTCAGACTCAAAATACCCGAAAATTCAATTTTTTTGGGTTCCAGAAGCGATCTGTACATGCCTACTCAGTGTTAGGATGTTTCCAAAATACAGGCTTAAAACATGCTAAAAATCGATATTTTAGGTGTCCCAAGTCAATAAGTGCATGCATGTTCTGTACCCGTTTATATCTCAAATTCAAGCTCTAAACACCCGAAAATTCGATGTTTTTGGGTCCCAGAAGCAATCTGTACAAGTTTACTTTGTGTTAGAGTATTTTCAATATACATGCCCAATACATGCTAAAAATCGATATTTTAGCTGCCCATAGTCGATAAGTGCATGCATCTTCTGTACCCCTTTATATCCCAAATTCATGCTCAAAACACCCGTAAATTCGATATTTTTAGGTCCCAGAAGCAATCTGTACATGCCTACTCCGTGTTAGAGTATTTTCAAATTATAGGCTCAAAACATGCTCAAAATCGATATTTTGGGTGCCCAAAGTCGATATGTACATGTAATTTCTGTACCCGATTATATCTCAAATTCAGGCTCAAAACACCCGAAAATTCGATATTTTTGTGTCCCAGAAGCGATCTGTACATGCCTACTCCGTGTTAGAATACTTTCAAAATATAGGTATAAAACATGCTCAAAATCGATCTTTTAGGTGCCCAATGTCAATATGTGTATGCATCTTCTGTACCCGTTTATATCTCAAATTCACGCTCAAAACACCCGAAAATTCAATATTTTTGGGTCCAAGAAGTGATCTGTACATGCCTACTCAGTGCTAGAATATTTTCAAAATATATTCTCAAAACATGCTAAAAATCGATATTTTATGTTTCCCAAGTCGATATGTGCATGCATGTTCAGTACCCGTTTATATCTCAAATTTAGGCTCAAAACACCCGAAAATTCGATATTTTTGGGTCCCAGAAGTGATCTGTATATCCCTACTCCGTGTTTGAGTATTTTCAAAATACATGCCCAAAACATGCTGAAAATCGAAATTTTAGCTGCCCAAATTCGATATGTGCATGCATCATTTGTACCCGTTTATATCTCAAATTCAGGCTTAAAACACCCGAAAATTCGATATTTTTGGGTCCCAGAAGCGATCTGTACATGCCTACTCTGTGTTAGAGTATTTTCAAAATATAAGCCCAAAACATGCTAAAATCGATATTTTGGGTGCCCAAACTTGATATCAGCATGCATCTTCAGTACCCGTTTATATCTCATATTCAGGCTCAAAACAACGGAAAATTCAAAAGTTTTGGGTCCCCGCAGCGATCTGTACATGACTACTTCGTGTTAGTGTATTTTCAAAATACAGGCCCAAAACATGCTCAAAATCGATATATTGGGTGCCTTAAAGACGATATGTGCATGCATCTTCTGTACCCGTTTATATATGAAAGACCAGGCTCAAAACAACGGTAAATTCAATATTTTTAGGTCCCAGAAGCGACTTGTACATGCCTACTCTTTGCTAGAATTTTTTCATGATACAGACCCAAAATATCCTCAAAATCGATATTTTAAGTGCAAAAAGTCGATATGTGCATGCATCTTCAGTAATCGTTTATATCTCAAAAGCAGGCTCAAAATACCCGAAAATTCAATATTTTTGGGTCCCAGAAGCGATCTGTACATGCCTACTTCGTGTTAGAGTATTTTCAAAATACAGGCCAAAAACATGCTGAAAATCGATATTTGAGGTGCGCAAAGTCAATATGTGTATGCATGTTCTGTACCCTTTTATATCCAAAATTCAGGCTCAAAACACCCGAAAATTCGATATTTTTGGGTCCCAGAAGCGATTTGTACATGTCTACTCAGTGCTAGAATGTTTTCAAAATATAGGCTTAAAACATGCTAAAATTCGATATTTTAATTGTCCAAAGTCGATATGTGCATGCATATGCTGTACCCGTTTATATCTCAAATTCAGGCTCAAAACACCCGAAAATTCGATATTTTTGGGTCCCAGAAGCTATCTGTACATGCCTACTCTGTGTTAGAGTATTTTCAAAATATAGGCCCAAAACATGCTAAATATCGATATCTTGGGTGCCAAAAGTTGATATCTGCATGCATCTTCAGTACCCGTTTATATCTCAAATTCAGGCTCAAAACGACGGAAAATTCAATATTTTTGGGTCCCAGAAGCGATCTGTACATGCCTACTCACTGCGAGAATGTTTTCAAAATATAGGCTCAAAACATGCTAAAAATCGATATTTTAGGTGCCCAAAGTCGATATGTGCATGCATCTTCTGTACCCGTTTATATCTCAAATTAAGGCTCAAAACACCCGAAAATTCGAGATTTTTGGGTGCCAGAAGCAATCTGTACATGTCTACTCCGTGTTAGAGTATTTTCAAAATACATGACCAAAACATGCTGAAAATTGATATTTTACCTCCACATAGTCGATATGTGCATGCATCTTCTGTACCCGATTATATCTCAAATTGAGGCTCAAAATTCCCGAAAATTCGATGTTTTTGGGCCCCAAAAGCAATCTGTACATGCCTATTCCGTATTAGAGTATTTTCAAAATACAGGCCCAAAACATGCTAAAAATCGATGTTTTAGGTGCCCAAAGTCGATATGAGCATGCATCTTCTGTACCCGATTATATCTCAAATTCAGGCTCAAAATTCTCGAAAATTCTATATTTTTGGGTCCAAGAAGCGATCTGTACATGCCTACTCTGTGTTAGAGTATTTTCAAAATATAGGCTTGAAACATGCTAAATATCGTTATTTTACGTGTCCAAAGTCGATATGTGCATACATCTTTTGTACCCGTTTATATCCCAAATTCAGGCTCAAAACACCGAAAAATTCTATATTTTTGGGTCACAGAAGCGATCTGTACATGCCTACTCAGTGCTAGAATGTTTTCAAAATATAGGCTCAAAACATGCTCAAAATCGATATTTTAAGTGCATAAAGTCGATATGTGCATGCATCTTCTGAACCCATTTATATCTCAAATTCAGACTCAAAACACCCGAAAATTCGAGATTTTTGGGTCCCAGAAGCGATCTGTACATGCCTACTCCGTGTTTTAGTATTTTCAAAATTCAGGCCCAAAACATACTGAAAATCGATATTTTAGCTCCACATAGTCGCTATGTGCATGCATCTTCTGTACCCGTTTATATCTCAAATTCAGGCTCAAAACACCAGAAAATTCGATATTTTTGGGTCAGGCAAGCGATCTGTACATGCCTACTCAGTAATAGAATTTTTTTTAAATATAGGCCCAAAACAAGCTAAAAATCGATAGTTTAGGTGCCCAAAGTCGATATGTGCATGCATCTTATGTACCCGTTTATATCTTAAATTCAGGCTCAAAACACCCGAAAATTCGATATTTTTGTGTCCCAGAAGCGATATGTACATGCCTACTTCTTGTTAGAGTATTTTCACAATACAGACCCAAAACATGCTCAAAATCGATATTTTAGGTGCAAAGAGTCGATATGTGCATGCATCTTCATTACCTGTTTACATATCAAATTCAGACTCAAAATACCCGAAAATTCAATTTTTTTGGGTTCCAGAAGCGATCTGTACATGCCTACTCAGTGTTAGGATGTTTCCAAAATACAGGCTTAAAACATGCTAAAAATCGATATTTTAGGTGTCCCAAGTCAATAAGTGCATGCATGTTCTGTACCCGTTTATATCTCAAATTCAAGCTCTAAACACCCGAAAATTCGATGTTTTTGGGTCCCAGAAGCAATCTGTACAAGTTTACTCTGTGTTAGAGTATTTTCAATATACATGCCCAATACATGCTAAAAATCGATATTTTAGCTGCCCATAGTCGATAAGTGCATGCATCTTCTGTACCCCTTTATATCCCAAATTCATGCTCAAAACACCCGTAAATTCGATATTTTTAGGTCCCAGAAGCAATCTGTACATGCCTACTCCGTGTTAGAGTATTTTCAAATTATAGGCTCAAAACATGCTCAAAATCGATATTTTGGGTGCCCAAAGTCGATATGTACATGTAATTTCTGTACCCGATTATATCTCAAATTCAGGCTCAAAACACCCGAAAATTCGATATTTTTGTGTCCCAGAAGCGATCTGTACATGCCTACTCCGTGTTAGAATACTTTCAAAATATAGGTATAAAACATGCTCAAAATCGATCTTTTAGGTGCCCAATGTCAATATGTGCATGCATCTTCTGTACCCGTTTATATCTCAAATTCAGGCTAAAAACACCCGAAAATTCAATATTTTTGGGTCCAAGAAGTGATCTGTACATGCCTACTCAGTGCTAGAATATTTTCAAAATATATTCTCAAAACATGCTAAAAATCGATATTTTATGTTTCCCAAGTCGATATGTGCATGCATGTTCAGTACCCGTTTATATCTCAAATTTAGGCTCAAAACACCCGAAAATTCGATATTTTTGGGTCCCAGAAGCGATCTGTACATGCCTACTCTGTGTTAGAGTATTTTCAAAATATAAGCCCAAAACATGCTAAAATCGATATTTTGGGTGCCCAAACTTGATATCAGCATGCATCTTCAGTACCCGTTTATATCTCAAATTCAGGCTCAAAACAACGGAAAATTCAAAAGTTTTGGGTCCCCGCAGCGATCTGTACATGACTACTTTGTGTTAGTGCATTTTCAAAATACAGGCCCAAAACATGCTCAAAATGGATATTTTGGGTGCCTTAAAGACGATATGTGCATGCATCTTCTGTACCCGTTTATATATGAAATACCAGGCTCAAAACAACGGGAAATTCAATATTTTTAGGTCCCAGAAGCGACTTGTACATGCCTACTCTTTGCTAGAATTTTTTCAAGATACAGACCCAAAATATCCTCAAAATCGATATTTTAAGTGCAAAAAGTCGATATGTGCATGCATCTTCAGTACTCGTTTATATCTCAAAATGCAGGCTCAAAATACCCGAAAATTCAATATTTTTGGGTCCCAGAAGCGATCTGTACATGCCTACTTCGTGTTAGAGTATTTTCAAAATACAGGCCAAAAACATGCTGAAAATCGATATTTGAGGTGCCCAAAGTCAATATGTGTATGCATGTTCTGTTCCCTTTTATATCCAAAATTCAGGCTCAAAACACCCGAAAATTCGATATGTTTGGGTCCCAGAAGCGATTTGTACATGTCTACTCAGTGCTAGAATGTTTTCAAAATATAGGCTTAAAACATGCTAAAATTCTATATTTTAATTGTCCAAAGTCGATATGTGCATGCATATGCTGTACCCGTTTATATCTCAAATTCAGGCTCAAAACAACCGAAAATTCGATATATTTGGGTCCCAGAAGATATCTGTACATGCCTATTCCGTGTTAGAGTACTTTCAAAATTCAGGCCCAAAACATGCTGAAAATCTATATCTTAGGTGCCCAAAGTGGATATGAGCATGCATCTTCTGTACCCGATTATATCTCAAATTCAGGCTCAAAATACCTGAAAATTCGATATTTTTGGGTCCCAGAAGCAATCTGTACATGCCTATTCCGTTTTAGAATATTTTCAAAATACAGGCCCAAAACATGCTGAAAATCGATATTTGAGGTGCCCAAAGTCAATATGTGTATGCATCTTCTGTACCCGTTTATATCCCAAATTCAGGCTCAAAACACCCGAAAATTCGATATTTTTGGGTCCCAGAAGTAATCTGTACATGCCTACTCTGTGTTAGAGTATTTTTAAATTATAGGCCCAAAACATGCTAAAAATCGATATCTTGGGTGCTGAAAGTTGATATCTGCATGCATCTTCAGTACCCGTTTATATCTCAAATTCAGGCTCAAAACGACGGAAAATTCAATATTTTTGGGTCCAAGAAGCGATCTGTACATGCCTACTCAGTGCTAGAATGTATTCGAAATATAGGCTCAAAACATGCTAAAAATCGATAATTTAGGTGTCCAAAGTCGATATGTGCATGCATCTTCTATACCCGTTTATATCTCAAATTCAGACTCAAGAAACCCGAAAATTCGATATTTTTTGGTCCCATAAGCGATTTGTACATGCCTACTCTTTGCTATAATGTTTTCAAGATACAGACCCAAAATATGCTCAAAATCGATATTTTAGGTGAAAAAAGTCGATATATGCATGCATCTTCAGTACCTTTTATATCTCAAATGCAGGCTTAAAACACCCAAAAATTCAATATTTTTTGGTGCCCGAAGGGATCTGTACATGTCTACTTAGTGCTAGACTGTTTTCAAAACATAGGCTTAAAACATGCTAAAAATCGATATTTTACGTGTCCAAATTCGATATGTGCATACATCTTTTGTACCCGTTTATATCCCAAATTACGGCTCAAAACACCCGAAAATTCGATATTTTTGGGTCACAGAAGCTATCTGTACATGCCTACTCAGTGAAAGAATATTTTCAAAATATAGGCCCAAAACAAGCTAAAAATCGATATTATAGGTGCCCAATGTCGATATGTGCATGCATATGCTGTACCCTTTTATATCTCAAATTCAGGCTCAAAATACCCGAAAATTTAATATTTTTGGGTCCCAGAAGCGATCTGTACATGCCTACTCCGTGTTAGAGTACTTTCAAAATACAGGCCATAAAACATGCTGAAAATCGATATTTTAGGTGCCCAAAGTCGATATGTGCATGCATCTTCTGTACCCGTTTATATCTCAAATTCAAGCTCAAAACAACCGAAAATTCGATATTTTTGGGTCCCAGAAGCGATCTGTACATGCCTACTCCATGTTTGAGTACTTTCAAAATACAGGCCCAAAACATGCTAAAAATCGATATTTTAGGTGCCCAAAGTGGATATGAGCATGCATCTTCTGTACCCGATTATATCTCAAATTCTGGCTCAAAATTCCCGAAAATTCGATGTTTTTGGGCCCCAGAAGCAATCTGTACATGCCTACTCCGTGTTAGAGTATTTTCAAAATACAGGCCCAAAACATGCTGAAAATCGATATTTGAGGTGCCCAAAGTCAATATGTGTATGCATCTTCTGTACCCGTTTATATCCCAAATTCAGGCTCAAAACACCCGAAAATTCGATATTTTTGGGTCCCAGAAGCTATCTGTACATGCCTACTCTGTGTTAGAGTATTTTCAAAATATAGGCCCAAAACATGCTAAATATCGATATCTTGGGTGCCAAAAGTTGATATCTGCATGCATCTTCAGTACCCGTTGATATCTCAAATTCAGGCTCAAAACGACGGAAAATTCAATATTTTTGGGTCCCAGAAGCGATCTGTACATGCCTACTCAGTGCTAGAATGTTTTCAAAATATAGGCTCAAAACATGCTAAAAATCGATATTTTAGGTGCCCAAAGTCGATTTGTGCATGCATTTTCTGAACCCGTTTATATCTCAAATTAAGGCTCAAAACACCCGAAAATTCGAGATTTTTGGGTGCCAGAAGCAATCTGTACATGCCTACTCCGTGTTAGAGTATTTTCAAAATACATGCCCAAAACATGCTGAAAATTGATATTTTAACTCCACATAGTCGATATGTGCATGCATCTTCTGTACCCGATTATATCTCAAATTGAGGCTCAAAATTCCCGAAAATTCGATGTTTTTGGGCCCCAAAAGCAATCTGTACATGCCTATTCCGTGTTAGAGTATTTTCAAAATACAGGCCCAAAACATGCTAAAAATCGATATTTTAGGTGCCCAAAGTCGATATGAGCATGCATCTTCTGTACCCGATTATATCTCAAATTCAGGCTCAAAATTCTCGAAAATTCTATATTTTTGGGTCCAAGAAGCGATCTGTACATGCCTACTCTGTGTTAGAGTATTTTCAAAATATAGGCTTGAAACATGCTAAATATCGTTATTTTACGTGTCCAAATTCGATATGTGCATACATCTTTTGTACCCGTTTATATCCCAAATTCAGGCTCAAAACACCGAAAAATTCTATATTTTTGTGTCACAGAAGCGATCTGTACATGACTACTCAGTGCTAGAATGTTTTCAAAATATAGGCTCAAAACATGCTCAAAATCGATATTTTAAGTGCATAAAGTCGATATGTGCATGCATCTTCTGAACCCATTTATATCTCAAATTCAGACTCAAAACACCCGAAAATTCGAGATTTTTGGGTCCCAGAAGCGATCTGTACATGCCTACTCCGTGTTTGAGTATTTTCAAAATTCAGGCCCAAAACATACTGAAAATCGATATTTTAGCTCCACATAGTCGCTATGTGCATGCATCTTCTGTACCCGTTTATATCTCAAATTCAGGCTCAAAACACCAGAAAATTCGATATTTTTGGGTCAGACAAGTGATCTGTACATGCCTACTCAGTAATAAAAAAAATTTTAAATATAGGCCCAAAACAAGCTAAAAATCGATAGTTTAGGTGCCCAAAGTCGATATGTGCATGCATCTTCTGTACCCGTTTATATCTTAAATTCAGGCTCAAAACACCCGAAAATTCGATATTTTTGTGTCCCAGAATCGATATGTACATGCCTACTTCTTGTTAGAGTATTTTCACAATACAGACCCAAAACATGCTCAAAATCGATATTTTAGGTGCAAAGAGTCGATATGTGCATGCATCTTCATTACCTGTTTACATATCAAATTCAGGCTCAAAACACCCGAAAATTCAATTTTTTTGGGTTCCAGAAGCGATCTGTACATGCCTACTCAGTGCTAGAATGTTTCCAAAATACAGGCTTAAAACATGCTAAAAATCTATATTTTAGGTGTCCCAAGTCAATAAGTGCATGCATGTTCTGTACCCGTTTATATCTCAAATTCAAGCGTTAAACACCTGAAAATTCGATGTTTTTGGGTCCCAGAAGCAATCTGTACAAGTTTACTCTGTGTTAGAGTATTTTCAAAATACATGCCCAATACATGCTAAAAATCGATATTTTAGCTGCCCATAGTCGATAAGTGCATGCATCTTCTGTACCCGTTTATATCCCAAATTCATGCTCAAAACACCCGTAAATTCGATATTTTTAGGTCCCAGAAGCAATCTGTACATGCCTACTCCGTGTTAGAGTATTTTCAAATTATAGGCTCAAAACATGCTCAAAATCGATATTTTGGGTGCCCAAAGTCGATATGTACATGTAATTTCTGTACCCGATTATATCTCAAATTCAGGCTCAAAACACCCAAAAATTCGATATTTTTGTGTCCCAGAAGCGATCTGTACGTGCCTACTCCGTGTTAGAATACTTTCAAAATATAGGTATAAAACATGCTCAAAATCGATCTTTTAGGTGCCCAATGTCAATATGTGCATGCATCTTCTGTACCCGTTTATATCTCAAATTCAGGCTCAAAACACCCGAAAATTCGATATTTTTGGGTCCCAGAAGCTATCTGTACATGCCTACTCTGTGTTAGAGTATTTTCAAAATATAGGCCCAAAACATGCTAAATATCGATATCTTGGGTGCCAAAAGTTGATATCTGCATGCATCTTCAGTACCCGTTTATATCTCAAATTCAGGCTCAAAACGACGGAAAATTCAATATTTTTGGGTCCCAGAAGCGATCTGTACATGCCTACTCAGTGCTAGAATGTTTTCAAAATATAGGCTCAAAACATGCTAAAAATCGATATTTTAGGTGCCCAAAGTCGATATGTGCATGCATCTTCTGTACCCGTTTATATCTCAAATTAAGGCTCAAAACACCCGAAAATTCGAGATTTTTGGGTGCCAGAAGCAATCTGTACATGCCTACTCCGTGTTAGAGTATTTTCAAAATACATGCCCAAAACATGCTGAAAATTGATATTTTACCTCCAAATAGTCGGTATGTGCATACATCTTCTGTACCCGATTATATCTCAAATTGAGGCTCAAAATTCCCGAAAATTCGATGTTTTTGGGCCCCAAAAGCAATCTGTACATGCCTATTCCGTGTTAGAGTATTTTCAAAATACAGGCCCAAAACATGCTAAAAATCGATGTTTTAGGTGCCCAAAGTCGATATGAGCATGCATCTTCTGTACCCGATTATATCTCAAATTCAGGCTCAAAATTCTCGAAAATTCTATATTTTTGGGTCCAAGAAGCGATCTGTACATGCCTACTCTGTGTTAGAGTATTTTCAAAATATAGGCTTGAAACATGCTAAATATCGTTATTTTACGTGTCCAAAGTCGATATGTGCATACATCTTTTGTACCCGTTTATATCCCAAATTCAGGCTCAAAACACCGAAAAATTCTATATTTTTGGGTCACAGAAGCGATCTGTACATGCCTACTCAGTGCTAGAATGTTTTCAAAATATAGGCTCAAAACATGCTCAAAATCGATATTTTAAGTGCATAAAGTCGATATGTGCATGCATCTTCTGAACCCATTTATATCTCAAATTCAGACTCAAAACACCCGAAAATTCGAGATTTTTGGGTCCCAGAAGCGATCTGTACATGCCTACTCCGTGTTTGAGTATTTTCAAAATTCAGGCCCAAAACATACTGAAAATCGATATTTTAGCTCCACATAGTCGCTATGTGCATGCATCTTCTGTACCCGTTTATATCTCAAATTCAGGCTCAAAACACCAGAAAATTCGATATTTTTGGGTCAGACAAGCGATCTGTACATGCCTACTCAGTAATAGAATTTTTTTTAAATATAGGCCCAAAACAAGCTAAAAATCGACAGTTTAGGTGCCCAAAGTCGACATGTGCATGCATCTTCTGTACCCGTTTATATCTTAAATTCAGGCTCAAAACACCCGAAAATTCGATATTTTTGTGTCCCAGAATCGATATGTACATGCCTACTTCTTGTTAGAGTATTTTCACAATACAGACCCAAAACATGCTCAAAATCGATATTTTAGGTGCAAAGAGTCGATATGTGCATGCATCTTCATTACCTGTTTACATATCAAATTCAGGCTCAAAACACCCGAAAATTCAATTTTTTTGGGTTCCAGAAGCGATCTGTACATGCCTACTCAGTGCTAGAATGTTTCCAAAATACAGGCTTAAAACATGCTAAAAATCGATATTTTAGGTGTCCCAAGTCAATAAGTGCATGCATGTTCTGTACCCGTTTATATCTCAAATTCAAGCGTTAAACACCTGAAAATTCGATGTTTTTGGGTCCCAGAAGCAATCTGTACAAGTTTACTCTGTGTTAGAGTATTTTCAAAATACATGCCCAATACATGCTAAAAATCGATATTTTAGCTGCCCATAGTCGATAAGTGCATGCATCTTCTGTACCCGTTTATATCCCAAATTCATGCTCAAAACACCCGTAAATTCGATATTTTTAGGTCCCAGAAGCAATCTGTACATGCCTACTCCGTGTTAGAGTATTTTCAAATTATAGGCTCAAAACATGCTCAAAATCGATATTTTGGGTGCCCAAAGTCGATATGTACATGTAATTTCTGTACCCGATTATATCTCAAATTCAGGCTCAAAACACCCGAAAATTCGATATTTTTGTGTCCCAGAAGCGATCTGTACGTGCCTACTCCGTGTTAGAATACTTTCAAAATATAGGTATAAAACATGCTCAAAATCGATCTTTTAGGTGCCCAATGTCAATATGTGCATGCATCTTCTGTACCCGTTTATATCTCAAATTCAGGCTCAAAACACCGAAAATTCAATATTTTTGGGTCCAAGAAGTGATCTGTACATGCCTACTCAGTGCTAGAATATTTTCAAAATATAGGCTCAAAACATGCTAAAAATCGATATTTTATGTTTCCCAAGTCGATATGTACATGCATGTTCAGTACCAGTTTATATCTCAAATTTAGGCTCAAAACACCCGAAAATTCGATATTTTTGTGTCCCAGAAGCGATCTGTACATGCTTACTCCGTGTTAGAATACTTTCAAAATATATGCCCAAAACATGCTCAAAATCGATATTTTGGGTGCCCAATGTCGATATGTGCATGCATCTTCTGTACACGTTTATATCTCAAATTCAAGCTCAAAACACCCAAAAATTCGATATTTTTGGGTCCAAGAAGAGATCTGTACATGCTTACTCAGTGCTAGAATGTTTGCAAAATATAGGCTCAAAATATGCTAAAAATCGATATTTTAGGTGTCCCAAGTCGATGTGTGCATAGATATTCTGTAGCAGTTTATATCTCAAATTTAGGGTCAAAACACCCGAAAATTCGATGTTTTTGGGTCCTAGATGCAATCTGTATATGCCTACTCCGTGTTTAAGTATTTTCAAAATACATGCCTAAAACATGCTGAAAATCGATATTTTAGCTGCCCATAATCAATATGTGCATGCATCTTCTGTACCCGTTTATATCTTAAATTCAGGGTCTAAACATCCGAAAATTCGGTATTTTTGGGTTCCAGAAGCGATCTGGTATACATGCCTTCTCAGTGTTAGAGTACTTTAAAAATACAGGCAATAAAACATGCTGAAAATCGATATTTTAGGTGCCCAAAGTCGATATGTGCATGCATCTTCTGCACCCGTTTATATCATAAATTCAGGTTCAAAACACCCGAAAATTCGGTATTTTTGGGTCCCAGAAGCGATCTGTACATGCCTACTTCTTGCTAGAATGTTTTCAAGACAGACCCAAAACAAGCTTAAAATCGATATTTTATGTGCAAAAAGTCGATATGTGCATGCATCTTCATTACCCGTTTATATCTTAAATTCAGGCTCAAAACACCCGAAAATTCGATATTTTTGGGTCCCAGAAGCGATCTGTATATGCCTACGCAGTGCTAAAATGTTTTCAAAATATAGACTCAGTACATGCTAAAAATCGATATTTTTGGTGTCCAAAGTCGATATGTGCATGCATCTTCTGTACCCGTTTATATTTCAAATTCAGGCTTAAAACTCCCGAAAATTCGATATTTTTAGGAACGAGAAGCGATCTGTACATGCCTACTCCGTGTTAGAGTATTTTCAAAATACAGGTCCAAAACAAGCTTAAAATCGATATTTTAGGTGCCCAAAGTCGATATTTGCATGCATCTTCAGTACCGGTTTACATCTCAAATTCAAGCTCAAAACACCCGAATATTCAATAGTTTTAGGTTCCAGAAGCGATCTGTACATGTTTACTCAGTGCCAGAATGTTTTTAAAATATAGGTTTAAAACATGCTAAAAATTTATATTTTATGTGTCCCAAGTCGATATGTGCATGCATCATCTGTACTCGTTTATATCTCAAATTCAGGCTCAAAACACCCGAAAATTCGAAATTTTTTGGTCCCAGAAGCAACCTGTATTTGCCTACTCCATGCTAGAATGTTTTCAAGATACAGACCCAAAACATGCCCAAAATCGATATTTTAGGTGCAAAATGTCGATATGTGCATGCATCTTCAATACCCGTTTATATCTCAAATTCAGGCTCAAAACACCCTTAAATTCGATATTTTTGTGTTCCAGAAGCGATCTGTACATCCCTACCTCTTGCTAGAATGTTTTCAAGATACAGACCCAAAACATGCTAAAAATCGATATTTTAGATGCCCAAAGTCGATATGTGCATGCATCTTCTGTACTGTACCCGTTTATATCTCAAATTCAGGCTCAAAACACCCGAAAATTCAATATTTTTGTTTCACGGAAGCGATCTGTACATGCCTACTCCGTGTTAGAGTACTTTCAAAATACAGGCCCATAACATGCTTAAAAATCAATAGTTTGGGTGCCCAAAGTCGATATGTGCATGCATCTTCTGTACCCGTTTATATCTCAAATTCAGGCTCAAAACACACAAAAATTCGGTATTTTTGGGTCCCGGAAGCGATCTGTGCATGCCTACTCAGTGCTACAATAATTTCAAAATATTGGCCCAAAACATGCTAAAAATCGATATTTTAGGTGTCCAAAGTCGATATGTGCATACATCTTTTGTACCCGTTTATATCCCAAATTCAGGCTCAAAAACACCCGAAAATTCGATATTTTTGGGTCCAAGAAGAGATCTGTACATGCCTACTCAGTGCTAGAATGTTTTCAAAATATAGGCTCAAAACATGCTAATAATCGATATTTTAGGTGTCCCAAGTCGTTATGTGCATGGATGTTCTGTACCAGTTTATATCTCAAATTTAGGCTCAAAACACCCGAAAATTCGATATTTTTGGGTCGCAGATGCAATCTGTATATGCCTACTCCGTGTTTAAGTATTTTCAAAATACATGCCCAAAACATGCTGAAAATCGATATTTTAGCTGCCGATAGTCAATATGTGCATGCATCTTCAGTACCCGTTTATATCTTAATTTCAGGCTCAAAACACCCACAAATTCGATATTTTTGGGTCCCAGAAGCGATCTGTACATGCCTACTCGGTGTTAGAGTATTTTCAAAATACAGGCCCAAAATATGCTCAAAATCGTTATTTTAGGTGCCCATAGTCGATATGTGCATGCATCGTATGTATCCGTTAATATCTCAAATTCAGGCTCAAAACACCCGAAAATTCGATATTTTTGGGTCCCAGAAATGATCTGTACATGCCTACTCAGTGCTAGAATAATTTCAAGATATTGGCCCAAAACATGCTAAAAATCGATATTTTGGGTGCCCAAAGTCGATATGTGCATTCATCTACTGTACGCGTTTTTTATATTTCAAATTCAGGCTCAAAACACCCGAAAATTCGATATTTTTGTGTCCCAGAAGCGATCTGTACATGCCTACTCCGTGTTAGAGTACTTTCAAAATACAGGCCCAAAACATGCTCAAAATCGATATTTTGGGTGCCGAAAGTCGATATGTGCATGCATCTTCTGTACCCGTTTATATCTCAAATTCAGGCTCAAAACACCCGAAAATTCGATATTTTTGGGTCCAAGAAGAGATCTGTACATGCCTACTCAGTGCTAGAATGTTTTCAAAATATAGGCTTAAAACATGCTAAAAATCGATATTTTAGGTGCAAAAAGTCGATATGTGCCTGCATCTTCAGTACTCGTTTATATCTCAAATTCAGGCTCAAAACACCCAAAAATTCAATATTTTTGGGTCCCAGAAGCGATCTGTACATGCCTACTCAGTGCTAGAATAATTTCAAAATATTGGCCCAAAACATGCTAAAAATCGATATTTTGGGTGCCCAATGTCGATATGTGCATGCATCCTCTGTACCCGTTTATATTTCAAATTCAGGCTCAAAACACCCGAAAATTCGATATTTTTAGGAACGAGAAGCGATATGTACATGCCTACGCCGTGTTAGAGTATTTTCAAAATACAGGTCCAAAACATGCTAAAAAATCGATATTTTGGGTGCCCAAAGTCGATATGTGCATGCATCTTCTGTACGCGTTTTTTATATTTCAAATTCAGGCTCAAAACACCCGAAAATTCGATATTATTGGATCCCAGAAACAATCTGTACATGCCTACTCATTGCTTGAATGTTTTCAAGATACAGACCCAAAACATGCTCAAAATCGATAATTTAGGTGCAAAAAGTCGATATGTGCATGTATCTTCAGTACCGGTTTATATCTCAAATTCAGGATCAAAACACCCCAATATTCAATAGTTTTAGGTTCCAGAAGCGATCTGTACATGTCTACTCAGTGCTAGAATGTTTTTAAAATATAGGTTTAAAACATGCTAAAAATTTATATTTTAGGTGTCCCAAGTCGATATGTGCATGCATCTTCTGTACCCGTTTATATCTCAAATTCAGGCTCAAAACTCCCAAAAATTCGGTATTTTTGGGTCCCAGAAGCGATCTGTGCATGCCTACTCAGTGCTAGAATATTTTCAAAATAAAAGCCCAATACATGCTAAAAATCGATATTTTAGGTGCCCAATGTCGATATGTGCATGCATCTTCTGTACACGTTTATATCTCAAATTCAGGCTCAAAACACCCGAAAATTCGATATTTTTGGGTCCAAGAAGAGATCTGTACATGCCTACTCAGTGATAGAATGTTTGCAATATATAGGCTCAAAATATGCTAAAAATCGATATTTTAAGTGTCCCAAGTCGATGTGTGCATAGATATTCTGTACCAGTTTATATCTCAAATATAGGCTCAAAACACCCGAAAATTCGATGTTTTTGGGTCCTAGATGCAATCTGTATATGCCTACTCCGTGTTTAAGTATTTTCAAAATACATGCCCAAAGCATGCTGAAAATCGATATTTTAGGTGACCAAAGTCGATATGTACATGCATCTTCTGCACCCGATTATATCTCAAATTCAGGCTCAAAACACCCGAAAATTCGATATTTTGTGGTCCCAGAAGCAACCTGTATATGCCTACTCCATGCTAAAATGTTTTCAAGATACAGACCCAAAACATGCCCAAAATCGATATTTTAGGTGCAAAAAGTCGATATGTGCATGCATCTTCAGTACCCGTTTATATCTTAAATTTAGGATCAAAACACCCGAAAGTTCGATATTTTTGGGTCCCAAAAGCGATCGGTATATGCCTACGCAGTGCTAAAATGTTTTCAAAATATAGACTCAAAACATGCTAAAAATCGATATTTTGGGTGCACAAAGTCGATATGTACATGTATTTTCTGTACCCGATTATATCTCAAATTTAGGCTCAAAACACCCGAAAATTCGATATTTTTGTGTCCCAGAAGCGATCTGTACATGCTTACTCCGTGTTAGAATACTTTCAAAATATATGCCCAAAACATGCTCAAAATCGATATTTTGGGTGCCCAATGTCGATATGTGCATGCATCTTCTGTACACGTTTATATCTCAAATTCAAGCTCAAAACACCCAAAAATTCGATATTTTTGGGTCCAAGAAGAGATCTGTACATGCTTACTCAGTGCTAGAATGTTTGCAAAATATAGGCTCAAAATATGCTAAAAATCGATATTTTAGGTGTCCCAAGTCGATGTGTGCATAGATATTCTGTAGCAGTTTATATCTCAAATTTAGGGTCAAAACACCCGAAAATTCGATGTTTTTGGGTCCTAGATGCAATCTGTATATGCCTACTCCGTGTTTAAGTATTTTCAAAATACATGCCTAAAACATGCTGAAAATCGATATTTTAGCTGCCCATAATCAATATGTGCATGCATCTTCTGTACCCGTTTATATCTTAAATTCAGGGTCTAAACATCCGAAAATTCGGTATTTTTGGGTTCCAGAAGCGATCTGGTATACATGCCTTCTCAGTGTTAGAGTACTTTAAAAATACAGGCAATAAAACATGCTGAAAATCGATATTTTAGGTGCCCAAAGTCGATATGTGCATGCATCTTCTGCACCCGTTTATATCATAAATTCAGGTTCAAAACACCCGAAAATTCGGTATTTTTGGGTCCCAGAAGCGATCTGTACATGCCTACTTCTTGCTAGAATGTTTTCAAGACACAGACCCAAAACAAGCTTAAAATCGATATTTTATGTGCAAAAAGTCGATATGTGCATGCATCTTCATTACCCGTTTATATCTTAAATTCAGGCTCAAAACACCCGAAAATTCGATATTTTTGGGTCCCAGAAGCGATCTGTATATGCCTACGCAGTGCTAAAATGTTTTCAAAATATAGACTCAGTACATGCTAAAAATCGATATTTTTGGTGTCCAAAGTCGATATGTGCATGCATCTTCTGTACCCGTTTATATTTCAAATTCAGGCTTAAAACTCCCGAAAATTCGATATTTTTAGGAACGAGAAGCGATCTGTACATGCCTACTCCGTGTTAGAGTATTTTCAAAATACAGGTCCAAAACAAGCTTAAAATCGATATTTTAGGTGCCCAAAGTCGATATTTGCATGCATCTTCAGTACCGGTTTACATCTCAAATTCAAGCTCAAAACACCCGAATATTCAATAGTTTTAGGTTCCAGAAGCGATCTGTACATGTTTACTCAGTGCCAGAATGTTTTTAAAATATAGGTTTAAAACATGCTAAAAATTTATATTTTATGTGTCCCAAGTCGATATGTGCATGCATCATCTGTACTCGTTTATATCTCAAATTCAGGCTCAAAACACCCGAAAATTCGAAATTTTTTGGTCCCAGAAGCAACCTGTATTTGCCTACTCCATGCTAGAATGTTTTCAAGATACAGACCCAAAACATGCCCAAAATCGTTATTTTAGGTGCAAAATGTCGATATGTGCATGCATCTTCAGTACCCGTTTATATCTCAAATTCAGGCTCAAAACACCCTTAAATTCGATATTTTTGTGTTCCAGAAGCGATCTGTACATCCCTACCTCTTGCTAGAATGTTTTCAAGATACAGACCCAAAACATGCTAAAAATCGATATTTTAGATGCCCAAAGTCGATATGTGCATGCATCTTCTGTACTGTACCCGTTTATATCTCAAATTCAGGCTCAAAACACCCGAAAATTCAATATTTTTGTTTCACGGAAGCGATCTGTACATGCCTACTCCGTGTTAGAGTACTTTCAAAATACAGGCCCATAACATGCTTAAAAATCAATAGTTTGGGTGCCCAAAGTCGATATGTGCATGCATCTTCTGTACCCGTTTATATCTCAAATTCAGGCTCAAAACACACAAAAATTCGGTATTTTTGGGTCCCGGAAGCGATCTGTGCATGCCTACTCAGTGCTACAATAATTTCAAAATATTGGCCCAAAACATGCTAAAAATCGATATTTTAGGTGTCCAAAGTCGATATGTGCATACATCTTTTGTACCCGTTTATATCCCAAATTCAGGCTCAAAAACACCCGAAAATTCGATATTTTTGGGTCCAAGAAGAGATCTGTACATGCCTACTCAGTGCTAGAATGTTTTCAAAATATAGGCTCAAAACATGCTAATAATCGATATTTTAGGTGTCCCAAGTCGTTATGTGCATGGATGTTCTGTACCAGTTTATATCTCAAATTTAGGCTCAAAACACCCGAAAATTCGATATTTTTGGGTCGCAGATGCAATCTGTATATGCCTACTCCGTGTTTAAGTATTTTCAAAATACATGCCCAAAACATGCTGAAAATCGATATTTTAGCTGCCGATAGTCAATATGTGCATGCATCTTCAGTACCCGTTTATATCTTAATTTCAGGCTCAAAACACCCACAAATTCGATATTTTTGGGTCCCAGAAGCGATCTGTACATGCCTACTCGGTGTTAGAGTATTTTCAAAATACAGGCCCAAAATATGCTCAAAATCGTTATTTTAGGTGCCCATAGTCGATATGTGCATGCATCGTATGTATCCGTTAATATCTCAAATTCAGGCTCAAAACACCCGAAAATTCGATATTTTTGGGTCCCAGAAATGATCTGTACATGCCTACTCAGTGCTAGAATAATTTCAAGATATTGGCCCAAAACATGCTAAAAATCGATATTTTGGGTGCCCAAAGTCGATATGTGCATTCATCTACTGTACGCGTTTTTTATATTTCAAATTCAGGCTCAAAACACCCGAAAATTCGATATTTTTGTGTCCCAGAAGCGATCTGTACATGCCTACTCCGTGTTAGAGTACTTTCAAAATACAGGCCCAAAACATGCTCAAAATCGATATTTTGGGTGCCGAAAGTCGATATGTGCATGCATCTTCTGTACCCGTTTATATCTCAAATTCAGGCTCAAAACACCCGAAAATTCGATATTTTTGGGTCCAAGAAGAGATCTGTAGATGCCTACTCAGTGCTAGAATGTTTTCAAAATATAGGCTTAAAACATGCTAAAAATCGATATTTTAGGTGCAAAAAGTCGATATGTGCCTGCATCTTCAGTACCCGTTTATATCTCAAATTCAGACTCAAAAAACCCAAAAATTCAATATTTTTGAGTCTCAGAAGCGATCTGTACATGCCTACTCAGTGCTAGAATAATTTCAAAATATTGGCCAAAAACATGCTAAAAGTCGATATTTTGGGTGCCAAAAGTCGATATGTGCATGCATCTTCTGTACCCGTTTATATCTCAAATTCAGGCTCAAAACACCCGAAAATTCGATATTTTTGGGTCCCAGAAGCGATCTGTACATGCCTACTACGTTTTAAAATATTTTCGAAATACAGGCCCAAAATATGCTCAAAATCGATATTTTAGGTGCCCATAGTTGATATGTGCATTCATCTTCAGTATCCGTTTATATCTCAAATTCAGGCTCAAAACACCCGAAAATTCGGTATTTTTGGGTCCCAGATGCGACCTGTACATGCCTACTTTTTGCTAGAATGTTTTCATGATACAGACCCAAAACAATCTTAAAATCGATATTTTAGGTGCAAAAAGTCGATATGAGCATGTATCTTCAGTACCGGTTTACATCTCAAATTCAGGCTCAAAACACCCGAAAATTCAATATTTTTGTGTCCCAGAAGCGATCTGTAGATGAATACTCCGTGTTAGAATACTTTCAAAATACAGGCCCAAAACATGCTGAAAATTGATATTTTAGGTGCACAAAGTCAATATGTGTATGAATTCTCTGTACCCGGTTATATCTCAAATTCAGGCTCAAAACACCCGAAAATTCAATATTTTTGGGTCCCAGAAGCGATCTGCACATGCCTACTCAGTGCTAGAATGTTTTCAAAATAGAGGTTTAGAACATGCTAAAAATCGATATTTTAGGTGTCCAAAGTCTATAAGTGCATGCATCTTCAGTATCCGTTTAGATCTCAAATTCAGGCTCAAAACACCCGAAAATTCGATATTTTTGGGTCCCATAAGCGATCTGTACATGCCTACTCAGTGCTAGAATAATTTCAAGATATTGGCTTAAAACATGCTAAAAATCGATATTTTGGGTGCCCAAAGTCGAAATGTGCATGCATGCTCTGTACCCGTTTATATCTCAAATTCAGGCTCAAAACACCTGAAAATTCGATATTTTTGGGTCGCAGAAGCAATTTGTACATGCCTACTCCTTGCTAGAATGTTTTCAAGATACAGACCCAAAACATGCCTTAAATCGATAATTTAGGTGCAAAAAGTCGATATGTGCATGTATCTTCAGTACCCGTTTATATCTCAAATTCAAGCTCTAAACACCCGAAAAGTCAATTTTTTTGGGTTCCAGAAGCGATCTGTATATGCCTACTCCGTGTTATAGTATTTTCAAAATAAAGGCCCAAAACATGCTGAAAATCGATATTTTAGGTGCCCAAAGTCGATATGTGCATGCATCTTCTGTATCCGTCCATATCCCAAATTCAGGTTCAAAACACCCGAAAATTCGATATTTTTGGGTCCCAGGAGCGATCTGTACATGCCTAATCCTTGCTAGAATGTTTTCAAGATACAGACCCAAAACATGCTAAAAATCGATATTTTAGATGCAAAAAGTCGATATGTGAATGCATCTTCTGTACCCGTTTATATCTCAAATTCAAGCTCAAAACACCCGAAAATTCGATATTTTTGTGTCCCAGAAGCGATCTGTACATGCCTACTCCGTGTTAGAGTACTTTCAAAATACAGGCCCAAAACATGCTCAAAATCGATATTTTGGGTGCCGAAAGTCGATATGTGCATGCATCTTCTGTAACCGTTTATATCTCAAATTCAGGCTCAAAACACCCGAAAATTCGATATTTTTGGGTCCAAGAAGAGATCTGTACATGCCTACTCAGTGCTAGAATGTTTTCAAAATATAGGCTTAAAACAAGCTAAAAATCGATATTTTAGGTGCAAAAAGTCGATATGTGCCTGCATCTTCAGTACCCGTTTATATCTCAAATTCAGACTCAAAAAACCCAAAAATTCAATATTTTTGAGTCTCAGAAGCGATCTGTACATGCCTACTCAGTGCTAGAATAATTTCAAAATATTGGCCAAAAACATGCTAAAAGTCGATATTTTGGGTGCCAAAAGTCGATATGTGCTTGCATCTTCTGTACCCGTTTATATCTCAAATTCAGGCTCAAAACACCCGAAAATTCGATATTTTTGGGTCCCAGAAGCGATCTGTACATGCCTACTACGTTTTAAAATATTTTCGAAATACAGGCCCAAAATATGCTCAAAATCGATATTTTAGGTGCCCATAGTTGATATGTGCATTCATCTTCAGTATCCGTTTATATCTCAAATTCAGGCTCAAAACACCCGAAAATTCGGTATTTTTGGGTCCCAGATGCGACCTGTACATGCCTACTTTTTGCTAGAATGTTTTCAAGATACAGACCCAAAACAATCTTAAAATCGATATTTTAGGTGCAAAAAGTCGATATGAGCATGTATCTTCAGTACCGGTTTACATCTCAAATTCAGGCTCAAAACACCCGAAAATTCAATATTTTTGTGTCCCAGAAGCGATCTGTAGATGAATACTCCGTGTTAGAATACTTTCAAAATACAGGCCCAAAACATGCTGAAAATTGATATTTTAGGTGCACAAAGTCAATATGTGTATGAATTCTCTGTACCCGGTTATATCTCAAATTCAGGCTCAAAACACCCGAAAATTCAATATTTTTGGGTCCCAGAAGCGATCTGTACATGCCTACTCAGTGCTAGAATGTTTTCAAAATAGAGGTTTAGAACATGCTAAAAATCGATATTTTAGGTGTCCAAAGTCTATAAGTGCATGCATCTTCAGTATCCGTTTAGATCTCAAATTCAGGCTCAAAACACCCGAAAATTTGATATTTTTGGGTCCCATAAGCGATCTGTACATGCCTACTCAGTGCTAGAATAATTTCAAGATATTGGCCCAAAACATGCTAAAAATCGATATTTTGGGTGCCCAAAGTCGATATGTGCATTCATCTACTGTACGCGTTTTTTATATTTCAAATTCAGGCTCAAAACACCCGAAAATTCGATATTTTTGTGTCCCAGAAGCGATCTGTACATGCCTACTCCGTGTTAGAGTACTTTCAAAATACAGGCCCAAAACATGCTCAAAATCGATATTTTGGGTGCCGAAAGTCGATATGTGCATGCATCTTCTGTACCCGTTTATATCTCAAATTCAGGCTCAAAACACCCGAAAATTCGATATTTTTGGGTCCAAGAAGAGATCTGTAGATGCCTACTCAGTGCTAGAATGTTTTCAAAATATAGGCTTAAAACATGCTAAAAATCGATATTTTAGGTGCAAAAAGTCGATATGTGCCTGCATCTTCAGTACCCGTTTATATCTCAAATTCAGACTCAAAAAACCCAAAAATTCAATATTTTTGAGTCTCAGAAGCGATCTGTACATGCCTACTCAGTGCTAGAATAATTTCAAAATATTGGCCAAAAACATGCTAAAAGTCGATATTTTGGGTGCCAAAAGTCGATATGTGCATGCATCTTCTGTACCCGTTTATATCTCAAATTCAGGCTCAAAACACCCGAAAATTCGATATTTTTGGGTCCCAGAAGCGATCTGTACATGCCTACTACGTTTTAAAATATTTTCGAAATACAGGCCCAAAATATGCTCAAAATCGATATTTTAGGTGCCCATAGTTGATATGTGCATTCATCTTCAGTATCCGTTTATATCTCAAATTCAGGCTCAAAACACCCGAAAATTCGGTATTTTTGGGTCCCAGATGCGACCTGTACATGCCTACTTTTTGCTAGAATGTTTTCATGATACAGACCCAAAACAATCTTAAAATCGATATTTTAGGTGCAAAAAGTCGATATGAGCATGTATCTTCAGTACCGGTTTACATCTCAAATTCAGGCTCAAAACACCCGAAAATTCAATATTTTTGTGTCCCAGAAGCGATCTGTAGATGAATACTCCGTGTTAGAATACTTTCAAAATACAGGCCCAAAACATGCTGAAAATTGATATTTTAGGTGCACAAAGTCAATATGTGTATGAATTCTCTGTACCCGGTTATATCTCAAATTCAGGCTCAAAACACCCGAAAATTCAATATTTTTGGGTCCCAGAAGCGATCTGCACATGCCTACTCAGTGCTAGAATGTTTTCAAAATAGAGGTTTAGAACATGCTAAAAATCGATATTTTAGGTGTCCAAAGTCTATAAGTGCATGCATCTTCAGTATCCGTTTAGATCTCAAATTCAGGCTCAAAACACCCGAAAATTCGATATTTTTGGGTCCCATAAGCGATCTGTACATGCCTACTCAGTGCTAGAATAATTTCAAGATATTGGCTTAAAACATGCTAAAAATCGATATTTTGGGTGCCCAAAGTCGAAATGTGCATGCATGCTCTGTACCCGTTTATATCTCAAATTCAGGCTCAAAACACCTGAAAATTCGATATTTTTGGGTCGCAGAAGCAATTTGTACATGCCTACTCCTTGCTAGAATGTTTTCAAGATACAGACCCAAAACATGCCTTAAATCGATAATTTAGGTGCAAAAAGTCGATATGTGCATGTATCTTCAGTACCCGTTTATATCTCAAATTCAAGCTCTAAACACCCGAAAAGTCAATTTTTTTGGGTTCCAGAAGCGATCTGTATATGCCTACTCCGTGTTATAGTATTTTCAAAATAAAGGCCCAAAACATGCTGAAAATCGATATTTTAGGTGCCCAAAGTCGATATGTGCATGCATCTTCTGTATCCGTCCATATCCCAAATTCAGGTTCAAAACACCCGAAAATTCGATATTTTTGGGTCCCAGGAGCGATCTGTACATGCCTAATCCTTGCTAGAATGTTTTCAAGATACAGACCCAAAACATGCTAAAAATCGATATTTTAGATGCAAAAAGTCGATATGTGAATGCATCTTCTGTACCCGTTTATATCTCAAATTCAAGCTCAAAACACCCGAAAATTCGATATTTTTGTGTCCCAGAAGCGATCTGTACATGCCTACTCCGTGTTAGAGTACTTTCAAAATACAGGCCCAAAACATGCTCAAAATCGATATTTTGGGTGCCGAAAGTCGATATGTGCATGCATCTTCTGTAACCGTTTATATCTCAAATTCAGGCTCAAAACACCCGAAAATTCGATATTTTTGGGTCCAAGAAGAGATCTGTACATGCCTACTCAGTGCTAGAATGTTTTCAAAATATAGGCTTAAAACAAGCTAAAAATCGATATTTTAGGTGCAAAAAGTCGATATGTGCCTGCATCTTCAGTACCCGTTTATATCTCAAATTCAGACTCAAAAAACCCAAAAATTCAATATTTTTGAGTCTCAGAAGCGATCTGTACATGCCTACTCAGTGCTAGAATAATTTCAAAATATTGGCCAAAAACATGCTAAAAGTCGATATTTTGGGTGCCAAAAGTCGATATGTGCTTGCATCTTCTGTACCCGTTTATATCTCAAATTCAGGCTCAAAACACCCGAAAATTCGATATTT
Source organism: Petrolisthes cinctipes (assembly GCA_033782935.1). Classification (NCBI taxonomy): domain Eukaryota; kingdom Metazoa; phylum Arthropoda; class Malacostraca; order Decapoda; family Porcellanidae; genus Petrolisthes; species Petrolisthes cinctipes. The sequence goes on from JAWQEG010000069.1 coordinate 362,639, forward strand.
TTGGGTCCCAGAAGCGATCTGTACATGCCTACTACGTTTTAAAATATTTTCGAAATACAGGCCCAAAATATGCTCAAAATCGATATTTTAGGTGCCCATAGTTGATATGTGCATTCATCTTCAGTATCCGTTTATATCTCAAATTCAGGCTCAAAACACCCGAAAATTCGGTATTTTTGGGTCCCAGATGCGACCTGTACATGCCTACTTTTTGCTAGAATGTTTTCAAGATACAGACCCAAAACAATCTTAAAATCGATATTTTAGGTGCAAAAAGTCGATATGAGCATGTATCTTCAGTACCGGTTTACATCTCAAATTCAGGCTCAAAACACCCGAAAATTCAATATTTTTGTGTCCCAGAAGCGATCTGTAGATGAATACTCCGTGTTAGAATACTTTCAAAATACAGGCCCAAAACATGCTGAAAATTGATATTTTAGGTGCACAAAGTCAATATGTGTATGAATTCTCTGTACCCGGTTATATCTCAAATTCAGGCTCAAAACACCCGAAAATTCAATATTTTTGGGTCCCAGAAGCGATCTGTACATGCCTACTCAGTGCTAGAATGTTTTCAAAATAGAGGTTTAGAACATGCTAAAAATCGATATTTTAGGTGTCCAAAGTCTATAAGTGCATGCATCTTCAGTATCCGTTTAGATCTCAAATTCAGGCTCAAAACACCCGAAAATTTGATATTTTTGGGTCCCATAAGCGATCTGTACATGCCTACTCAGTGCTAGAATAATTTCAAGATATTGGCCCAAAACATGCTAAAAATCGATATTTTGGGTGCCCAAAGTCGATATGTGCATTCATCTACTGTACGCGTTTTTTATATTTCAAATTCAGGCTCAAAACACCCGAAAATTCGATATTTTTGTGTCCCAGAAGCGATCTGTACATGCCTACTCCGTGTTAGAGTACTTTCAAAATACAGGCCCAAAACATGCTCAAAATCGATATTTTGGGTGCCGAAAGTCGATATGTGCATGCATCTTCTGTACCCGTTTATATCTCAAATTCAGGCTCAAAACACCCGAAAATTCGATATTTTTGGGTCCAAGAAGAGATCTGTAGATGCCTACTCAGTGCTAGAATGTTTTCAAAATATAGGCTTAAAACATGCTAAAAATCGATATTTTAGGTGCAAAAAGTCGATATGTGCCTGCATCTTCAGTACCCGTTTATATCTCAAATTCAGACTCAAAAAACCCAAAAATTCAATATTTTTGAGTCTCAGAAGCGATCTGTACATGCTTACTCAGTGCTAGAATAATTTCATAATATTGGCCAAAAACATGCTAAAAGTCGATATTTTGGGTGCCAAAAGTCGATATGTGCATGCATCTTCTGTACCCGTTTATATCTCAAATTCAGGCTCAAAACACCCGAAAATTCGATATTTTTGGGTCCCAGAAGCGATCTGTACATGCCTACTACGTTTTAAAATATTTTCGAAATACAGGCCCAAAATATGCTCAAAATCGATATTTTAGGTGCCCATAGTTGATATGTGCATTCATCTTCAGTATCCGTTTATATCTCAAATTCAGGCTCAAAACACCCGAAAATTCGGTATTTTTGGGTCCCAGATGCGACCTGTACATGCCTACTTTTTGCTAGAATGTTTTCATGATACAGACCCAAAACAATCTTAAAATCGATATTTTAGGTGCAAAAAGTCGATATGAGCATGTATCTTCAGTACCGGTTTACATCTCAAATTCAGGCTCAAAACACCCGAAAATTCAATATTTTTGTGTCCCAGAAGCGATCTGTAGATGAATACTCCGTGTTAGAATACTTTCAAAATACAGGCCCAAAACATGCTGAAAATTGATATTTTAGGTGCACAAAGTCAATATGTGTATGAATTCTCTGTACCCGGTTATATCTCAAATTCAGGCTCAAAACACCCGAAAATTCAATATTTTTGGGTCCCAGAAGCGATCTGCACATGCCTACTCAGTGCTAGAATGTTTTCAAAATAGAGGTTTAGAACATGCTAAAAATCGATATTTTAGGTGTCCAAAGTCTATAAGTGCATGCATCTTCAGTATCCGTTTAGATCTCAAATTCAGGCTCAAAACACCCGAAAATTCGATATTTTTGGGTCCCATAAGCGATCTGTACATGCCTACTCAGTGCTAGAATAATTTCAAGATATTGGCTTAAAACATGCTAAAAATCGATATTTTGGGTGCCCAAAGTCGAAATGTGCATGCATGCTCTGTACCCGTTTATATCTCAAATTCAGGCTCAAAACACCTGAAAATTCGATATTTTTGGGTCGCAGAAGCAATTTGTACATGCCTACTCCTTGCTAGAATGTTTTCAAGATACAGACCCAAAACATGCCTTAAATCGATAATTTAGGTGCAAAAAGTCGATATGTGCATGTATCTTCAGTACCCGTTTATATCTCAAATTCAAGCTCTAAACACCCGAAAAGTCAATTTTTTTGGGTTCCAGAAGCGATCTGTATATGCCTACTCCGTGTTATAGTATTTTCAAAATAAAGGCCCAAAACATGCTGAAAATCGATATTTTAGGTGCCCAAAGTCGATATGTGCATGCATCTTCTGTATCCGTCCATATCCCAAATTCAGGTTCAAAACACCCGAAAATTCGATATTTTTGGGTCCCAGGAGCGATCTGTACATGCCTAATCCTTGCTAGAATGTTTTCAAGATACAGACCCAAAACATGCTAAAAATCGATATTTTAGATGCAAAAAGTCGATATGTGAATGCATCTTCTGTACCCGTTTATATCTCAAATTCAAGCTCAAAACACCCGAAAATTCGATATTTTTGTGTCCCAGAAGCGATCTGTACATGCCTACTCCGTGTTAGAGTACTTTCAAAATACAGGCCCAAAACATGCTCAAAATCGATATTTTGGGTGCCGAAAGTCGATATGTGCATGCATCTTCTGTAACCGTTTATATCTCAAATTCAGGCTCAAAACACCCGAAAATTCGATATTTTTGGGTCCAAGAAGAGATCTGTACATGCCTACTCAGTGCTAGAATGTTTTCAAAATATAGGCTTAAAACAAGCTAAAAATCGATATTTTAGGTGCAAAAAGTCGATATGTGCCTGCATCTTCAGTACCCGTTTATATCTCAAATTCAGACTCAAAAAACCCAAAAATTCAATATTTTTGAGTCTCAGAAGCGATCTGTACATGCCTACTCAGTGCTAGAATAATTTCAAAATATTGGCCAAAAACATGCTAAAAGTCGATATTTTGGGTGCCAAAAGTCGATATGTGCTTGCATCTTCTGTACCCGTTTATATCTCAAATTCAGGCTCAAAACACCCGAAAATTCGATATTTTTGGGTCCCAGAAGCGATCTGTACATGCCTACTACGTTTTAAAATATTTTCGAAATACAGGCCCAAAATATGCTCAAAATCGATATTTTAGGTGCCCATAGTTGATATGTGCATTCATCTTCAGTATCCGTTTATATCTCAAATTCAGGCTCAAAACACCCGAAAATTCGGTATTTTTGGGTCCCAGATGCGACCTGTACATGCCTACTTTTTGCTAGAATGTTTTCAAGATACAGACCCAAAACAATCTTAAAATCGATATTTTAGGTGCAAAAAGTCGATATGAGCATGTATCTTCAGTACCGGTTTACATCTCAAATTCAGGCTCAAAACACCCGAAAATTCAATATTTTTGTGTCCCAGAAGCGATCTGTAGATGAATACTCCGTGTTAGAATACTTTCAAAATACAGGCCCAAAACATGCTGAAAATTGATATTTTAGGTGCACAAAGTCAATATGTGTATGAATTCTCTGTACCCGGTTATATCTCAAATTCAGGCTCAAAACACCCGAAAATTCAATATTTTTGGGTCCCAGAAGCGATCTGTACATGCCTACTCAGTGCTAGAATGTTTTCAAAATAGAGGTTTAGAACATGCTAAAAATCGATATTTTAGGTGTCCAAAGTCTATAAGTGCATGCATCTTCAGTATCCGTTTAGATCTCAAATTCAGGCTCAAAACACCCGAAAATTTGATATTTTTGGGTCCCATAAGCGATCTGTACATGCCTACTCAGTGCTAGAATAATTTCAAGATATTGGCTTAAAACATGCTAAAAATCGATATTTTGGGTGCCCAAAGTCGAAATGTGCATGCATGCTCTGTACCCGTTTATATCTCAAATTCAGGCTCAAAACACCTGAAAATTCGATATTTTTGGGTCGCAGAAGCAATTTGTACATGCCTACTCCTTGCTAGAATGTTTTCAAGATACAGACCCAAAACATGCCTTAAATCGATAATTTAGGTGCAAAAAGTCGATATGTGCATGTATCTTCAGTACCCGTTTATATCTCAAATTCAAGCTCTAAACACCCGAAAAGTCAATTTTTTTGGGTTCCAGAAGCGATCTGTATATGCCTACTCCGTGTTATAGTATTTTCAAAATAAAGGCCCAAAACATGCTGAAAATCGATATTTTAGGTGCCCAAAGTCGATATGTGCATGCATCTTCTGTATCCGTCCATATCCCAAATTCAGGTTCAAAACACTCGAAAATTCGATATTTTTGGGTCCCAGGAGCGATCTGTACATGCCTAATCCTTGCTAGAATGTTTTCAAGATACAGACCCAAAACATGCTAAAAATCGATATTTTAGATGCAAAAAGTCGATATGTGAATGCATCTTCTGTACCCGTTTATATCTCAAATTCAAGCTCAAAACACCCGAAAATTCCATTTTTTTGGGTCCCTTAAGCGATCTGTACATGCATGCTCAGTGCTAGAATGTTTTCAAAATGTAGGGTCAAAACATGCTAAAAACCGATATTTTAGGTGCCCAAAGTCGATATGTGCATGCATCTTCAGTACCCGTTTATATCTCAAATTCAGGCTCAAAACACCATAAAATTCAATATTTTTGAATCCCAGGAGCGATCTGTACATGCGTACTCAGTGATAGAATATTTTCAAAATATAGGCCCAAAACATACTAAAAATCGATATTTTGGCTGCAAAAGTCGTTATGTGCATGCATCTTATGTACCCGTTTATATCTCAAATTCAGGCTCAAAACACCCGAAAATTCGATATTTTTGGGTCCCAGAAGCGATCTGTACATACCTACTCCGTGTTAGAGTATTTTCAAAATACAGGCCCAAAACATGCTCAAAATCGATATTTTAGGTGCCAAAAGTCGATATTTGCATGCATCTTCTGTATCCGTCTATATCCCAAATTCAGGTTCAAAACACCCGAAAATTCGATATTTTTGGGTCCCAGGAGCGATCTGTACATACCTACTCCTTGCTAGAATTTGTTCAAGATACAGACCCAAAACAAAAGATCAAAATCGATATTTTATGTGCAAAAAGTCGATATGTGCATGCATCTTCTGTACCCGTTTATATCTCAAATTCAGGCTCAAAACTCCGAAAAAATCGATATTTTTGGGTCCCTTAAGCGATCTGCACATGCCTACTCAGTGCTAGAATGTTTTTAAAATAGTGGCTTAAAACATGCTCAAAATCGATATTTTAGGTGTCCAAAGTCGATATGAGCATGCATCTTCTGTACCCTTTTATATCTCAAATTCAGGCTCAAAATACCCGAAAATTCGATATTTTTGGGTCCCAAAAGCGACCTGTACATGCCTACTCCGTGTTAAAGTATTTTCAAAATACAGGCCCAAAACATGCTAAAAATCGATATTTTAGGTGCCCAAAGTCGATATGTGCAGGCATCTTCTGTACCCGTTTATATCTCAAACTCATTCTCAAAACACTCAAAAATTCGATATTTTTGTGTCCCAGAAGCAATCTGTACATGCCTACTCCATGTTAGAGTGTTTTAAAAATACATGCCCAAAACATGCTCAAAATCGATATTTGGGGTGCCCAAAGTCAATATGTGTATGAATCTTCTGTACCCGTCTATATCCCAAATTCAGGTTCAAAACATTCGAAAATTCGATATTTTTGTGTCCCAGAAGCGATCTGTACATGCCTACTTCTTGCTAGAAAGTTTTCAAGATACAGACCCAAAACATGCACAAAATCGATATTTTAGGTGCAAAAAGTCGATATGTGCATACATCTTCTGTACCCGTTTATATCTCAAATTCAGGCTCAAAACACCCGAAAATTCGATATTTTTGGGTCCCAGAAGCGATCTGTACATGCCTACTCCGTGTTAGAGTATTTTCAAAATACAGGCCCAAAACATGCTCAAAATCGATATTTTAGGTGCCCAAAGTCAATATGTGCATGCATCTTCTGTATCCGTCTATATCCCAAATTCAGGTTCAAAACACCCGAAAATTCGATATTTTTGGGTCCCAGGAGTGATCTTTACATGCCTCCTCCTTGCTAGAATTTGTTCAAGATACAGACCCAAAACAAGATCAAAATCGATATTTTAGGTGCAAAAAGTCAATATGTGCATGCATCTTCTGTACCCGTTTATATCTCAAATTCAGGCTCAAAACTCCGAAAAAATCGATATTTTTGGGTCCCTTAAGCGATCTGCACATGCCTACTCAGTGCTAGAATGTTTTTAAAATAGTGGCTTAAAACATGCTATAAATCGATATTTTAGGTGTCCAAAGTCGATATGTGCATGCATCTTCTGTACCCGTTTATATCTCAAATTCAGGCTCAAAACACCCGAAAATTCGATATTTTTGGGTCCCAAAAGCGACCTGTACATGCCTACTCCGTGTTAAAGTATTTTCAAAATACAGGTCCAAAACATGCTGAAAATCTATATTTTAGGTGCCCAAAGTCAATATGTGTATGCATTTTCTGTACCCATCTATATCCCAAATTCAGGTTCAAAACTCCAGAAAATTCGATATTTTTTGGTCCCAGAAGCGATCTGTACATGCCTACTTTTTGCTAGAATGTTTTCAAGATACAAACCCAAAACATGCTCAAAATCGATATTTTAGGTGCAAAAAGTCGATATGTGCATGCATCCTCTGTACACGGTTATATCCAAAATTCAGGCTCAAAACACCCGAAAATTCGATATTTTTGGGTCCCAAAAGCCATCTGTACATGCCTTCTCAGTGCTAGAATATTTTCAAAATATATCCCAGAAACATGCTGAAAATCGATATTTTAGGTGCCCAAAGTCGATATGTGCATGCATCTTCTGTACCCGTCTATATCCAAATTCAGGTTCTAAACATTCGAAAATTCGATATTTTTGGGTCCCAAAAGCCATCTGTACATGCATACTCCGTGTTAGAATAATTTCAAAATAGAGGCCTAAAACATGCTGAAAATCGATATTTTAGCTGCCCAAAGTTAATATGTGTATGCATCTTCTGTACCCGTCTATAACCCAAATTCAGGTTCAAAACACTCGAAAATTCGATATTTTTTGGTCCCAGAAGCAATCTGTACATGCCTGCTTCTTGCTAGAATGTTTTCAAGATACAGACCCAAAACATGCAATAAATCGATATTTTAGGTGCAAAAAGTCGATATGTGCATGCATCTTCTGTACCCGTTTATATCTCAAATTCAGGCTCAAAAACCCCGAAAATTCGATATTTTTGGGTCCACGAAGCGATCTGTACATGCCTACTCCGTGTTAGAGTATTTTCAAAATACAGGCCCAAAACATGCTCAAAATCGATATTTTAGGTGCCCAAAGTCAATATGTGCATGCATCTTCTGTATCCGTCTATATCCCAAATTCAGGTTGAAAACACCCGAAAATTCGATATTTTTGGGTCCCAGAAGCGATCTGTATATGCCTACTCCTTGCTAGAATGTTTTCAAGATACAGACCCAAAACATGCTCAAAATCGATATTTTAGGTGCAAAAAGTCGATATGTGCATGCATCCTCTGTACCCGGTTATATCCCAAATTCTGGCTCAAAACCCCCGAAAATTCGATATTTTTGGGTCCCAGAAGCGATCTATACATGCCTACTCAGTGCTAGAATATTTTCAAATTATACGCCGAAAGCATACTAAAAATCGATATTTTGGGTGCCAAAGTCGATATGTGCATGCATCTTCTGTACCCGTTTATATCTCAAATTCAGGCTCAAAACACCCAAAAAATCGATATTTTTTTGTCCCAGAAGCGATTTGTACATGTCTAAACCGTGTTAGAGTATTCTCAAAATACAGGCCCGAAACATGCTCAAAATCGATATTTTAGGTGTAAAAAGTCGATATGTGCATGCATCTTCTGTACCCGTCTATATCCCAAATTCAGGTTCAAAACATTCGAAAATTCGATATTTTTGGGTCCCAAAAGCCATCTGTACATGCATACTCCGTGTTAGAATAATTTCAAAATACAGGCCTAAAACATGCTGAAAATCGATATTTTAGCTGCCCAAAGTTAATATGTGTATGCATCTTCTGTACCCGTCTATATCCCAAATTCAGGCTCAAAACACCCGAAAATTTGATATTTTGGGGTCCCAAAAGCGATCTGTACATGCCTACTCCGTGTTAGAGTATTTCCAAATTACAGGCCCAAAACATGCTAAAAATCGATATTTTAGGTGCCCAAAGTCGATATGTGCATGCATCTTCTGTACCCGTTTATATCTCAAACTCATTCTCAAAACACTCAAAAATTCGATATTTTTGTGTCCCAGAAGCAATCTGTACATGCCTACTCCATGTTAGAGTGTTTTAAAAATACATGCCCAAAACATGCTCAAAATCGATATTTGGGGTGCCCAAAGTCAATATGTGTATGAATCTTCTGTACCCGTCTATATCCCAAATTCAGGTTCAAAACATTCGAAAATTCGATATTTTTGTGTCCCAGAAGCGATCTGTACATGCCTACTTCTTGCTAGAAAGTTTTCAAGATACAGACCCAAAACATGCACAAAATCGATATTTTAGGTGCAAAAAGTCGATATGTGCATACATCTTCTGTACCCGTTTATATCTCAAATTCAGGCTCAAAACACCCGAAAATTCGATATTTTTGGGTCCCAGATGCGATCTGTACATGCCTACTCCGTGTTAGAGTATTTTCAAAATACAGGCCCAAAACATGCTCAAAATCGATATTTTAGGTGCCAAAAGTCGATATGTGCATGCATCTTCTGTATCCGTCTATATCCCAAATTCTGGTTCAAAACACCCGAAAATTCGATATTTTTGTGTCCCAGGAGCGATCTTTACATGCCTCCTCCTTGCTAGAATTTGTTCAAGATACAGACCCAAAACAAGATCAAAATCGATATTTTAGGTGCAAAAAGTCGATATGTGCATGCATCTTCTGTACCCGTTTATATCTCAAATTCAGGCTCAAAACTCCGAAAAAATCGATATTTTTGGGTCCCTTAAGCGATCTGCACATGCCTACACAGTGCTAGAATGTTTTTAAAATAGTGGCTTAAAACATGCTATAAATCGATATTTTAGGTGTCCAAAGTCGATATGTGCATGCATCTTCTGTACCCGTTTATATCTCAAATTCAGGCTCAAAAACCCCGAAAATTCGATATTTTTGGGTCCACGAAGCGATCTGTACATGCCTACTCCGTGTTAGAGTATTTTCAAAATACAGGCCCAAAACATGCTCAAAATCGATATTTTAGGTGCCCAAAGTCAATATGTGCATGCATCTTCTGTATCCGTCTATATCCCAAATTCAGGTTGAAAACACCCGAAAATTCGATATTTTTGGGTCCCAGAAGCGATCTGTATATGCCTACTCCTTGCTAGAATGTTTTCAAGATACAGACCCAAAACATGCTCAAAATCGATATTTTAGGTGCAAAAAGTCGATATGTGCATGCATCCTCTGTACCCGGTTATATCCCAAATTCTGGCTCAAAACCCCCGAAAATTCGATATTTTTGGGTCCCAGAAGCGATCTATACATGCCTACTCAGTGCTAGAATATTTTCAAATTATACGCCGAAAGCATACTAAAAATCGATATTTTGGGTGCCAAAGTCGATATGTGCATGCATCTTCTGTACCCGTTTATATCTCAAATTCAGGCTCAAAACACCCAAAAAATCGATATTTTTTTGTCCCAGAAGCGATTTGTACATGTCTAAACCGTGTTAGAGTATTCTCAAAATACAGGCCCGAAACATGCTCAAAATCGATATTTTAGGTGTAAAAAGTCGATATGTGCATGCATCTTCTGTACCCGTCTATATCCCAAATTCAGGTTCAAAACATTCGAAAATTCGATATTTTTGGGTCCCAAAAGCCATCTGTACATGCATACTCCGTGTTAGAATAATTTCAAAATACAGGCCTAAAACATGCTGAAAATCGATATTTTAGCTGCCCAAAGTTAATATGTGTATGCATCTTCTGTACCCGTCTATATCCCAAATTCAGGCTCAAAACACCCGAAAATTTGATATTTTGGGGTCCCAAAAGCGATCTGTACATGCCTACTCCGTGTTAGAGTATTTCCAAATTACAGGCCCAAAACATGCTAAAAATCGATATTTTAGGTGCCCAAAGTCGATATGTGCATGCATCTTCTGTACCCGTTTATATCTCAAACTCATTCTCAAAACACTCAAAAATTCGATATTTTTGTGTCCCAGAAGCAATCTGTACATGCCTACTCCATGTTAGAGTGTTTTAAAAATACATGCCCAAAACATGCTCAAAATCGATATTTGGGGTGCCCAAAGTCAATATGTGTATGAATCTTCTGTACCCGTCTATATCCCAAATTCAGGTTCAAAACATTCGAAAATTCGATATTTTTGTGTCCCAGAAGCGATCTGTACATGCCTACTTCTTGCTAGAAAGTTTTCAAGATACAGACCCAAAACATGCACAAAATCGATATTTTAGGTGCAAAAAGTCGATATGTGCATACATCTTCTGTACCCGTTTATATCTCAAATTCAGGCTCAAAACACCCGAAAATTCGATATTTTTGGGTCCCAGATGCGATCTGTACATGCCTACTCCGTGTTAGAGTATTTTCAAAATACAGGCCCAAAACATGCTCAAAATCGATATTTTAGGTGCCAAAAGTCGATATGTGCATGCATCTTCTGTATCCGTCTATATCCCAAATTCTGGTTCAAAACACCCGAAAATTCGATATTTTTGTGTCCCAGGAGCGATCTTTACATGCCTCCTCCTTGCTAGAATTTGTTCAAGATACAGACCCAAAACAAGATCAAAATCGATATTTTAGGTGCAAAAAGTCGATATGTGCATGCATCTTCTGTACCCGTTTATATCTCAAATTCAGGCTCAAAACTCCGAAAAAATCGATATTTTTGGGTCCCTTAAGCGATCTGCACATGCCTACACAGTGCTAGAATGTTTTTAAAATAGTGGCTTAAAACATGCTATAAATCGATATTTTAGGTGTCCAAAGTCGATATGTGCATGCATCTTCTGTACCCGTTTATATCTCAAATTCAGGCTCAAAACACCCGAAAATTCGATATTTTTGGGTCCCAAAAGCAACCTGTACATGCCTACTCCGTGTTAAAGTATTTTCAAAATACAGGCCCAAAACATGCTGAAAATTTATATTTTAGGTGCCCAAAGTCAATATGTGTATGCATTTTCTGTACCCATCTATATCCCAAATTCAGGTTCAAAACTCCAGAAAATTCGATATTTTTTGGTCCCAGAAGCGATCTGTACATGCCTACTCCTTGCTAGAATGTTTTCAAGATACAAACCCAAAACATGCTCAAAATCGATATTTTACGTGCAAAAAGTCGATATGTGCATGCATCCTCTGTACACGGTTATATCCCAAATTCAGGCTCAAAAAACCCGAAAATTCGATATTTTTGGGTCCCAAAAGCCATCTGTACATGCCTTCTCAGTGCTAGAATATTTTCAAAATATATCCCAGAAACATGCTGAAAATCGATATTTTAGGTGCCCAGAGTCGATATGTGCATGCATCTTCTGTACCGGTTTATATCTCAAATTCAGGCTCAAAACACCCGAAAATTCAATATTCTTGAATCCCAGGAGCGATCTGTACATGCCTACTCAGTGCTAGAATATTTTCAAAATATAGGCCCAAATCATACTAAAAATCGATATTTTGGCTGCAAAAGTCGATATGTGCATGCATCTTCTGTACCCGTTTATATCTCAAATTCAGGCTCAAAACACCCAAAAATTCAATATTTTTGGGTCCCAGAAGCGATCTGTACATGCCTACTCCGCGTTAAGTATTTTCAAAATACAGGTCCAAAACATGCTGAAAATCTAAATATTAGGTGCCCAAAGTCAATATGTGTATGCATCTTCTGTACCCGTCCATATCCCAAATTCAGGTTCAAAACACCCGATAATTCGATATTTTTGGGTCCCAAAAGCCATCTGTACATGCATACTCCGTGTTAGAATAATTTCAAAAATAGAGGCATAAAACATGCTGAAAATCGATATTTTAGCTGCCCAAAGTTAATATGTGTATGCATCTTCTGTACCCGTCTATATCCCAAATTCAGGTTCAAAACACTCGAAAATTCGATATTTTTTGGTCCCAGAAGCAATCTGTACATGCCTACTTCTTGCTAGAATGTTTTCAAGATACAGACCCAAAACATGCAATAAATCGATATTTTAGGTGCAAAAAGTCGATATGTGCATGCATCTTCTGTACCCGTTTATATCTCAAATTCAGGCTCAAAATCCCCGAAAATTCGATATTTTTGGGTCCACGAAGCGATCTGTACATGCCTACTCCGTGTTAGAGTATTTTCAAAATACAGGCCCAAAACATGCTCAAAATCGATATTTTAGGTGCCCAAAGTCAATATGTGCATGCATCTTCTGTATCCGTCTATATCCCAAATTCAGGTTCAAAACACCCGAAAATTCGATATTTTTGGGTCCCAGAAGCGATCTGTATATGCCTACTCCTTGCTAGAATTTTTTCAAGATACAGACCCAAAACATGATCAAAATCGATATTTTAGGTGCAAAAAGTCGATATGTGCATGCATCTTATGTACCCGTTTATATCTCAAATTCAGGCTCAAAACACTCGAAAATTCCATATTTTTGGGTCCCTTAAGCGATCTGTACATGCATACTCAGTGCTAGAATGTTTTCAAAATATAGGCTCAAAACATGCTCAAAATCGGTATTATAGGTGTCCAAACTCGATATGTGCATGCATCTTCTGTACCCGTTTATATCTCAAATTCAGGCTCAAAACACCCGAAAATTCAATATTATTGGGTCCCAGAAGCGATCTGTACGTGCATACTCCGTGTTAGAGTTTTTTTAAAATACAGGCCCAAAACATGCTGAAAATCGATATTTTATATGCCCAAAGTCAATATGTGTATGCATCTTCTGTACCCGTGTATATCCCTAATTCCGGTTCAAAACACCAGAAAATTCGATATTTTTGGGTCCCAGAAGCGATCTGTACATGCCTACTCCTTGCTAGAATGTTTTCAAGATACAGACCCAAAACATGTTAAAAATCGATATTTTAAGTGCAAAAAGTCTATATGTGCATGCATCTTCTGTACCCGTTTATATCTCAAATTCAGGCTCAAAACACCCAAAAAATTGATATTTTTGTGTCCCAGAAGCGATCTGTACATGCCTACTCCGTTTTAAAGTATTTTCAAAATACAGGCCCAAAACATGCTGAAAATCTGTATTTTAGGTGCCCAAAGTCAATATGTGTATGCATCTTCTGTACCCGTCTATATTCTAAATTCAGGTTCAAAACACCCAAAAATTCGATATTTTTGGATCCCAGAAGCGATCTGTACGTGCATATTCCTTGCTAGAATGTTTTCAAGATACAGACCCAAAACATGCTCAAAATCGATATTTTAGGTGCAAAAAGTCGATATGTGCATGCATTCTCCGTAACCGGTTATATCCCAAATTCTGGCTCAAAACCCCCGAAAATTCGATATTTTTGGGTCCCAGAAGCGATCTGTACATGTCTACTCAGTGCTAGAATATTTTCAATTTATACGCTCAAAACATACTAAAAATCGATATTTTGGGTGCCAAAGTCGATATGTGCATGCATCTTTTGTACCCGTTTATATCTCAAATTCAGGCTCAAAACACCCGAAAATTCAATATTTTTGGGTCCCAAAAACTATCTGTACATGCCTACTCCGTGTTAAAGTATTTTCAAAATACAGGCCCAAAACATGCTGAAAATCTATATTTTAGGTGCCCAAAGTCAATATGTGTATGCATCTTCTGTGCCCGTCTATATCCTAAATTCAGGTTCAAAACACCCAAAAATTCGATATTTTTGGGTCCCAGAAGCGATCTGTACGTGCATATTCCTTGCTAGAATGTTTTCAAGATACAGACCCAAAACATGCTCAAAATCGATATTTTAGGTGCAAAAAGTCAATATGTGCATGCATCTTCTGTATCCGGTTATATCTCAAATTCTGGCTCAAAACCCCCGAAAATTCGATATTTTTGGGTCCCAGAAGCGATCTGTATATGCCTACTCAGTGCTAGAATATTTTCAAATTATACCCCCAAAACATACTAAAAATCGATATTTTGGGTGCCAAAGTCGATATGTGCATGCATCTTTAGTACCCGTTTATATCTCAAATTCAGGCTCAAAACACCCAAAAAATCGATATTTTTGTGTCCCAGAAGCGATCTGTACATGTCTACACCGTGTTTGAGTATTTTCAAGATACAGACCCAAAACATGCTCAAAATCGATATTGTAAGTGCAAAAAGTCGATATGTGCATGCATCTTCTGTACCCGTTTATATCACAAATTCAGGCTCAAAACACCCGAAAATTCGATATTTTTGGGTCCCAAAAACGATCTGTACGTGCATACTCCGTGGTAGAGTGTTTTTAAAATACAGGCCCAAAACATGCTAAAAATCGATATTTTATGTGCATAAAGTCAATATGTGTATGCATCTTCTGTACCCGTCTATATCCTAAATTCAGGTTCAAAACACCCAAAAATTTGATATTTTTGGGTCCCAGAAGCGATCTGTATTTGCCTACTCCTTGCTAGAATGTTTTCAAGATACAGACCCAAAACATGCTCAAAATCGATATTTTAAGTGCCCAAAGTCGATATGTGCATGCATCTTCTGTACCCGTTTATATCTCAAATTCATGCTTAAAACACCCGAAAATTCAATGTTTTTGGTCCCAGAAACGATCTGTACGTGCATACTCCGTGTTAGAGTGTTTTTAAAATACAGGTCCAAAACATGCTGAAAATCGATATTTTATGTACCCAAAGTCAATATGTGTATGCATCTTCTGTACCCGTGTATATCCCTAATACTGGTCAAAACACCAGAAAATTCGATATTTTTGGGTCCCTGAAGCGATCTGTAAATGCATACTCTGTGTTAGAGTGTTTTTAAAATACAGGCCCAAAACATGCTAAAAAACTAATATTTTAGGTTCACAAGGTCAATATGTGTATGTATTCTCTGTACCCGGTTATATCTCAAATTCAGGCTCAAAACTACCGAAAATTCAATATTTTTGGGTCCCAGAAGCGATCTGTACATGCCTACTCAGTGCTAGAACGTTTTCAAAATATAGGCTCAGAACATGCTAAAAATCGATATTTTGGGTGCCTAAAGTCGATATGTGCATGCATCTTCTGTACACGTTTATATCTCAAATTCAGGCTCAAAACACCCAAAAATTCGATATTTTTGTGTCCCAGAAGCGATTTGTACGTGTCTACTCCGTGTTAGAGTATTTTATAAATACAGGCCCAAAATCTGCTCAAAATCGATATATTGGGTGCCCAAAGTCGATAAGTGCATGCATCTTCTGTACCCGTTTATATCTCAAATTCAGACTCAAAACACCCGAATATTCGATATTTTTGTGTCCCAAAAGCCATCTGTACATGCCTACTCCGTGTCATTGTATTTTTAAAATACAAGCCTAAAACATGCTGAAAATCGATATTTTAGCTTCCCAAAGTCAATATGTGTATGCATCTTCTGTACCCGTTTATATCCCAAATTCAGGTTCAAAACACCAGAAAATTCGATATTTTTGGGTCCCAGAAGCAATCTGTACATGCCTACTTCTTGCTAGAATGTTTTCAAGATACAGTCCCAAAACATGCTCAAAATCGATATTTTATGTGCAAAAAGTCGATATGTGCATGCATCTTCTGTACCCGTTTATATCTCAAATTCAGGCTCAAAACACCCGAAAATTCGATATTTTTGGGTCCCAGAAGCGATCTGTACATGCCTACTCAGTTCTAGAATGTTTTCAAATTATACGCCCAAAACATACTAAATATCGATATTTTGGGTGCCAAAGTCGATATGTGCATGCATCTTCTGTACCTGTTTATATATCAAATTCAGGCTCAAAACACCCAAAAAATCCATATTTTTGTGTCCCAGAAGCGATCTGTACATGTCTACTCCGTGTTGGGGTATGTTCAAAATACAGGCCTAAAACATGCTGTAAATCGATATTTTAGCTGCCCAAAGTCAATATGTGCATTCATCTTCTGTACCCGTTTATATCTCAAATTCATGCTCAAAACACCCGAAAATTCAATGTTTTTGGGTCCCAGAAGCGATCTGTACATGCCTACTCCTTGCTAGAATGTTTTCAAGATACAGACCCAAAACATGCTCAAAATCGATATTTTAAGTGCAAAAAGTCGATATGTGCATGCATCTTCTGTACCCGTCTATATCTCAAATTCAGGTTCAAAACACCAGAAAATTCGGTATTTTTGGGTCCCAGAAGCGATCTGTACATGCCTACTCCTTGCTAGAATGTTTTCAAGATACAGACCCAAAACATGATCAAAAGCGATATTTTAGGTGCAAAAAGTCGTAATGTGCATGCATCTTCTGTACACGTTTATATCTCAAATTTAAGCTCAAAACACCCTAAAATTCGATATTTTTGGGTCCCTTAAGCGATCTGTACATGCATACTCAGTGCTAGAATGTTTTCAAAATACAGGCCCAAAACATGCTCAAAATCGATATTTTAGGTGCCCAAAGTCGATATGTGCATGCATCTTCTGTACCCATTTATATCCCAAATTCAGACTCAAAACATCCGAATATTCGATATTTTTGGGTCCCAAAAGCTATCTGTACATGCATACTCCGTGTTAGAGTATGTTAAAAATACAGGCTTAAAACATGCTGTAAATCGATATTTTAGCTGCCCAAAGTCAATATGTGTATGCATCTTCTGTACCCGTCTATATCCCAAATTCAGGTTCAAAACACTCGAAAATTCGATATTTTTGGGTCCCAGAAGCGATCTGTACATGCATACTCCGTTTTAGTGTGTTTTTAAAATACAGGCCCAAAACCTGCTGAAAATTGATATTTTAGGTGCACAAATTCAATATGTGCATGCATTCTCTGTACCCGGTTATATCTCAAATTCAGGCTCAAAACACCCGAAAATTCAATATTTTTGGGTCCCAGAAGCGATCTGTACGTGTGTACTCCGTGTTAGAGTATTTTCAAAATACAAGCCTAAAACATGCTGAAAATCGATATTTTAGCTGCCCAAAGTCAATATGTGTATGCATCTTCTGTACCCGTCTATATCCCAAATTCAGGTTCAAAACATTCGAAAATTCTATATTTTTGGGTCCCAGAAGCAATCTGTACATGCCTACTTCTTGCTAGAATGTTTTCAAGATACAGACCCAAAACATGCTCAAAATCGATATTTTAGGTGCCCAAAGTCGATATGTGCATGCATCTTCTGTATCCGTCTATATCCCAAATTCAGGTTCAAAACACCCGAAAATTCGATATTTTTGGGTCCCAGGAGCGATCTGTACATGCCTACTCCTTGCTAGAATTTTCTCAAGATACAGACCCAAAACAAGATCAAAATCGATGTTTTAGGTGCAAAAAGTCGATATGTGCATGCATCTTCTGTACCCGTTTATATCTCAAATTCAGGCTCAAAACACCCGAAAATTCGATATTTTTGGGTCCGAAAAGCGATCTGTACATGTCTACTCCGTGTTAGAGTATTTTTACAATTCAGGCCCAAAACATACTAAAAATCGATATTTTAGGTGTCCAAAGTCGATATGTGCATGCATCTTCTGTACCCGTTTATATCTCAAATTCAGGCTCAAAACACCCAAAAAATCCATATTTTTGTGTCCCAGAAGCGATCTGTACATGCCTACTCCGTGGTACAGTATTTTCAAAATACAGGCCCAAAACATGCTCAAAATCGATATTTTAGGTGCCGAAAGTCAATATGTGCATGCATCTTCTGTATCCGGTTATATCTCAAATTCAGGCTCAAAACACCCGAAAATTCGATAATTTTGGGTCCCAGGAGCGATCTGTACATGCCTACTCCTTGCTAGAATTTTCTCAAGATACAGACCCAAAACAAGATCAAAATCGATGTTTTAGGTGCAAAAAGTCGATATGTGCATGCATCTTCTGTACCCGTTTATATCTCAAATTCAGGCTCAAAACACCCGAAAATTCGATATTTTTGGGTCCGAAAAGCGATCTGTACATGTCTACTCCGTGTTAGAGTATTTTTACAATTCAGGCCCAAAACATACTAAAAATCGATATTTTAGGTGTCCAAAGTCGATATGTGCATGCATCTTCTGTACCCGTTTATATCTCAAATTCAGGCTCAAAACACCCAAAAAATCAATATTTTTGTGTCCCAGAAGCGATCTGTACATGCCTACTCCGTGGTACAGTATTTTCAAAATACAGGCCCAAAACATGCTCAAAATCGATATTTTAGGTGCCGAAAGTCAATATGTGCATGCATCTTCTGTATCCGGTTATATCTCAAATTCAGGCTCAAAACACCCGAAAATTCGATTTTTTTGGGTCTCAGAAGCGATCTGTACATGCCTTCGCCGTGTTAAAGTATTTTCAAAATACAGGCTTAAAACATGCTGAAAATCTATATTTTAGGTGCCCAAAGTCAATATGTGTATGCATCTTCTGTACCCGTCTATATCTCAAATTCAGGTTCAAAACACCAGAAAATTCGGTATTTTTGGGTCCCAGAAGCGATCTGTACATGCCTACTCCTTGCTAGAATGTTTTCAAGATACAGACCCAAAACATGATCAAAAGCGATATTTTAGGTGCAAAAAGTCGTTATGTGCATGCATCTTCTGTACACGTTTATATCTCAAATTCAAGCTCAAAACACCCGAAAATTCGATATTTTTGGGTCCCTTAAGCGATCTGTACATGCATACTCAGTGCTAGAATGTTTTCAAAATACAGGCCCAAAACATGCTCAAAATCGATATTTTAGGTGCCCAAAGTCGATATGTGCATGCATCTTCTGTACCCATTTATATCCCAAATTCAGACTCAAAACATCCGAATATTCGATATTTTTGGGTCCCAAAAGCTATCTGTACATGCATACTCCGTGTTAGAGTATGTTAAAAATACAGGCTTAAAACATGCTGTAAATCGATATTTTAGCTGCCCAAAGTCAATATGTGTATGCATCTTCTGTACCCGTCTATATCCCAAATTCAGGTTCAAAACACTCGAAAATTCGATATTTTTGGGTCCCAGAAGCGATCTGTACATGCATACTCCGTTTTAGTGTGTTTTTAAAATACAGGCCCAAAACCTGCTGAAAATTGATATTTTAGGTGCACAAATTCAATATGTGCATGCATTCTCTGTACCCGGTTATATCTCAAATTCAGGCTCAAAACACCCGAAAATTCAATATTTTTGGGTCCCAGAAGCGATCTGTACGTGTGTACTCCGTGTTAGAGTATTTTCAAAATACAAGCCTAAAACATGCTGAAAATCGATATTTTAGCTGCCCAAAGTCAATATGTGTATGCATCTTCTGTACCCGTCTATATCCCAAATTCAGGTTCAAAACATTCGAAAATTCTATATTTTTGGGTCCCAGAAGCAATCTGTACATGCCTACTTCTTGCTAGAATGTTTTCAAGATACAGACCCAAAACATGCTCAAAATCGATATTTTAGGTGCCCAAAGTCGATATGTGCATGCATCTTCTGTATCCGTCTATATCCCAAATTCAGGTTCAAAACACCCGAAAATTCGATATTTTTGGGTCCCAGGAGCGATCTGTACATGCCTACTCCTTGCTAGAATTTTCTCAAGATACAGACCCAAAACAAGATCAAAATCGATGTTTTAGGTGCAAAAAGTCGATATGTGCATGCATCTTCTGTACCCGTTTATATCTCAAATTCAGGCTCAAAACACCCGAAAATTCGATATTTTTGGGTCCCAAAAGCGATCTGTACATGTCTACTCCGTGTTAGAGTATTTTTACAATTCAGGCCCAAAACATACTAAAAATCGATATTTTAGGTGTCCAAAGTCGATATGTGCATGCATCTTCTATACCCGTTTATATCTCAAATTCAGGCTCAAAACACCCAAAAAATCCATATTTTTGTGTCCCAGAAGCGATCTGTACATGCCTACTCCGTGGTACAGTATTTTCAAAATACAGGCCCAAAACATGCTCAAAATCGATATTTTAGGTGCCGAAAGTCAATATGTGCATGCATCTTCTGTATCCGGTTATATCTCAAATTCAGGCTCAAAACACCCGAAAATTCGATTTTTTTGGGTCTCAGAAGCGATCTGTACATGCCTTCGCCGTGTTAAAGTATTTTCAAAATACAGGCTTAAAACATGCTGAAAATCTATATTTTAGGTGCCCAAAGTCAATATGTGTATGCATCTTCTGTACCCGTCTATATCTCAAATTCAGGTTCAAAACACCCGAAAATTCGGTATTTTTGGGTCCCAGAAGCGATCTGTACATGCCTACTCCTTGCTAGAATGTTTTCAAGATACAGACCCAAAACATGCTCAAAATCGATATTTTAAGTGCAAAAAGTCGATATGTGCATGCATATTCTGTACCCGTTTATATCTCAAATTCAGGTCCAAAACTCCGAAAATTCGATATTTTTGGGTCCCAGGAGCGATCTGTACATGCATACTCAGTGCTAGAATGTTTTCAAAATGTAGGCTCAAAACATGCTGAAAATCTATATTTTAGGTGCCCAAAGTCAATATGTTTATGCATCTTCTGTACCCATCTATATCCCAAATTCAGGTTCAAAACACCAGAAAATTCGATATTTTTAGGTTCCAGAAGCGATCTGTACATGCCTACTCCTTGCTAGAATGTTTTCAAAATACAGGCCCAAAACATGCTCCAAATCGATATTTTAGGTGCCCAAAGTCGATATGTGCATGCATCTTCTGTACCCATTTATATCCCAAATTCAGACTCAAAACACCCGAATATTCGATATTTTTGGGTCCCAAAAGCCATCTGTACATACATACTCCGTGTTAGAGTATGTTCAAAATACAGGCCTAAAACATGCTGTAAATCGACATTTTAGGTGCCCAAAGTCAATATGTGTATGCATCTTTTGTACCCGTCTATATCCCAAATTCAGGTTCAAAACACTCGAAAATTCGATATTTTTGGGTCCCAGAAGCAATCTGTACATGCCTAGTCAGTGCTAGAACATTTTCAAATTAAACGCCCAAAACATACTAAAAATCGATATTTTGGGTGCCAAAGTCGATATGTGCATGCATCTTCTGTACCCGTTTATATCTCAAATTCAGGCTCAAAACATCCGAAAATTCAATGTTTTCGGGTCCCAGAAGCGATCTGTACGTGCATACTCCATGTTAGAGTGTTTTTAAAATACGGGCCCAAAACATGCTGAAAATCGATGTTTTATGTGCCCAAAGTCAATATGTGTATGCATCTTCTGTACCCGTGTATATCCCTAATTCTGGTTCATAACACCAGAAAATTCGATATTTTTTGGTCCCAGAAGCGATCTGTACATGCCTACTCAGTGCTAGAACATTTTCAAATTATACGCCCAAAACATACTAAAAATCGATATTTTGGGTGCCAAAGTCGATATGTGCATGCATCTTCTGTACCCGTTTATATCACAAATTCAGGCTCAAAACACCCAAAAAATTGATATTTTTTGGTCCCAGAAGCGATCTGTACATGTCTACACCGTGTTAGAGTATTTTCAAAATACAGGCCCAAAACATGCTTAAAATCGATATTTTAGGTGCCCAAAGTCGATATGTGCATGCATCTTCTGTACCCGTTCATATCACAAATTCAGGCTCAGAACACCCGAAAATTCGATTTATTTGGGTCCCAGAAGCGATCTGTACATGCCTACTCAGTGCTAGAATATTTTCAAATTATACGCCCAAAACATACTAAAAATCGATATTTTGGGTGCCAAAGTCGATATGTGCATGCATCTTCTGTACCCGTTTATATCTCAAATTCAGGCTCAAAACATCCGAAAATTCAATGTTTTCGGGTCCCAGAAGCGATCTGTACGTGCATACGCCGTGTTAGAGTGTTTTTAAAATGCAGGCCCAAAACATGCTAAACATCGATATTTTATGTGCCCAAAGTCAATATGTGTATGCATCTTCTGTACCCGTGTATATCCCTAATTTAATTTGAAAACACCAGAAAATTCGATATTTTTGGTTACAAGAAGCGATCTGTACATGCCTACTCCTTGTTAGAATGTTTTCAAGATACAGACCCAAAACATGCTCAAAATCGATATTTTAAGTGCAAAAAGTTGATATGTGCATTCATCTTCTGTACCCGTTTATATCTCAAATTCAGGCTCAAAACTCCGAAAATTCGATATTTTTGGGTCCCTTAAGCAATCTGCACATGCCTACTCAGTGCTAGAATGTTTTTAAAATACCGGCGTAAAACATGCTATAAATCGATATTTTAGGTGTCCAAAGTCGATATGTGCATGCATCTTCTGTACCAGTTTATATCTCAAATTCAGGCTCAAAACACCCAAAAAATCAATATTTTTGTGTCCCAGAAGCGATCTGTACATGCCTACTCCGAGTTAGATTATTTTCAAAATACAGGCCCAAAACATGCTCAAAATCGATATTTTAGGTGCCCAAAGTCGATATGTGCATGCATCTTCTGTATCCGTTTATATCTCAAATTCAGGCTCAAAACACCCGAAAATTCGATATTTTTGGGTCCCAGATGCGATCTGTACGTGCACACTCCGTGTTAGAGTGTTTTTAAAATACAGGCCCTAAACATGCTGAAAATCGATATTTTATGTGCCCAAAGTCAATATGTGTATGCATCTTCTGTACCCGTGTATATCCCTAATTCTGGTTCATAACACCAGAAAATTCGATATTTATGGGTCCCAGAAGCGATCTGTACATGCCTACTCCTTGCTAGAATGTTTTCAAGATACAGGCCCAAAACATACTCAAAATCGATATTTTAATTGCAAAAAGTCGATATGTGCATGCATCTTCTGTACCCGTTTATATCTCAAATTCAGGCTCAAAACTCCGATAATTCGATATTTTTGGGTCCCTTAAGCAATCTGCACATGCCTACTCAGTGCTAGAATGTTTTTAAAACACAGGCTTAAAACATGCTATAAATCGATATTTTAGGTGTCCTAAGTCGATATGTGCATGCATCTTCTGTACCCGTTTATATCTCAAATTCAGGCTCAAAACGCCCAAAAAATCGATATTTTTGTGTCCCAGAAGCGATCTGTACATGCCTACTCCGTGTTAGAGTATTTTCAAAATACAGGCCCAAAACATGCTCAAAATCGATATTTTAGGTGCCCAAAGTCGATATGTGCATGCATCTTCTGTATCCGTTTATATCTCAAATTCAAGCTCAAAACCCCCGAAAATTCAATATTTTTGGGCCCCAGAAGCGATCTGTACATTCATACTCCGTGTTAAAGTATTTTCAAAATACAGGTCCAAAACATGCTGAAAATCTATATTTTAGGTGCCCAAAGTCAATATGTGTATGCATTTTCTGTACCCGTCTATATCCCAAATTCAGGTTCAAAACACCAGTAAATTCGGTATTTTTGGGTCCCAGAAGCGATCTGTACATGCCTACTCCTTGCTAGAATGTTTTCAATATACAGACCCAAAATATGCTCAAAATCGATATTTTAGGTGCAAAAAGTCGATATGTGCATGCATCTTCTGTACCCGTTTATATCTCAAATTCAGGCTCAAAACACCCAAAAAATCAATATTTTTGTGTCCCAGAAGCGATCTTTACATGCCTACTCCGAGTTAGAGTATTTTCAAAATACAGGCCCAAAACATGCTCAAAATCGATATTTTAGGTGCCCAAAGTCGATATGTGCATGCATCTTCTGTGCCCGTTTATATCACAAATTCAGGCTCAAAACACCCAAAAAATCGATATTTTTGTGTCCCAGAGGCGATCTGTACATGTCTAAACAGTGTTAGAGTATTTTCAGAATACAGGCCCAAAACATGCTACAAATCGATATTTTAGGTGCCCAAAGTCGATATGTGCATGCATCTTCTGTACCCGTGTATATCCCTAATTCAGGTTCAAAACACCAGAAAATTCGATATTTTTGGTTCCCAAAAGCGATCTGTACATGCCTACTCCATGCAAGAATGTTTTCAAGATACAGACCCAAAACCTGTCAAAATCGATATTTTAAGTGTAAAAAGTCGATATGTGCATGCATCTTCTGTACCCGTTTATATCTCAAATTCAGGCTCAAAACTCCGAAAATTCGATATTTTTGGGTCCCTTAAGCAATCTGCACATGCCTACTCAGTGCTAGGATGTTTTTAAAATACAGGCTTAAAACATGCTATAAATCGATATTTTAGGTGTCCAAAGTCGATATGTGCATGCATCTTCTGTACCCTTTTATATCTCAAATTCAGGCTCAAAACACCCAAAAAATCAATATTTTTGTGTCCCAGAAGCAATCTGTACATGTCTACACCGTGTTTTAGTATTTTCAAGATACAAAACCCAAAACATGCTCAAAATCGATATTTTAAGTGCTAAAAGTCGATATGTGCATGCATCTTCTGTACCCGTTTATATCTCAAATTCAGGCACAAAACATCCGAAAATTCAATGTTTTTGGGTACCAAAAGCAATGTGTACATGCATACTCCGTGTTAGAGTATTTTCAAAATACGGGCCTAAAACATGCTGAAAATCGATATTTTAGCTGCCCAAAGTCAATATGTGTATGCATCTTCTGTACCCGTCTATATCCCAAATTCAGGTTCAAAACACTCGAAAATTCGATATTTTTGGGTCCCAGAAGCAATCTTTACATGCCTACTTCTTGCTAGAATGTTTTCAAGATACAGACCCAAAACATGCTCAAAATCGATATTTTACGGGCAAAAAGTCGAAATGTGTATGCATCTTCTGTACCTGTTTATATCTCAAATTCAGGCTCAAAACACCCGAAAATTCCATATTTTTGGGTTCCCGAAGCGATCTGTACATGCCTATTCCGTGTTAGAGTATTGTCAAAATACGGGCCCAAAACATGCTGAAAATCGATATTTTAGCTGCCCAAAGTCGATATGTGCATGCATCTTCTGTATCCGTCTATATCCCAAATTCAGGTTCAAAATACCCGAAAATTCGATATTTTTGGGTCCCAGAAGCGATCTGTACATGCCTACTCCTTACTAGAATTTTTTCAAGATACAGACCCAAAACATGCTCAAAATCGATATTTTAGGTGCAAAAAGTCGATATGTGCATGCATCTTCTGTACCCGTTTATATCTCAAATTCAGTCTCAAAACACCGGAAAATTCCATATTTTTGGGTCCCTTAAGCCATCTGTACATGCATACTTAGTGCTAGAATGTTTTCAAAATATATGCTCAAAACATGCTGAAAATCGATATTTTAGGTGTCCAAAGTCGATATGTGCATGCATTTTCTGTATCCGTCTATATCCCAAATTCAGGTTCAAAACACCCGAAAATTCGATATTTTTGGGTCCCAGGAGCGATCTGTACATGCCTACTCCTTGCTAGAATTTTCTCAAGATACAGACCCAAAACAAGATCAAAATCGATGTTTTAGGTGCAAAAAGTCGATATGTGCATGCATCTTCTGTACCCGTTTATATCTCAAATTCAGGATCAAAACACCCGAAAATTCGATATTTTTGGGTCCCAAAAGCGATCTGTACATGTCTACTCCGTGTTAGAGTATTTTTACAATTCAGGCCCAAAACATACTAAAAATCGATATTTTAGGTGTCCAAAGTCGATATGTGCATGCATCTTCTGTACCCGTTTATATCTCAAATTCAGGCTCAAAACATCCAAAAAATCCATATTTTTGTGTCCCAGAAGCGATCTGTACATGCCTACTCCGTGGTACAGTATTTTCAAAATACAGGCCCAAAACATGCTCAAAATCGATATTTTAGGTGCCGAAAGTCAATATGTGCATGCATCTTCTGTATCCGGTTATATCTCAAATTCAGGCTCAAAACACCCGAAAATTCGATTTTTTTGGGTCTCAGAAGCGATCTGTACATGCCTTCGCCGTGTTAAAGTATTTTCAAAATACAGGCTTAAAACATGCTGAAAATCTATATTTTAGGTGCCCAAAGTCAATATGTGTATGCATCTTCTGTACCCGTCTATATCTCAAATTCAGGTTCAAAACACCCGAAAATTCGGTATTTTTGGGTCCCAGAAGCGATCTGTACATGCCTACTCCTTGCTAGAATGTTTTCAAGATACAGACCCAAAACATGCTCAAAATCGATATTTTAAGTGCAAAAAGTCGATATGTGCATGCATCTTCTGTACCCGTTTATATCTCAAATTCAGGTCCAAAACTCCGAAAATTCGATATTTTTGGGTCCCAGGAGCGATCTGTACATGCATACTCAGTGCTAGAATGTTTTCAAAATGTAGGCTCAAAACATGCTAAAAACCGATATTTTAGGTGTCCAAAGTCGATATGTGCATGCATCTTCTGTACCCGTTTATATCTCAAATTAAGGCTCAAAACACCAGAAAATTCGATATTTTTGGGTACCTTAAGCGATCTGCACATGCCTACTCAGTGCTAGAATGTTTTTAAAATAGAGGCTTAAAACATGCTATAAATCGATATTTAAGGTGTCCAAAGTCGATATGAGCATGCATCTTCCGAACCCGTTTATATCTCAAATTCAGGCTCAAAACACCCAAAAATTCGATATTTTTGGGTCCCAGAAGCGTTCTGTACATGCCTACTCCGTGTTAAAGTATTTTCAAAATACAGGCCCAAAACATGCTGAAAATCTATATTTTAGGTGCCCAAAGTCAATATGTGTATGCATCTTCTGTACCCATCTATATCCCAAATTCAGGTTCAAAACACCAGAAAATTCGATATTTTTAGGTTCCAGAAGCGATCTGTACATGCCTACTCCTTGCTAGAATGTTTTCAAAATACAGGCCCAAAACATGCTCCAAATCAATATTTTAGGTGCCCAAAGTCGATATGTGCATGCATCTTCTGTACCCATTTATATCCCAAATTCAGACTCAAAACACCCGAATATTCGATATTTTTGGGTCCCAAAAGCCATCTGTACATACATACTCCGTGTTAGAGTATGTTCAAAATACAGGCCTAAAACATGCTGTAAATCGACATTTTAGGTGCCCAAAGTCAATATGTGTATGCATCTTTTGTACCCGTCTATATCCCAAATTCAGGTTCAAAACACTCGAAAATTCGATATTTTTGGGTCCCAGAAGCAATCTGTACATGCCTACTCAGTGCTAGAACATTTTCAAATTAAACGCCCAAAACATACTAAAAATCGATATTTTGGGTGCCAAAGTCGATATGTGCATGCATCTTCTGTACCCGTTTATATCTCAAATTCAGGCTCAAAACATCCGAAAATTCAATGTTTTCGGGTCCCAGAAGCGATCTGTACGTGCATACTCCATGTTAGAGTGTTTTTAAAATACGGGCCCAAAACATGCTGAAAATCGATGTTTTATGTGCCCAAAGTCAATATGTGTATGCATCTTCTG
This sequence comes from Petrolisthes cinctipes, assembly GCA_033782935.1. NCBI lineage: Eukaryota > Metazoa > Arthropoda > Malacostraca > Decapoda > Porcellanidae > Petrolisthes > Petrolisthes cinctipes. Next base: position 390,558 of record JAWQEG010000069.1, read on the forward strand.
TACCCGTGTATATCCCTAATTCTGGTTCATAACACCAGAAAATTCGATATTTTTGGGTCCCAGAAGCGATCTGTACATGCCTACTCAGTGCTAGAACATTTTCAAATTATACGCCCAAAACATACTAAAAATCGATATTTTGGGTGCCAAAGTCGATATGTGCATGCATCTTCTGTACCCGTTTATATCACAAATTCAGGCTCAAAACACCCAAAAAATTGATATTTTTTGGTCCCAGAAGCGATCTGTACATGTCTACACCGTGTTAGAGTATTTTCAAAATACAGGCACAAAAAACATGCTTAAAATCGATATTTTAGGTGCCCAAAGTCGATATGTGCATGCATCTTCTGTACCCGTTCATATCACAAATTCAGGCTCAGAACACCCGAAAATTCGATTTATTTGGGTCCCAGAAGCGATCTGTACATGCCTACTCAGTGCTAGAATATTTTCAAATTATACGCCCAAAACATACTAAAAATCGATATTTTGGGTGCCAAAGTCGATATGTGCATGCATCTTCTGTACCCGTTTATATCTCAAATTCAGGCTCAAAACACCCAAAAAATCGATATTTTTTGGTCCCAGAAGCGATCTGTACATGTCTACACCGTGTTAGAGTATTTTCAAAATACAGGCCCAAAACATGCTTAAAATCGATATTTTAGGTGCCCAAAGTCGATATGTGTATGCATCTTTTGTACCCGTCTATATCCCAAATTCAGGTTCAAAACACTCGAAAATTCGATATTTTTGGGTCCCAGAAGCAATCTGTACATGCCTACTCAGTGCTAGAACATTTTCAAATTAAACGCCCAAAACATACTAAAAATCGATATTTTGGGTGCCAAAGTCGATATGTGCATGCATCTTCTGTACCCGTTTATATCTCAAATTCAGGCTCAAAACATCCGAAAATTCAATGTTTTCGGGTCCCAGAAGCGATCTGTACGTGCATACGCCGTGTTAGAGTGTTTTTAAAATGCAGGCCCAAAACATGCTAAACATCGATATTTTATGTGCCCAAAGTCAATATGTGTATGCATCTTTTGTACCCGTGTATATCCCTAATTTAATTTGAAAACACCAGAAAATTCGATATTTTTGGTTACAAGAAGCGATCTGTACATGCCTACTCCTTGTTAGAATGTTTTCAAGATACAGACCCAAAACATGCTCAAAATCGATATTTTAAGTGCAAAAAGTCGATATGTGCATTCATCTTCTGTACCCGTTTATATCTCAAATTCAGGCTCAAAACTCCGAAAATTCGATATTTTTGGGTCCCTTAAGCAATCTGCACATGCCTACTCAGTGCTAGAATGTTTTTAAAATACCGGCGTAAAACATGCTATAAATCGATATTTTAGGTGTCCAAAGTCGATATGTGCATGCATCTTCTGTACCAGTTTATATCTCAAATTCAGGCTCAAAACACCCAAAAAATCAATATTTTTGTGTCCCAGAAGCGATCTGTACATGCCTACTCCGAGTTAGAGTATTTTCAAAATACAGGCCCAAAACATGCTCAAAATCGATATTTTAGGTGCCCAAAGTCGATATGTGCATGCATCTTCTGTATCCGTTTATATCTCAAATTCAGGCTCAAAACACCCGAAAATTCGATATTTTTGGGTCCCAGATGCGATCTGTACGTGCACACTCCGTGTTAGAGTGTTTTTAAAATACAGGCCCTAAACATGCTGAAAATCGATATTTTATGTGCCCAAAGTCAATATGTGTATGCATCTTCTGTACCCGTGTATATCCCTAATTCTGGTTCATAACACCAGAAAATTCGATATTTATGGGTCCCAGAAGCGATCTGTACATGCCTACTCCTTGCTAGAATGTTTTCAAGATACAGGCCCAAAACATACTCAAAATCGATATTTTAATTGCAAAAAGTCGATATGTGCATGCATCTTCTGTACCCGTTTATATCTCAAATTCAGGCTCAAAACTCCGATAATTCGATATTTTTGGGTCCCTTAAGCAATCTGCACATGCCTACTCAGTGCTAGAATGTTTTTAAAACACAGGCTTAAAACATGCTATAAATCGATATTTTAGGTGTCCTAAGTCGATATGTGCATGCATCTTCTGTACCCGTTTATATCTCAAATTCAGGCTCAAAACGCCCAAAAAATCGATATTTTTGTGTCCCAGAAGCGATCTGTACATGCCTACTCCGTGTTAGAGTATTTTCAAAATACAGGCCCAAAACATGCTCAAAATCGATATTTTAGGTGCCCAAAGTCGATATGTGCATGCATCTTCTGTATCCGTTTATATCTCAAATTCAAGCTCAAAACCCCCGAAAATTCAATATTTTTGGGCCCCAGAAGCGATCTGTACATTCATACTCCGTGTTAAAGTATTTTCAAAATACAGGCCCAAAACATGCTGAAAATCTATATTTTAGGTGCCCAAAGTCAATATGTGTATGCATCTTCTGTACCCGTCTATATCCCAAATTCAGGTTCAAAACACCAGTAAATTCGGTATTTTTGGGTCCCAGAAGCGATCTGTACATGCCTACTCCTTGCTAGAATGTTTTCAATATACAGACCCAAAATATGCTCAAAATCGATATTTTAGGTGCAAAAAGTCGATATGTGCATGCATCTTCTGTACCCGTTTATATCTCAAATTCAGGCTCAAAACACCCAAAAAATCAATATTTTTGTGTCCCAGAAGCGATCTTTACATGCCTACTCCGAGTTAGAGTATTTTCAAAATACAGGCCCAAAAACATGCTCAAAATCGATATTTTAGGTGCCCAAAGTCGATATGTGCATGCATCTTCTGTGCCCGTTTATATCACAAATTCAGGCTCAAAACACCCAAAAAATCGATATTTTTGTGTCCCAGAGGCGATCTGTACATGTCTACACAGTGTTAGAGTATTTTCAGAATACAGGCCCAAAACATGCTACAAATCGATATTTTAGGTGCCCAAAGTCGATATGTGCATGCATCTTCTGTACCCGTGTATATCCCTAATTCAGGTTAAAAACACCAGAAAATTCGATATTTTTGGTTCCCAAAAGCGATCTGTACATGCCTACTCCATGCTAGAATGTTTTCAAGATACAGACCCAAAACCTGTCAAAATCGATATTTTAAGTGTAAAAAGTCGATATGTGCATGCATCTTCTGTACCCGTTTATATCTCAAATTCAGGCTCAAAACTCCGAAAATTCGATATTTTTGGGTCCCTTAAGCAATCTGCACATGCCTACTCAGTGCTAGAATGTTTTTAAAATACAGGCTTAAAACATGCTATAAATCGATATTTTAGGTGTCCAAAGTCGATATGTGCATGCATCTTCTGTACCCTTTTATATCTCAAATTCAGGCTCAAAACACCCAAAAAATCAATATTTTTGTGTCCCAGAAGCAATCTGTACATGTCTACACCGTGTTTTAGTATTTTCAAGATACAAAACCCAAAACATGCTCAAAATCGATATTTTAAGTGCTAAAAGTCGATATGTGCATGCATCTTCTGTACCCGTTTATATCTCAAATTCAGGCACAAAACATCCGAAAATTCAATGTTTTTGGGTACCAAAAGCAATGTGTACATGCATACTCCGTGTTAGAGTATTTTCAAAATACGGGCCTAAAACATGCTGAAAATCGATATTTTAGCTGCCCAAAGTCAATATGTGTATGCATCTTCTGTACCCGTCTATATCCCAAATTCAGGTTCAAAACACTCGAAAATTCGATATTTTTGGGTCCCAGAAGCAATCTTTACATGCCTACTTCTTGCTAGAATGTTTTCAAGATACAGACCCAAAACATGCTCAAAATCGATATTTTACGGGCAAAAAGTCGAAATGTGTATGCATCTTCTGTACCTGTTTATATCTCAAATTCAGGCTCAAAATACCCGAAAATTCCATATTTTTGGGTTCCCGAAGCGATCTGTACATGCCTATTCCGTGTTAGAGTATTGTCAAAATACGGGCCCAAAACATGCTGAAAATCGATATTTTAGCTGCCCAAAGTCGATATGTGCATGCATCTTCTGTATCCGTCTATATCCCAAATTCAGGTTCAAAACACCCGAAAATTCGATATTTTTGGGTCCCAGAAGCGATCTGTACATGTCTACTCCTTACTAGAATTTTTTCAAGATACAGACCCAAAACATGCTCAAAATCGATATTTTAGGTGCAAAAAGTCGATATGTGCATGCATCTTCTGTACCCGTTTATATCTCAAATTCAGTCTCAAAACACCGGAAAATTCCATATTTTTGGGTCCCTTAAGCCATCTGTACATGCATACTTAGTGCTAGAATGTTTTCAAAATATATGCTCAAAACATGCTGAAAATCGATATTTTAGGTGTCCAAAGTCGATATGTGCATGCATTTTCTGTACCCGTTTATATCTCAAATTCAGGCTCAAAACACCCGAAAATTCAACATTTTTGGGTCCCAAAAGCGATCTGTACATGTCTACTCCGTGTTAGAGTATTTTTAAAATACAGGCCCAAAACATGCTCAAAATCGATATTTTAGGTGCCCAAAGTCGATATGTGCATGCATCTTCTGTACCCGTTTATATCTCAAATTCAGACTCAAAACACCCTAATATTCGATATTTTTGTGTCCCGGAAGCGATCTGTACATGCCTACTCCGTGTTAGAGTATTTTCAAAATACAGGCCCAAAACATGCTCAAAATCGATATTTTAGGTGCAAAAAGTCGAAATGTGCATGCATCTTCTGTACCCGTTTACATCTCAAATTCAGGCTCAAAACACCCGAAAATTCGATATTTTTGTGTCCCAGAAGCGATCTGTACATGCCTACTCCTTGCTAGAATGTTTTCAAGATACAGACCAAAAACATACTCAAAATCGATATTTTAAGTGCAAAAAGTCGATATGTGTATGCATCTTCTGTACCCGTTTTTATCTCAAATTCAGGCTCAAAACATCCGAAAATTCAATGTTTTTGGGTATCAAAAGCAATGTGTACATGCATACTCCGTGTTAGAGTATTTTCAAAATACGGGCCCAAAACATGCTGAAAATCAATATTTTAGCTGCCCAAAGTCAATATGTGTATGCATCTTCTGTACCCGTCTATATCCCAAATTCAGGTTCAAAACACTCGAAATTTCGATATTTTTGGGTCCCAGAAGCAATCTTTACATGCCTACTTCTTGCTAGAATGTTTTCAAGATACAGACCCAAAACATGCTCAAAATCGATATTTTACGTGCAAAACGTCGAAATGTGTATGCATCTTCTGTACCCGTTTATATCTCAAATTCAGGCTCAAAACACCCGAAAATTCAATATTTTTGGGTTCCCGAAGCGATCTGTACATGCCTACTCCGTGTTAGAGTATTGTCAAGATACAGACCCAAAACATGCTCAAAATCGATATTTTAAGTGCACAAAGTCGATATGTGCATGCATCTTCTGTACCCGTTTATATCTCAAATTCAGGCTCAAAACTCCTAAAATTCGATATTTTTGGGTCCCTTAAGCGATCTGCACATGCCTATTCAGTGCTAGAATGTTTTTAAAATACAGGCTTAAAACATGCTATAAATCGATATTTTAGGTGTGAGAAGTCGATATGTGCATGCATTTTCTGTACCCGTTTATATCTCAAATTCAGGCTCAAAACTCCGAAAATTCGATATTTTTGGGTCCCTTAAGCAATCTGCACATGCCTACTCAGTGCTAGAATGTTTTTAAAATACAGGCTTAAAACATGCTATAAATCGATATTTTAGGTGTCCAAAGTCGATATGTGCATGCATCTTCTGAACCCGTTTATATCTCAAATTCAGGCTCAAAACACCCAAAAAATCGATATTTTTGTGTCCCAGATGCGATCTGTACATGCCTACTCCGAGTTAGAGTATTTTTAAAATACATGCCTAAAACATGCTCAAAATCGATATTTTAGGTGCAAAAGTCGATATGTGCATGCATCTTCTGTATCCGTTTATATCTCAAATTCAGGCTCAAAACACCCGAAAATTCAATATTTTTGGGTCAAGATGCGATCTGTACATGCCTACTCCGTGTAATGTATTTTCAAAATACAGGCCCAAAACATGCTGAAAACCGATATTTTAGGTGCCCAAAGTCAATATGTGTATGCATCTTCTGTACCCGTCTATATCCCAAATTCAGGTTCAAAACACCAGAAAATTCGGTATTTTTGGGTCCCAGAAGCGATCTGTACATGCCTACTCCTTGCAAGAATTTTCTCAAGATACAGACCCAAAACATGCTCGAAATCGATATTTTAGGTGCAAAAAGTCGATATGTGCATGCATCCAATGTACCCGGTTATATCCCAAATTCTGGCTCAAAACCCCCGAAAATTCGATATTTTTGGGTCCCAGAAGCGATCTGTACATGCCTACTCAGTGCTAGAATATTTTCAAATTATACGCCGAAAACATACTAAAAATCGATATTTTGGGTGCCAAAATCGATATGTGCATGCATCTTCTGTACCCGTTTATATCTCAAATTCAGGCTCAAAACACCCAAAAAATCGATATTTTTGTGTCCCAGAAGCGATTTGTACATGTCTACACCGCGCTATAGTATTTTCAAAATACAGGCCCAAAACATGCTCAAAATCGATATTTTAGGTGCCCAAAGTCGATATGTGCATGCATCTTCTGTACCCGTTCATATCTCAAATTTAGGCTCAGAACAACCAAAAATTCGATTTATTTGGGTTCCAGAAGCGATCTGCACATGCCTACTCAGTGCTAGAGTATTTTAAAAATACATGCCCAAAACATGCTCAAAATCGATATTTTGGGTGCTCAAAGTCGATATGTGCATGCATCTTCTGTACCCGTTTATATCTCAAATTCAGGCTCAAAACACCAGAATATTCGATATTTTTGTGTCCCGGAAGCGATCTGTACATGCCTACTCCGTGTTAGAGTATTTTCAAAATACAGGCCCAAAACATGCTCAAAATCGATATTTTAGGTGCAAAAAGTCGAAATGTGCATGCATCTTCTGTACCCGTTTATATCTCAAATTCAGGCTCAAAACACCCGAAAATTCGATATTTTTGGGTCCCAGAAGCGATCTGTACATGCCTACTTCTTGCTAGAATGTTTTCAAGATACAGACCAAAAACATGCTCAAAATCGATATTTTAAGTGCAAAAAGTCGATATGTGTATGCATCTTCTGTACCCGTTTATATCTCAAATTCAGGCTCAAAACATCCGAAAATTCAATGTTTTTGGGTACCAAAAGCAATGTGTACATGCATACTCCGTGTTAGAGTATTTTCAAAATACGGGCCCAAAACATGCTGAAAATCGATATTTTAGCTGCCCAAAGTCAATATGTGTATGCATCTTCTGTACCCGTCTATATCCCAAATTCAGGTTCAAAACACTCGAAAATTCGATATTTTTGGGTCCCAGAAGCAATCTTTACATGCCTACTTCTTGCTAGAATGTTTTCAAGATACTGACCCAAAACATGCTCAAAATCGATATTTTACGTGCAAAAAGTCGAAATGTGTATGCATCTTCTGTACCCGTTTATATCTCAAATTCAGGCTCAAAACACCCGAAAATTCAATATTTTTGGGTTCCCGAAGCGATTTGTACATGCCTACTCCGTGTTAGAGTATTGTCAAAATACGGGCCCAAAACATGCTGAAAATCGATATTTTAGGTGCCCAAAGTCGATATGTGCATGCATCTTCTGTACCCGTTTATATCTCAAATTCAGGCTCAAAACACCCGAAAATTCAATATTTTTGGGACCCAGAAGCGATCTGTACGTGCCTACTCCATGCTAGAATGTTTTCAAGATACAGACCCAAAACATGCTCAAAATTGATATTTTAAGTGCACAAAGTCGATATGTGCATGCATCTTCTGTACCCGTTTATATCTCAAATTCAGGCTCAAAACTCCTAAAATTCGATATTTTTGGGTCCCTTAAGCGATCTGCACATGCCTATTCAGTGCTAGAATGTTTTTAAAATACAGGCTTAAAACATGCTATAATTCGATATTTTAGGTGTGAAAAGTCGATATGTGCATGCATCTTCTGTACCCGTTTATATCTCAAATTCAGGCTCAAAACTCCGAAAATTCGATATTTTTGGGTCCCTTAAGCAATCTGCACATGCCTACTCAGTGCTAGAATGTTTTTAAAATACAGGCTTAAAACATGCTATAAATCGATATTTTAGGTGTCCAAAGTCGATATGTGCATGCATCTTCTGAACCCGTTTATATCTCAAATTCAGGCTCAAAACACCCAAAAAATCGATATTTTTGTGTCCCAGAAGCGATCTGTACATGCCTACTCCGAGTTAGAGTATTTTTAAAATACAGGCCCAAAACATGCTCAAAATCGATATTTTAGGTGCAAAAGTCGATATGTGCATGCATCTTCTGTGTCCGTTTATATCTCAAATTCAGGCTCAAAACACCCGAAAATTCAATATTTTTGGGTCGAAGATGCGATCTGTACATGCCTACTCCGTGTAATGTATTTTCAAAATACAGGCCCAAAACATGCTGAAAATCGATATTTTAGGTGCCCAAAGTCAATATGTGTATGCATCTTCTGTACCCGTCTATATCCCAAATTCAGGTTCAAAACACCAGAAAATTCGGTATTTTTGGGTCCCAGAAGCGATCTGTACATGCCTACTCCTTGCTAGAATTTTCTCAAGATACAGACCCAAAACATGCTCGAAATCGATATTTTAGGTGCAAAAAGTCGATATGTGCATGCATCCAATGTACCCGGTTATATCCCAAATTCTGGCTCAAAACCCCCGAAAATTCGATATTTTTGTGTCCCAGAAGCGATCTGTACATGCCTACTCAGTGCTAGAATATTTTCTAGTTATACGCCGAAAACATACTAAAAATCGATATTTTGGGTGCCAAAATCGATATGCGAATGCATCTTCTGTACCCGTTTATATCTCAAATTCAGGCTCAAAACAACCAAATAATCGATATTTTTGTGTCCCAGAAGCGATCTGTACATGTCTACACCGTGCTATAGTATTTTCAAAATACAGGCCCAAAACATGCTCAAAATCGATATTTTAGGTGCCCAAAGTCGATATGTGCATGCATCTTCTGTACCCGTTCATATCTCAAATTCTGGCTCAGAACAACCTAAAATTCGATATTTTTGTGTCCCGGAAGCGATCTGTACATGCCTACTCCGTGTTAGAGTATTTTTAAAAATACAGTCCCAAAACATGCTCAAAATCGATATTTTAGGTGCCTAAAGTCGATATGTGCATGCATATTCTGTACCCGTCTATATCCCAAATTCAGGTTCAAAACACTCGAAAATTCGATATTTTTGGGTCCCAGAAGCAATCTTTACATGCCTACTTCTTGCTAGAATGTTTTCAAGATACTGACCCAAAACATGGTCAAAATCGATATTTTACGTGCAAAAAGTCGAAATGTGTATGCATCTTCTGTACCCGTTTATATCTCAAATTCAGGCTCAAAACACCCGAAAATTCAATATTTTTGGGTTCCCGAAGCGATCTGTACATGCCTACTCCGTGTTAGAGTATTGTCAAAATACGGGCCCAAAACATGCTGAAAATCGATATTTTAGGTGCCCAAAGTCGATATGTGCATGCATCTTCTGTACCCGTTTATATCTCAAATTCAGGCTCAAAACACCCGAAAATTCAATATTTTTGGGTCCCAGAAGAGATCTGTACGTGCCTACTCCATGCTAGAATGTTTTCAAGATACAGACCCAAAACATGCTCAAAATCGATATTTTAAGTGCACAAAGTCGATATGTGCATGCATCTTCTGTACCCGTTTATATCTCAAATTCAGGCTCAAAACTTCTAAAATTCGATATTTTTGGGTCCCTTAAGCGATCTGCACATGCCTATTCAGTGCTAGAATGTTTTTAAAATACAGGCTTAAAACATGCTATAAATCGATATTTTAGGTGTGAAAAGTCGATATGTGCATGCATCTTCTGTACCCGTTTATATCTCAAATTCAGGCTCAAAACTCCGAAAATTCGATATTTTTGGGTCCCTTAAGCAATCTGCACATGCCTACTCAGTGCTAGAATGTTTTTAAAATACAGGCTTAAAACATGCTATAAATCGATATTTTAGGTGTCCAAAGTCGATATGTGCATGCATCTTCTGAACCCGTTTATATCTCAAATTCAGGCTCAAAACACCCAAAAAATCGATATTTTTGTGTCCCAGAAGCGATCTGTACATGCCTACTCCGAGTTAGAGTATTTTTAAAATACAGGCCCAAAACATGCTCAAAATCGATATTTTAGGTGCAAAAGTCGATATGTGCATGCATCTTCTGTATCCGTTTATATCTCAAATTCAGGCTCAAAACACCCGAAAATTCAATATTTTTGGGTCGAAGATGCGATCTGTACATGCCTACTCCGTGTAATGTATTTTCAAAATACAGGCCCAAAACATGCTGAAAATCGATATTTTAGGTGCCCAAAGTCAATATGTGTATGCATCTTCTGTACCCGTCTATATCCCAAATTCAGGTTCAAAACACCAGAAAATTCGGTATTTTTGGGTCCCAGAAGCGATCTGTACATGCCTACTCCTTGCTAGAATTTTCTCAAGATACAGACCCAAAACATGCTCGAAATCGATATTTTAGGTGCAAAAAGTCGATATGTGCATGCATCCAATGTACCCGGTTATATCCCAAATTCTGGCTCAAAACCCCCGAAAATTCGATATTTTTGTGTCCCAGAAGCGATCTGTACATGCCTACTCAGTGCTAGAATATTTTCTAGTTATACGCCGAAAACATACTAAAAATCGATATTTTGGGTGCCAAAATCGATATGTGCATGCATATTCTGTACCCGTTTATATCTCAAATTCAGGCTCAAAACACCCAAATAATCGATATTTTTGTGTCCCAGAAGCGATCTGTACATGTCTACACCGTGCTATAGTATTTTCAAAATACAGTCCCAAAACATGCTCAAAATCGATATTTTAGGTGCCCAAAGTCGATATGTGCATGCATCTTCTGTACCCGTTCATATCTCAAATTCAGGCTCAGAACAACCTAAAATTCGATATTTTTGTGTCCCGGAAGCGATCTGTACATGCCTACTCCGTGTTAGAGTATTTTTAAAAATACAGTCCCAAAACATGCTCAAAATCGATATTTTAGGTGCCTAAAGTCGATATGTGCATGCATATTCTGTATCCGTCTATATCCCAAATTCAGGTTCAAAACACCCGAAAATTCGATATTTTTGGGTCCCAGAAGCGATCTGTACATGCCTACTCCTTGCTAGAATTTTTTAAGATACAAACCAAAGACATGCTCAAAATCGATGTTGTAGGTGTCCAAAGTCGATATGTGCATGCATCTTCTGTACCCGTTTATATCTCAAATTCAGGCTCAAAACACCAGAAAATTCGATATTTTTGGGTCCCAAAAGCGATCTGTACATGCCTACTCCTTGCTAGAATGTTTTCAAGATACAGAACAAAAACATGCTCAAAATCGATATTTTAAGAGCAAAAAGTCGATATGTGCATGCATCTTCTGTACCCGTTTATATCTCAAATTCATGCTCAAAACTCCGAAAATTCGATATTTTTGGGTCCCTTAAGCAATCTGCACATGCCTCCTCAGTGCTAGAATGTTTTTAAAATGCAGGCTTAAAACATGCTATAAATCGATATTTTAGGTGTCCAAAGTCGATATGTGCATGCATCTTCTGTACCCGTTTATATCTCAAATTCAGGCTCAAAACACCCGAAAATTCGATCTTTTTGGGTCCCAAAAGCGATCTGTGCATGTCTACTCCGTGTTAGAGTATTTTTAAAATACAGGCCCAAAACATGCGAAAAATCGATATTTTAGGTGCCCAAAGTCGATATGTGCATACATCTTCTGTACCCGATTATATCTCAAATTCAGGCTCAAAACACCCGAAAATTAAATATTTTTGGGTCCCAGAAGCAATCTGTACGTGCATACTCCGTGTTAGAGTGTTTTTAAAAAACAGGCCCAAAACATGCTGAAAATCGATATTTTATGTGCCCAAAGTCAATATGTGTATGCATCTTCTGTACCCGTTTATATCTCAAATTCAGGCTCAAAACACCCGAAAATTCAATATTTTTGGGTCCCAAAAGCGATCTGTACATGCCTACTCCTTGCTAGAATGTTTTCAAGATACAGACCAAAAACATGCTCAAAATCGATATTTTAAGTGCAAAAAGTCGATATGTGCATGCATCTTCTATACCCGTTTATATTTCAAATTCAGGCTCAAAACTCCGAAAATTCGATATTTTTGGGTCCTTTAAGCAATCTGCACATGCCTACTCAGTGCTAGAATGTTTTTAAAATACAGGCTTAAAACATGCTATAAATCTATATTTTAGGTGTCCAAAGTCGATATGTGCATGCATCTTCTGTACCCGTCTATATCCCAAATTGAGGTTCAAAACACCAGAAAATTCGGTATTTTTGGGTCCCAGAAGCGATCTGTACATGCCTACTCCTTGCTAGAATTGTCTCAAGATACAGACCCAAAACATGCTCAAAATCGATATTTTAGGTGCAAAAAGTCGATATGTGCATGCATCCAATGTACCCGGTTATATCCCAAATTCTGGCTCAAAACCCCCGAAAATTCGATATTTTTGGGTCCCAGAAGCGATCTGTACATGCCTACTCAGTGCTAGAATATTTTCAAATTATACGCCGAAAACATACTAGAAATCGATATTTTGGGTGCCAAAATCGATATGTGCATGCATCTTCTGTACCCGTTTATATCTCAAATTCAGGCTCAAAACACCCAAAAAATCGATATTTTTGGGTCCCAGAAGCGATTTGTACATGTCTACACCGTGCTATAGTATTTTCAAAATACAGGCCCAAAACATGCTTAAAATCGATATTTTAGGTGCAAAAAGTCGAAATGTGCATGCATCTTCTGCACCCGTTTATATTTCAAATTTAGGCTCAGAACAACCAAAAATTCGATTTATTTGGGTCCCTTAAGCAATCTGCACATGCCTACTCAGTGCTAGAATGTTTTTAAAATACAGGCTTAAAACATGCTATAAATCGATATTTTAGGTGTCCAAAGTCGATATGTGCTTGCATCTTCTGTACACGTTTATATCTCAAATTCAGGCTCAAAACACCCGAAAATTCAATATTTTTGGGTCCCAGAAGCGATATGTACGTGCATACTCCGTGTTAGAGTGTTTTTAAAACACAGGCCCAAAACATCCTGAAGATCGATATTTTATGTGCCCAAAGTCAATATGTGTATGCATCTTATGTACACGTGTATATCCCTAATTGAAATTCAAAACACTAGAAAATTCGATATTTTTGGGTCCCAGAAGCAATCTGTACATGCCTACTCCTTGCTAGAATGTTTTCAAGATACAGACCAAAAACATGCTCAAAATCGATATTTTAAGTGCAAAAAGTCGATATGTGCATGCATCTTCTGTACCCGTTTATATTTCAAATTCATTCTCAAAACTCCGAAAATTCGATATTTTTGGGTCCTTTAAGCAATCTGCAAATGTCTACTCAGTGCTAGAATGTTTTTAAAATACAGGCTTAAAATACAGGCCCAAAACATGCTAAAAATCGATATTTTAGGAGCCCAAAGTCGATATGTGCATGCATTATCTGTACCCTTTTATATCTCAAATTCAGGCTCAAAACACCCGAAAATTCAATATTTTTGGGTCCCAGAAGCGATCTGTACGTGCACACTCCGTGTTAGAGTGTTTTTAAAATACAGTCCCAAAGCATGCTGAAAATCGATATTTTATGTGCCCAAAGTAAAAATGTGTATGCATCTTCTGTACACGTGTATATCCCTAATTCAGGTTCAAAACACCAGAAAATTCGATTTTTTTGGGACCAAGAAGCGATCTGTACGTGTCTACTCAGTGTTAGAGTATTTTAAAGATACAGGTCCAAAACATGTTCAATATCGATATTTTGGGTGCCCAAAGTCGATATGTGCATGCATCTTCTGTATCCGTTTATATCTCAAATTCAGGCTCAAAACACCCGAAAATTCAATATTTTTGGGTCCCAGAAGCGATCTGTACATGCCTACTCCGTGTTAATGTATTTTCAAAATACAGGCCCAAAACATGCTGAAAATCGATGCATCTTCTGTACCCGTCTATATCCCAAATTCAGGTTCAAAACACCAGATAATTCGGTATTTTTGGGTCCCAGAAGCGATCTGTACATGCCTACTCCTTGCTAGAATTTTCTCAAGATACAGACCCAAAACATGCTCAAAATCGATATTTTAGGTGCAAAAAGTCGATATGTGCATGCATCCAATGTACCCGGTTATATCCCAAATTCTGGCTCAAAACCCCCGAAAATTCGATATTTTTGGGTCCCAGAAGCGATCTGTACATGCCTACTCAGTGCTAAAATATTTTCAAATTAAACGCCGGAAACATACTAAAAATCGATATTTTGGGTGCCAAAATCGATATGTGCATGCATCTTCTGTACCCGTTTATATCTCAAATTCAGGCTCAAAACACCCAAAAAATCGATATTTTTGTGTCCCAGAAGCGATTTGTACATGTCTACACCGTGCTATAGTATTTTCAAAATACAGGCCCAAAACATGCTCAAAATCGATATTTTAGGTGCCCAAAGTCGTTATGTGCATGCATCTTCTGTACCCGTTCATATCTCAAATTCAGGCTCAGAACAACCAAAAATTCGATTTATTTGGGTTCCAGAAGCGATCTGCACATGCCTACTCAGTGCTAGAGTATTTTAAAAATACAGGCCCAAAACATGCTCAAAATCGATATTTTGGGTGCCCAAAGTCGATATGTGCATGCATCTTCTGTACCCGTTTATATCTCAAATTCAGACTCAAAACACCCGAATATTCGATATTTTTGTGTCCCGGAAGCGATCTGTACATGCCTACTCCGTGTTAGAGTATTTTCAAAATACAGGCCCAAAACATGCTCAAAATCGATATTTTAGGTGCCTAAAGTCGATATGTGAGTGCATCTTCTGTATCCGTCTATATCCCAAATTCAGGTTCAAAACACCCGAAAATTCGATATGTTTGGGTCCCATAAGCGATCTGTACATGCCTACTCCTTACTAGAATTTTTTCAAGATACAAAACCAAAACATGCTCAAAATCGATATTTTAGGTGCAAAAAGTCGAACTGTGCATGCATCTTCTGTACCTGTTTATATCTCAAATTCAGGCTCAAAACACCCGAAAATTCGATATTATTGTGTCCCCGAAGCGATCTGTACATGCCTACTTCGTGTTAGAGTATTTTCAAAATACAGGGCCAAAACATGCTCAAAATCGATATTTTAGGTGCCCAAAGTCGATATGTGCATGCATCTTCTGTATCCGTCTATATCCCAAATTCAGGTTCAAAACACCCGAAAATTCGATATTTTTGGGTCCCAGAAGCGATCTGTACATGCCTACTTCTTGCTAGAATTTTTTAAGATACAAACCCAAGACATGCTCAAGATCGATGTTTTAGGTGTCAAAAGTCGATATGTGCATGCATCTTCCGTACCAGTTTATATCTCAAATTCAGGCTCAAAACACCAGAAAATTCGATATTTTTGGGTCCCAGAAGCGATCTGTACATGCCTACTCAGTGCTAGAATATTTTCAAATTATACGCCGAAAACATACTAAAAATCGATATTTTGGGTGCCAAAATCGATATGTGCAGGCATCTTCTGTACCCGTTTATATCTCAAATTCAGGCTCAAAACACCCAAAAAATCGATATTTTTGTGTCCCAGAAGCGATTTGTACATGTCTACACCGTGCTATAGTATTTGCAAAATACAGGCCCAAAACATGCTCAAAATCGATATTTTAGGTGCCCAAAGTCGATATGTGCATGCATCTTCTGTACCCGTTCATATCTCAAATTCAGGCTCAGAACAACCAAAAATTCGATTTATTTGGGTTCCAGAAGCGATCTGCACATGCCTACTCAGTGCTAGAGTATTTTAAAAATACAGGCCCAAAACATGCTCAAAATCGATATTTTGGGTGCCCAGAGTCGATATGTGCATGCATCTTCTGTACCCGTTTATATCTCAAATTCAGACTCAAAACACCCGAATATTCGATATTTTTGTGTCCCGGAAGCGATCTGTACATGCCTACTCCGTGTTAGAGTATTTTCAAAATACAGGCCCAAAACATGCTCAAAATCGATATTTTAGGTGCCTAAAGTCGATATGTGAATGCATCTTCTGTATCCGTCTATATCCCAAATTCAGGTTCAAAACACCCGAAAATTCGATATGTTTGGGTCCCATAAGCGATCTGTACATGCCTACTCCTTGCTAGAATTTTTTCAAGATACAAAACCAAAACATGCTCAAAATCGATATTTTAGGTGCAAAAAGTCGAAATGTGCATGCATCTTCTGTACCCGTTTATATCTCAAATTCAGGCTCAAAACACCCGAAAATTCGATATTATTGTGTCCCCGAAGCGATCTGTTCATGCCTACTTCGTGTTAGAGTATTTTCAAAATACAGGCCCAAAACATGCTCAAAATCGATATTTTAGGTGCCCAAAGTCGATATGTGCATGCATCTTCTGTATCCGTCTATATCCCAAATTCAGGTTCAAAACACCTGAAAATTCGATATTTTTGGGTCCCAGAAGCGATCTGTACATGCCTACTCCTTGCTAGAATTTTTTAAGATACAAACCCAAGACATGCTCAAGATCGATGTTTTAGGTGTCAAAAGTCGATATGTGCATGCATCTTCCGTACCCGGTTATATCCCAAATTCTGGCTCAAAACCCCCGAAAAATCGATATTTAAGGGTCCCAGAAGCGATCTGTACATGCCTACTCAGTGCTAGAATATTTTCAAATTAAACGCCGAAAACATACTAAAAATCGATATTTTGGGTGCCAAAATCGATATGTGCATGCATCTTCTGTACCCGTTTATATCTCAAATTCAGGCTCAAAACACCCAAAAATTCGATATTTTTGTGTCCCAGAAGCGATTTGTACATGTCTACACCGTGCTATAGTATTTTCAAAATACAGGCCCAAAACATGATCAAATTCGATATTTTAGGTGCCCAAAGTCGATATGTGCATGCATCTTCTGTACCCGTTCATATCTCAAATTCAGGCTCAGAACAACCAAAAATTCGATTTATTTGGGTTCCAGAAGCGATCTGCACATGCCTACTCAGTGCTAGAGTATTTTAAAAATACAGGCCCAAAACATGCTCAAAATCGATATTTTGGGTGCCCAAAGTCGATATGTGCATGCATCTTCTGTACCCGTTTATATCTCAAATTCAGACTCAAAACACCCGAATATTCGATATTTTTGTGTCCCGGAAGCGATCTGTACATGCCTACTCCGTGTTAGAGTATTTTCAAAATACAGGCCCAAAGCATGCTCAAAATCGATATTTTAGGTGCCTAAAGTCGATATGTGAATGCATCTTCTGTATCCGTCTATATCCCAAATTCAGGTTCAAAACACCCGAAAATTCGATATGTTTGGGTCCCATAAGCGATCTGTACATGCCTACTCCTTGCTAGAATTTTTTCAAGATACAAAACCAAAACATGCTCAAAATCGATATTTTAGGTGCAAAAAGTCGAACTGTGCATGCATCTTCTGTACCCGTTTATATCTCAAATTCAGGCTCAAAACACCCGAAAATTCGATATTATTGTGTCCCCGAAGCGATCTGTACATGCCTACTTCGTGTTAGAGTATTTTCAAAATACAGGCCCAAAACATGCTCAAAATCGATATTTTAGGTGCCCAAAGTCGATATGTGCATGCATCTTCTGTATCCGTCTATATCCCAAATTCAGGTTCAAAACACCAGAAAATTCGATATTTTTGGGTCCCAGAAGCGATCTGTACATGCCTACTCAGTGCTAGAATATTTTCAAATTATACGCCGAAAACATACTAAAAATCGATATTTTGGGTGCCAAAATCGATATGTGCATGCATCTTCTGTACCCGTTTATATCTCAAATTCAGGCTCAAAACACCCAAAAAATCGATATTTTTGTGTCCCAGAAGCGATTTGTACATGTCTACACCGTGCTATAGTATTTGCAAAATACAGGCCCAAAACATGCTCAAAATCGATATTTTAGGTGCCCAAAGTCGATATGTGCATGCATCTTCTGTACCCGTTCATATCTCAAATTCAGGCTCAGAACAACCAAAAATTCGATATGTTTGGGTCCCATAAGCGATCTGTACATGCCTACTCCTTGCTAGAATTTTTTCAAGATACAAAACCAAAACATGCTCAAAATCGATATTTTAGGTGCAAAAAGTCGAAATGTGCATGCATCTTCTGTACCCGTTTATATCTCAAATTCAGGCTCAAAACACCCGAAAATTCGATATTATTGTGTCCCCGAAGCGATCTGTACATGCCTACTTCGTGTTAGAGTATTTTCAAAATACAGGCCCAAAACATGCTCAAAATCGATATTTTAGGTGCCCAAAGTCGATATGTGCATGCATCTTCTGTATCCGTCTATATCCCAAATTCAGGTTCAAAACACCCGAAAATTCGATATTTTTGGGTCCCAGAAGCGATCTGTACATGCCTACTCCTTGCTAGAATTTTTTAAGATACAAACCCAAGACATGCTCAAGATCGATGTTTTAGGTGTCAAAAGTCGATATGTGCATGCATCTTCCGTACCCGGTTATATCCCAAATTCTGGCTCAAAACCCCCGAAAAATCGATATTTTTGGGTCCCAGAAGCGATCTGTACATGCCTACTCAGTGCTAGAATATTTTCAAATTAAACGCCGAAAACATACTAAAAATCGATATTTTGGGTGCCAAAATCGATATGTGCATGCATCTTCTGTACCCGTTTATATCTCAAATTCAGGCTCAAAACACCCAAAAAATCGATATTTTTGTGCCCCAGAAGCGATTTGTACATGTCTACACCGTGCTATAGTATTTTCAAAATACAGGCCCAAAACATGCTCAAAATCGATATTTTAGGTGCCCAAAGTCGATATGTGCATGCATCTTCTGTACCCGTTCATATCTCAAATTCAGGCTCAGAACAACCAAAAATTCGATTTATTTGGGTTCCAGAAGCGATCTGCACATGCCTACTCAGTGCTAGAGTATTTTAAAAATACAGGCCCAAAACATGCTCAAAATCGATATTTTGGGTGCCCAAAGTCGATATGTGCATGCATCTTCTGTACCCGTTTATATCTCAAATTCAGGCTCAAAACACCCGAAAATTCAATATTTTTGGGTCCTAGAAGCGATCTGTACGTGCATACTCCGTGTTAGAGTGTTTTTTAAAAACAGGCCCAAAACATGCTGAAAATCGATATTTTATGTGCCCAAAGTCAATATGTGTATGCATCTTCTGTACACGTGTATATCCCTAATTCAGGTTCAAAACACCAGAAAATTCGATTTTTTTGGGTCCCAGAAGCGATCTGTACATGCCTACTCCTTGCTAGAATTTTTTCAAGATACAGACCCAAAGCATGCTCAAAATCGATATTTTAGGTGCAAAAAGTCGATATGTGCATGCATCTTCTGTACCCGTTTATATCTCAAATTCAGGCTCAAAACACCCGAAAATTCAATATTTTTGGGTCCCAGAAGCGATCTGTACGTGCATACTCCGTGTTAGAGTGTTTTTAAAAAACAGGCCCAAAACATGCTGAAAATCGATATTTTATGTGCCCAAAGTCAATATGTGTATGCATCTTCTGTACACGTGTATATCCCTAATTCAGGTTCAAAACACCAGAAAATTCGATTTTTTTGGGTCCCAGAAGCGATCTGTACATGCCTACTCCTTGCTAGAATTTTTTCAAGATACAGACCCAAAGCATGCTCAAAATCGATATTTTAGGTGCAAAAAGTCGATATGTGCATGCATCTTCTGTACCCGTTTATATCTCAAATTCAGGCTCAAAACTCCGAAAATTCGATATTTTTGGGTCCCTTAAGCAATCTGCACTTGCCTACTCAGTGCTAGAATGTTTTTAAAATACAGGCTTAAAACATAATATAAATCGATATTTTAGGTGTCCAAAGTCGATATGTGCATGTATCTTCTGAACCCGTTTATATCTCAAATTCAGGCTCAAAACACCCAAAAAATCGATATTTTTGTGTCCCAGAAGCGATCTGTACATGCCTACTCCGTGTTAGAGTATTTACAAAATACAAGCCCAAAACATGCTCAAAATCGATATTTTAGGTGCCCAAAGTCGACATGTGCATGCATCTTCTGTATCCGTTTATATCTCAAATTCGGGCTCAAAACACCCGAAAATTCAATATTTTTGTGTCCCAGAAGCGATCTGTACATGCCTACTCCGTGTTAATGTATTTTGAAAATACAGGCCCAAAACATGCTGAAAATCGATATTTTAGGTGCCCAAAGTCAATATGTGTATGCATCTTCTGTACCCGTCTATATCCCAAATTCAGGTTCAAAACACCAGAAAATTCGGTATTTTTGGGTCCCAGAAGCGATCTGTACATGCCTACTCCTTGCTAGAATTTTCTCAAGATACAGACCCAAAACATGCTCAAAATCGATATTTTGGGTGCCAAAATCGATATGTGCATGCATCTTCTGTACCCGTTTATATCTCAAATTCAGGCTCAAAACACCCAAAAAATCGATATTTTTGTGTCCCAGAAGCGATCTGTACATGTCTAAACCGTGCAATATTATTTTCAAAATACAGGCCCAAAACATGCTCAAAATCGATATTTTAGGTGCCCAAAGTCGATATGTGCATTCATCTTCTGTACCCGTTCATATCTCAAATTCAGGCTCAGAACAACCTAAAATTCGATTTATTTGGGTTCCAGAAGCGATCTGCACATGCCTACTTAGTGCTAGAGTATTTTAAAAATACAGGCCCAAAACATGCTCAAAATCGATATTTTGGGTGCCCAAAGTCGATATGTGCATGCATCTTCTGTATCCGTTTATATCTCAAATTCAGACTCAAAACACCCGAATATTCGATATTTTTGTGTCCCGGAAGCGATCTGTACATGCCTACTCCGTGTTAGAGTATTTTCAAAATACAGGCCCAAAACATGCTCAAAATCGATATTTTAGGTGCCTAAAGTCGATATGTGCATGCATCTTCTGTATCCGTCTATATCTCAAATTCAGGTTCAAAACACCCGAAAATTCGATATTTTTGGGTCCCATAAACGATCTGTACAGGCCTACTCCTTGCTAGAATTTTTTCAAGATACAAAACCAAAACATGCTCAAAATCGATATTTTAGGTGGAAAAAGTCGAAATGTGCATGCATCTTCTGTACCCGTTTATATCTCAAATTCAGGCTCAAAACACCCGAAAATTCAATATTATTGTGTCCACGAAGTGATCTGTACATGCCTACTTCGTGTTAGAGTATTTTCAAAATACAGGCCTAAAACATGCTAAAAATCGATATTTTAGGTGCCCAAAGTCGATATGTGCATGCATCTTCTGTATCCGTCTATATCCCTAATTCAGGTTCAAAACCCCCGAAAATTCGATATTTTGGGGTCCCAGAAGCGATCTGTACATGCCTACTCCTTTCTAGAATTTTTTAAGATACAAACCCAAGACATCCTCAAAATCGATGTTTTAGGTGTCCAAAGTCTATATGTGCATGCATCTTCTGTACCCGTTTTTATCTCAAATTCAGGCTCAAAACACCCGAAAATTCAATATTTTTGGGTCCCAGAAGCGATCTGTACGTGCATACTCCGTGTTAGAGTCTTTTTAAAATACAGGCCCAAAACATGCTGAAAATCGATATTTAATGTGCCCAATGTCAATATGTGTATGCATCTTCTGTACACGTGTATATCCCTAATTCAAGTTCAAAACACCCGAAAATTCGATATTTTTGGGTCCCAAAAGCAATCTGTACATGCCTACTCCTTGCTAGAATGTTTTCAAGATACAAACCAAAAACAGCCTCAAAATCGATATTTTAAGTGCAAAAAGTCGATATGTGCATGCATCTTCTGTACCCGTTTATATTTCAAATTCAGGCTCAAAACTCCGAAAATTCGATATTTTTGGGTCCTTTAATCAATCTGCACATGCCTACTCAGTGCTAGAATGTTTTTAAAATACAGGCTTAAAACATGCTATAAATCGATATTTTAGGTGTCCAAAGTCGATATGTTCATGCATCTTCTGAACCCGTTTTTATCTCAAATTCAGGCTCAAAACACCCGAAAATTCGATATTCTTGGGTCCCAAAAGCGATCTGTACATGTCTACTCCGTGTTAGAGTATTTTCAAAATACAGGCCCAAAACATGCTCAAAATCGATATTTTAGGTGCACAAAGTCGATATGTGCATGCATCTTCTGTATCCGTTTATATCTCAAATTCAGGCTCAAAACACCTAAAAATTCGATATTTTTGTGTCCCAGAAACGATCTGTACATGCCTACTCCGTGTTAGAGTATTTTCAATATACAGGCCCAAAACATGCTCAAAATCGATATTTTAGGTGCACAAAGTCGATATGTGCATGCATCTTCTGTATCCGTTTATATCTCAAATTCAGGCTCAAAAACCCCCGAAAATTCGATATTTTTGGGTCCCAGAAGCGATCTGTACATGCCTACTCCGTGTTAATGTATTTTCAAAATACAGGCCCAAAACATGCTGAAAATCTATATTTTAGGTGCCCAAAGTCAATATGTATATGCATCTTCTGTACCCAGTTATATCCCAAATTCTGGCTCAAAACCCCCGAAAATTCGATATTTTTGGGTCCCAGAAGCGATCTGTACATGCCTACTCAATTCTAGAATATTTTCAAATTATACGCCGAAAACATAATAAAAATCGATATTTTGGGTGCCAAAATCGATATGTGCATGCATCTTCTGTACTCGTTTATATCTCAAATTCAGGCTCAAAACACCCAAAAAATCGATATTTTTGTGTCCCAGAAGCGATCTGTACATGTCTCCACCGTGCTATAGAAATTTCAAAATACTGGCCCAAAACATGCTCAAAATCGATATTTTAGGTGCCCAAAGTCGATATGTGCATGCATCTTCTGTACCCGTTCATATCTCAAATTCAGGCTCAGAAAACCCTAAAATTCGATTTATTTGGGTTCCAGAAGCGATCTGCACATGCCTGTTCAGTGCTAGAGTATTTTAAAAATACAGGCCCAAAACATGCTCAAAATCGATATTTTAGGTGCCCAAAGTCGATATGTGCATGCATCTTCTGTACCCGTTTATATCTCAAATTCAGACTCAAAACAACCGAATATTCGATATTTTTGTGTCCCGGAAGCGATCGGTACATGCCTACTCCGTTTTAGAGTATTTTCAAAATACAGGCCCAAAACATGCTCAAAATCGATATTTTAGGTGCCTAAAGTCGATATGTGCATGCATCTTCTGTATCCGTCTATATCCCAAATTCAGGTTCAAAACACCCGAAAATTCGATATTTTTGGGTCCCATAAGCGATCTGTACATGCATACTCCTTGCTAGAATTTTTTCAAGATACAAAACCAAAACATGCTCAAAATCGATATTTGAGGTGCAAAAAGTCGAAATGTGCATTCATCTTCTGTATCCGTTTATATCTCAAATTCAGGCTCAAAACACCCGAAAATTCGATATTATTGTGTCCCCAAAGTGATCTGTACATGCCTACTCCGTGTTAGAGTATTTTCAAAATACAGGCCCAAAACATGCTCAAAATCGATATTTTAATTGCCCAAAGTCGATATGTGCATGCATCTTCTGTATCCGTCTATATCCCAAATTCAGGTTC
Organism: Petrolisthes cinctipes; assembly: GCA_033782935.1. Taxonomy (NCBI): domain Eukaryota; kingdom Metazoa; phylum Arthropoda; class Malacostraca; order Decapoda; family Porcellanidae; genus Petrolisthes; species Petrolisthes cinctipes. The sequence goes on from JAWQEG010000069.1 coordinate 414,471, forward strand.
AAAACACCCGAAAATTCGATATTTTTCGGTCCCATAAGCGATCTGTACATGCCTACTCCTTGCTAGAATTTTTTAAGATACAAACCCAAGACATGCTCAAAATCGATGTTTTAGGTGTCCAAAGTCTATATGTGAATGCATCTTCTGTACCCGTTTTTATCTCAAATTCAGGCTCAAAACACCCGAAAATTCAATATTTGTGGGTACAAGAAGCGATCTGTACGTGCATACTCCGTGTTAGAGTGTTTTTAAAATACAGGCAAAAAGCATGCTGAAAATCGATATTTAATGTGCCCTAAGTCAATATGTGTATGCATCTTCTGTACACGTGTATATCCCTAATTCAAGTTCAAAACACCCGAAAATTCGATATTTTTGGGTCCCAAAAGCAATCTGTACATGCCTACTCCTTGCTAGAATGTTTTCAAGATACAAACCAAAAACATGCTCAAAATCGATATTTTAAGTGCAAAAAGTCGATATGTGCATGCATCTTCTGTACCCGTTTATATTTCAAATTCAGGCTCAAAACTCCGAAAATTCGATATTTTTGGGTCCTTTAAGCAATCTGCACATGCCTACTCAGTGCTAGAATGTTCTTAAAATACAGGCTTAAAACATGCTATAAATCGATATTTTAGGTGTCCAAAGTCGATATGTTCATGCATCTTCTGTACCCGTTTATATCTCAAATTAAGGCTCAAAACACCCGAAAATTCGATATTTTTGGGTCCCAAAAGCGATCTGTACATGTCTACTCCGTGTTAGAGTATTTTTAAAATACATGCTCAAAACATGCTAAAAATCGATATTTTAGGTGCACAAAGACGATATGTTCATGCATCATCTGTACCCGTTTATATCTCAAATTCAGGCTCAAAACACCCGAAAATTCAATAATTTTGGGTCCCAGAAGCGATCTGTACGTGCACACTCCGTGTTAGAATGTTTTTAAAATACAGGCCCAAAACATGCTGAAAATCGATATTTTATGTGCCCAAAGTCAAAATGTGTATGCATCTTCTGTACACGTGTATATCCCTAATTCATGTTCAAAACACCAGAAAATTCGATTTTTTTGGGTCCCAGAAGCGATCTGTACATGCCTACTCCTTGCTAGAATGTTTTCAAGATACAGACCCAAAACATGTTAAGAGTCAATATTTTAAGTGCAAAAAGTCGATATGTGCATGCATCTTCTGTACCCGTTTATATCTCAAATTCAGGCTCAAAACTCCGAAAATTCGATTTTTTTGGGTCCCTTAAGCAATCTGCACATGCCTACTCAGTGCTAGAATGTTTTTAAAATACAGGCTTAAAAACATGCTATAAATCGATATTTTAGGTGTCCAAAGTCGATATGTGCATGCATCTTCTGAACCCGTTTATATCTCAAATTCAGGCTCAAAACACCCAAAAAATCGATATTTTTGTGTCCCAGAAACGATCTGTACATGCCTACTCCGTGTTAGAGTATTTGCAATATACGGGCCCAAAACATGCTCAAAATCGATATTTTAGGTGCACAAAGTCGATATGTGCATGCATCTTCTGTATCCGTTTATATCTCAAATTCAGGCTCAAAACACCCGAAAATTCGATATTTTTGGGTCCCAGAAGCGATCTGTACATGCCTACTCCGTGTTAATGTATTTTCAAAATACAGGCCCAAAACATGCTGAAAATCTATATTTTAGGTGCCCAAAGTCAATATGTGTATGCATCTTCTGTACCCAGTTATATCCCAAATTCTGGCTCAAAACCCCCGAAAATTCGATATTTTTGGGTCCCAGAAGCGATCTGTACATGCCTACTCATTGCTAGAATATTTTCAAATTATACGCCCAAAACATACTAAAAATCGATATTTTGGGTGCCAAAGTCGATATGTGCATGCATCTTCTGTACCCGTTTATATCTCAAATTCAGGCTCAAAACACCCATAAAATCGATATTTATGTGTCCAAGAAGCGATCTGTACATGTCTACACCGTGCTATAGTATTTTCAAAATACAGGCCCAAAACATGCTCAAAATCGATATTTTAGGTGCCCAAAGTCGATATGTGCATGCATCTTCTGTACCCGTTCATGTCACAAAATCAGGCTCAGAACACCCTAAAATTCGATTTATTTGGGTTCCAGAAGCGATCTGTACGTGTCTACTCAGTGTAAGATTATTTTAAAAATACAGGCCCAAAACATGCTCAAAATCGATATTTTGGGTGCCCAAAGTCGATATGTGCATGCATCATCTGTACCCGTTTATATCTCAAATTCAGGCTTAAAACCCCCGAAAATTCAATATTTTTGGGTCCCAGAAGCGATCTGTACGTGCACACTCCGTGTTAGAGTGTTTTTTTAAAATACAGGATCAAAACATGCTCAAAATCGATATATTATATGCCCAAAGTCAAAATGTGTATGCATCTTCTGTACACGTGTATATCCCTAATTCAGGTTCAAAACACCAGAAAATTCGATTTTTTTGGGTCCCAGAAGCGATCTGTACATGCCTACTCCTTGCTAGAATATTTTCAAGATACAGACCTAAAACATGATCAAAATCGATATTTTAAGTGCAAAAAGTCGATATGTGCATGCATCTTCTGTACCCGTTTATATCTCAAATTTAGGCTCAAAACTCCGAAAATTCGATATTTTTGGGTCCCTTAAGCAATCTGCACATGCCTACTCAGTACTAGAATATTTTTAAAATACAGGCTCAAAACATGCTATAAATCGATATTTTAGGTGTCCAAAGTCGATATGTGCATGCATCTTCTGAACCCGTTTATATCTCAAATTCAGGCTCAAAACACCCAAAAAATCGATATTTTTGTGTCCCAGAAGCGATCTGTACATGCCTACTTCATGTTAGAGTATTTTCAAAATACAGGCCCAAAACATGCTCAAAATCGATATTTTAGGTGCCCCAAGTCGAAATGTGCATGCATCTTCAGTATCCGTTTATATCTCAAATTCAGGCTCAAAACACTCGAAAATTCGATATTTTTGGGTCCCAGAAGCGATCTGTACATGCCTACTCCTTGCTAAAAAAATTTCAAGATACAGACCCAAAACATGCTCAAAATCGATATTTTAGGTGCAAAAAGTCGATATGTGTATGCATCCTCTGTACCCGGTTATATCCCAATATCTGGCTCAGAACACCCGAAAATTCGATATTTTTGGGTCCCAGAAGCGATCTGTACATGCCTACTCAGTGCTAGAATATTTTCAAATTATACGCCGAAAACATACTAAAAATCGATATTTTGGGTGCCCAAAGTGGATATGTGCATGCATCTTCTGTACCCGTTTATATCTCAAATTCAGGCTCAAAACATCTAAAAAATCGATATTTTTGTGTCCCAGAAGCGATCTGAATATGTGTACACCGTGTTTGAGTATTTTCAAAATACAGGCCCAAAACATGCTCAAAATCGATATTATAGGTGCCCGAAGTCGATATGTGAATGCATCTTCTGTACCTGTTCATATCTCAAATTCAGGCTCAGAACACCCTAAAATTCGATTTATTTGGGTCCCAGAAGCGATCTGTACATGTCTACACCGTGTTATAGTATTTTAAAAATACAGGCCCAAAACATGCTCAAATCGATATTTTGGGTGCCCAAAGTCGATATGTGAATGCATCTTCTGTACCCGTTTATATCTCAAATTCAGACTCAAAACACCCGAATATTCGATATTTTTGGGTCCCAAAAGCAATGTTTACATGCATACTCCGTGTTGGAGTATTTTCAAAATACAGGCCTAAAACATGCGGAAAATCGATATTTTAGGTGCCCAAAGTCAATATGTGTATACATCTTCTGTACCCGTCTATATCACAAATTCAGGTTCAAAACACTCTAAAATTCAATATTTTTGGGTCCCAGAAGCAATCTGTACATGCCTACTTCTTGCTAGAATGTTTTCAAGATACAGACCCAAAATATGCTCAAAATCGATATTTTAGGTGCAAAAAGTCGAAATGTGCATGCATCTTCTGTACCCGTTTATATCTCAAATTCAGGCTCAAAACACCTGAAAATTCGATATTTTTGGGTCCCCGAAGCGATCTGTACATGCCTACTCCATGTTAGAGTATTTTCAAAATACATGCCCAAAACATGATCAAAATCGATATTTTAGGTGCCCAATGTCGATATGTGCATGCATCTTCTGTATCCGTCTATATCCCAAATTCAGGTTCAAAACACCCGAAAATTTGATAATTTTTGGTCCCAGAAGCGATCTGTACATGCCTACTCCTTGCTAGAATTTTTTCAAGATACAGACCCAAAACATGCTCAAAATCGATATTTTAGGTGCAAAAAGTCGATTTGTGCATGCATCCTCTGTACCCTGTTATATCCCAATTTCTGGCTCAAAACACCCGAAAATTCGATATTTTTGGGTCCCAGAAGCGATCTGTACATGCCTACTCAGTGCTAGAATATTTTCAAATTATACGCCGAAAACATACTAAAAATCGATATTTTGGGTGCCCAAAGTCGATATGTGCATGCATCTTCTGTACCCGTTTATATCTCAAATTCAGGCTCAAAACACCCAAAAAATCGATATTTTTGTGTCCCAGAAGCGATCTGTACATGTCTACACCGTGTTTGAGTATTTTCAAAATACAGGCCCAAAACATGCTCAAAATCGATATTTTAGGTGCCCGAAGTCGATATGTGCATGAATCTTCTGTACCCGTTTATATCTCAAGTTCAGACTCAAAACACCCGAAAATTCGATATTTTTGGGTCCCAAAAGCCATCTGTACATGCATACTCCGTGTTCGAGTATTTTTAAAATACAGGCCTAAAACATGCTGTAAATCGATATTTTAGCTGCACAAAGTCAATATGTGTATGCATCTTCTGTACCCGTCTATATCCCAAATTCAGGTTCAAAACACTCGAAAATTCGATATTTTTGAGTCCCAGAAGCAATCTGTACATGCCTACTTCTTGCTAGTAAGTTTTCATGATAAAGACCCAAAACATGCTCAAAATCGATATTTTAGGTGCAAAAAGTCGATATGTGCATGCATCTTCTATACCCGTTTATATCTCAAATTCAGGCTCAAAACACCCAAAAAATCGATATTTTTGTGTCTCAGAAGCGATCTGTACATGTCTACACCGTGTTATAGTATTTTCAAAATACAGGCCAAAAACATGCTCAAAATCGATATTTTAGGTGCCCAAAGTCGATATGTGCATGCATCTTCTGTACCCGTTTATATATAAAATTCAGGCTCAAAACACCCGAAAATTCGATATTTTTGGGTCCCCGAAGCGATCTGTACATGCCTACTCCATGTTAGAGTATTTTCAAAATACAGGCCCAAAACATGATCAAAATCGATATTTTAGGTGCCCAATGTCAATATGTGCATGCATCTTCTTTATCCGTCTATATCCCAAATTCAGGTTCAAAACACCCGAAAATTTGATAATTTTTGGTCCCAGAAGCGATCTGTACATGCCTACTCCTTGCTAGAATTTTTTCAAGATACAGACCCAAAACATGCTCAAAATCGATATTTTAGGTGCAAAAAGTCGATATGTGCATGCATCCTCTGTACCCTGTTATATCCCAATTTCTGGCTCAAAACACCCGAAAATTTGATATTTTTGGGTCCCAGAAGCGATCTGTACATGCCTACTCAGTGCTAGAATATTTTCAAATTATACGCCGAAAACATAATAAAAATCGATATTTTGGGTGCCCAAAGTCGATATGTGCATGCATCTTCTGTACCCGTTTATATCTCAAATTCAGGCTCAAAACACCCAAAAAATCGATATTTTTGTGTCCCAGAAGCGATCTGTACATGTCTACACCGTGTTTGAGTATTTTCAAAATACAGGCCCAAAACATGCTCAAAATCGATATTTTAGGTGCCCGAAGTCGATATGTGCATGAATCTTCTGTACCCGTTTATATCTCAAATTCAGACTCAAAACACCCGAAAATTCGATATTTTTGGGTCCCAAAAGCCATCTGTACATGCATACTCCGTGTTAGAGTATTTTTAAAATACAGGCCTAAAACATGCTGTAAATCGATATTTTAGCTGCACAAAGTCAATATGTGTATGCATCTTCTGTACCCGTCTATATCCCAAATTCAGGTTCAAAACACTCGAAAATTCGATATTTTTGAGTCCCAGAAGCAATCTGTACATGCCTACTTCTTGCTAGTAAGTTTTCATGATACAGACCCAAAACATGCTCAAAATTGATATTTTAGGTGCAAAAAGTCGATATGTGCATGCATCTTCTATACCCGTTTATATCTCAAATTCAGGCTCAAAACACCCAAAAAATCGATATTTTTGTGTCTCAGAAGCGATCTGTACATGTCTACACCGTGTTATAGTATTTTCAAAATACAGGCCAAAAACATGCTCAAAATCGATATTTTAGGTGCCCGAAGTCGATATGTGCATGCATCTTCTGTACCCGTTTATATATAAAATTCAGGCTCAAAACACCCGAAAAGTCGATATTTTTGGGTCCCAGAAGTGATCTGTACATGTCTACTCCGTGTTAATGTATTTTAAAAATACAGGCCCAAAACATGCTGAAAATCAATATTTTAGGTGCCCAAAGTCAATATGTGTATGCATCTTCTGTACCCGTCTATATCCCAAATTCAGGTTCAAAACACCAGAAAATACGGTATTTTTGGGTCCAAGAAGCGACCTGTACATGCCTACTCCTTGCTAGAATGTTTTCAAGATACAGACCCAAAACATGCCTAAAATCGATATTTTAGGTGCAAAAAGTCGATATGTGCATGCATCCTCTGTACCCGGTTATATCCCAAATTCAGGCTCAAAACACCCAAAAAATCGATATTTTTGTGTCCCAGAAGAGATCTGTACATGTCTACACCGTGCTATAGTTTTTTCAAAATACAGGCCCAAAACATGCTCAAAATCGATATTTTTTTTGCCCAAAGTCAATATGTGCATGCATCTTCTCTATCTGTTCATATCTCAAATTCAGGCTCAGAACACCCTAAAATTCGATTTATTTGGGTTCCAGAAGCGATCTGTACGTGTCTACTCAGTGTTAGAGTATTTTAAAAATACAGGCCCAAAACATGCTCAAAATCAATATTTTGGGTGCCCAAAGTCGATATGTGCATGCATCTTCTGTACCCCTTTATATATCAAATTCAGACTCAAAACACCCGAATATTCGATATTTTTGGGTCCAAAAAGCAATGTGTACATGCATACTCCGTGTTAGAGTATTTTCAAAATACATGCCTAAAACATGCTGAAAATCGATATTTTAGATGCCCAAAGTCAATATGTGTATGCATCTTCTGTACCCGTCTATATCCCAAATTCAGGTTCAAAACACTCGAAAATTCGATATTTTTGGGTCCCAGAAGCAATCTGTACATGCCTACTTCTTGCTAGAATGTTTTCGAGATACAGACCCAAAACGTGCTCAAAATCGATATTTTAGGTGCAAAAAGTCGAAATTTGCATGCATCTTCTGTACCCGTTTATATCTCAAATTCAGGCTCAAAACACCCGAAATTTCGATATTTTTGGGTCCCCGAAGCGATCTGTACATGCCTACTCAGTGTTAGAGTATTTTCAAAATACAGGCCAAAAACATGCTCAAAATCGATATTTTAGGTGCCCAAAGTCGATATTTGCATGCATCTTCTGTATCCGCCTATATCCCAAATTCAGGTTCAAAACACCCGAAAATTCGATTATTTTGGGTCCCAGAAGCGATCTGTACATGCCTACTCCTTGCTAGAATTTTTTCAAGATACAGACCCAAAACATGCTCAAAATCGATATTTTAGGTGCAAAAAGTCGATATGTGCATGCATCCTCTGTACCCGTTTATATCTCAAATTCAGCCTCAAAACACCCAAAAAATCGATATTTTTGTGTCCCAGAAGCGATCTGTACATGTCTACACCGTGTTTGAGTATTTTCAAAATACAGGCCCAAAACATGCTCAAAATCGATATTTTAGGTGCAAAAAGTCGATATGTGCATGCGTCTTCTGTACCTGTTCATATCTCAAATTCAGGCTCAGAACAACCGAAAATTCGATTTATTTGGGTCCCAGAAGCGATCTGTACGTGTCTACTCCGTGTTAGAGTATTTTAAAAATACAGGCTCAAAACATGCTCAAAATCTATATTTTGAATGCCCAAAGTCGATATGTGCATGCGTCTTCTGTACCTGTTTATATCTCAAATTCAGACTCAAAACACCCGAATATTCGATATTTTTGGGTCCCAAAAGCCATCTGTACATGCTTACTCCGTGTTAGAGTATTTTTAAAATACAGGCCTAAAACATGCTGTAAATCGATATTTTAGCTGCATAAAGTCAATATGTGTATGCATCTTCTGTACCTGTCTATATCCCAAATTGAGGTTCAAAACACTCGAAAATTCGATATTTTTGAGTCCCAGAAGCAATCTGTACATGCCTACTTCTTGCTAGAAAGTTTTCATGATACAGACCCAAAACATGCTCAAAATCGATATTTTAGGTGTTAAAAGTCGTTATGTGCATGCATCTTTTGTTCCCGTTTATATCTCAAATTCAGGCTCAAAACACCCAAAATATCGATATTTTTGTGTCCCAGAAGCAATCTGTACATGTCTACACCGTGTTATAGTATTTTCAAAATACAGGCCCAAAACATGCTCAAAATCGATATATTATGTACCCAAAGTCGATATGTGCATGCATCTTCTGTACCCGGTTATATCTCAAATTCAGCCTCAAAACACCCAAAAAATCGATATTTTTGTGTCCTAGAAGCGATCTGTACATGTCTACTCCGTGTTTGAGTATTTTCAAAATACAGGCCCAAAACATGCTCAAAATCGATATTTTAGGTGCCCAAAGTCGATATGTGCAGGCATCTTCTGTACACGTTTATATCTCAAATTCAGGCTCAAAACACCCAAAAAATCGATAATTTTGGGTCCCAGAAGCGATCTGTACATGTCTACACCGTGTTATAGTATTTTCAAAATACAGGCCCAAAACATGCTCAAAATCAATATTTTAGGTGCAAAAAGTCGATATGTGCATGCATCTTCTGTACCCGTTCATATCTCAAATTCAGGCTCAGAACACCCGAAAATTCGATTTTTTTGGGTCCCAGAAGCGATCTGTACGTGTCTACTCAGTGTTAGAGTATTTTAAAAATTCAGGCCCAAAACATGCTCAAAATCGATAGTTTTGGTGCCCAAAGTCGATATGTGCATGCATCTTCTGTACCCGTTTATATCTCAAATTGAGGCTCAAAACACCCGAAAATTCAATGTTTTTGGGTCCCAGAAGCGATCTGTACGTGCATACTCCGTGTTAGAGTGTTTTTAAAATACAGGCCCAAATCATGCTGAAAATCGATATTTTATGTGCCCAAAGTCAATATGTGTATGCATCTTCTGTACCCGTGTATATCCCTAATTCTGGTTCAAAACACCAGAAAATTCGATATTTTTGGGTCCCAGAAGCGATCTGTACATGTCTACTCCTTGCTAGAATGTTTTCAAGATACAGACCCAAAACATGCTCAAAATCGATATTTTAAGTGCAAAAAGTCGATATGTGCATGCATCTTCTGTACCTGTTTATATCTCAAATTCAGGATCAAAACTCCGAAAATTCGATATTTTTGGGTCCCTTAAGCGATCTGCACATGCCTACTCAGTGCTAGAATGTTTTTAAAATACAGGCTTAAAACATGCTCAAAAATGATATTTTAGGTGTGAAAAGTCGATATGTGCATGCATCTTCTGTACCCGTTTATACCTCAAATTCAGGCTCAAAACACCCCAAAAATCGATATTTTTGTGTCCCAGAAGCGATCTGTACATGCCTACTCCGTGTTAATGTATTTTCAAAATACAGGCCCAAAACATGCTCAAAATCGATATTTTAGGTGCCCAAAGTCAATATGTGTATGCATCTTCTGTACCCATCTATTTCCCAAATTCAGGTTCAAAACACCAGAAAATTCGATATTTTTGGGTCCCAGAAGCGACCTGTACATGCCTACTACTTGCTAGAATGTTTTCAAGATATAGACCCAAAACATGCTTAAAATCGATATTTTAGGTGCAAAAAGTCGATATGTGCATGCATCCTCTGTACCCGGTTATATCCCATATTATGGCTAAAAAACCCCGAAAATTCAATATTTTTGTGTCCCAGAAGCTATCTGTACATGCCTACTCAGTGCTAGAATATTTTCAAATTATACGCCCAAAACATACTAAAAATCGATATTTTGGGTGCCAAAGTCGATATGTGCATGCATCTTCTGTACCCGTTTATATCTCAAATTCAGGCTCAAAACACCCAAAAAATCGATTTTTTTTGTGTTCCAGAAGCGATCTGTACATGTCTACACCTTGTTAGAGTATTTTTAAAATGCAGGCCCAAAACATGCTCAAAATCGATATTTTTGGTGCCCAAAGTCGATATGTGCATGCATCTTCTGTACCCGTTCATATCTCAAATTCAGGCTCAGAACACCCGAAAATTCGATTTATTTGGGTCCCAGAAGTGATCTGTACGTGTCTACTCCGTGTTAGAGTATTTTTAAAATACAGGCCCAAAACATACTAAAAATCGATATATTAGGTGCCCAAAGTCGATATGTGCATGCATCTTCTGTACTTGTTTATATCTCAAATTCTGGCTCAAAACTCCGAAAATTCGATATTTTTGTGTCCCAGAAGCGATCTGTACATGCATACTCCGTGTTAGAGTGTTTTTAAAATGCAGGCCCAAAACATGCTGAAAATTGATATTTTTGGTGCACAAAGTCAATATGTGTATGCTTTATCTGTACCCGGTTATATCTCAAATTCAGGCTCAAAACACCCCAAAAAATCGATATTTTTGGGTCCCAGAAGCGATCTGTACGTGTCTACTCTGTGTTAGAGTATTTTCAAGATACAGACACAAAACATGCTGAAAATCGATATTTTAGGTGCAAAAAGTTGAAATGTGCATGCATTTTCTGTACCCGTTTATATCTCAAATTCAGGCTCAAAACACCGAAAATTCGATATTTTTGGATCCCCGAAGCGATCTGTACATGCCTACTCCGTGTTCGAGTATTTTTCAAGATACAGACCCAAAGCATGCTCAAAATCGATATTTTAGGTGCAAAAAGTCAATATGTGCATGCATCCTCTGTACCCGGTTATATCCCAAATTCTGGCTCAAAACCTCCGAAAATTCGATATTTTTGGGTCCCAGAAGCGATCTGTACATGCCTACTCAGTGCTAGAATATTTTCAAATTATACGCCCAAAACATACTAAATATCGATATTTTGGGTGCCAAAGTCGATATGTCCATGCATCTTCTGTACCCGTTTATATTTCAAATTCAGGCTCAAAACACCCAAAAAAAATCGATATTTTTGTGTCACAGAAGCGATTTGTACATGTCTACACCGTGTTAGAGTATTTTTAAAATACAGGCCCAAAACATACTAAAAATCGATATTTTAGGTGCCCAAAGTCGATATGTGCATGCATCTTCTGTACCCGTTTATATCTCAAATTCAGGCCCAAAACACCCGAAAATTCAATGTTTTTGGGTCCCAGAAGCGATCTTTACGTGCATACTCCGTGTTAGAGTGTTTTTAAAATAGAGGTCCAAATCATGCTGAAAATCGATATTTTATGTGCCCAAAGTCAATATGTGTATGCATCTTCTGTACCCGTGTATATCCCTAATTCTGGTTTAAAACACCAGAAAATTCGATATTTTTGGGTCCCAGAAGCGATCTGTACATGCCTCCTCCTTGCTAGAATGTTTTCAAGATACAGACCCAAAACATGCTCAAAATCGATATTTTAGGTGCAAAAAGTCGATATGTGCATGGATCTTCTGTACTCGTTTATATCTCAAATTCAGGCTCAAAACTCCGAAAATTCGATATTTTTGGGTCCCTTAAGCGATCTGCACATGCCTACTCCGTGCTAGAATGTTTTTAAAATACAGGCCTAAAACATGCTGAAAATCGATATTTTAGCTGCCCAAAGTCAATATGTGTATGCATCTTCTGTACCCATTTATATCTTAAATTCAGGCTCAAAACACCCGAAACTTCGATATTTTTGGGTCCCAAAAGCGATCTGTACATGTCTACTCCGTGTTAGAGTATTTTTAAAATACAGGCCCAAAACATACTAAAAATCGATATTTTAGGTGCCCAAAGTCAATATGTGTATGCATCTTCTGTACCCGTGTATATCCCTAATTCTTGTTCAAAACACCAGAAAATTCGATATTTTTGGGTCCCAGAAGCGATCTGTACATGCCTACTCCTTGCTAGAATGTTTTCAAGATACAGACCCAAAACATTCTCAAAATCGATATTTTAAGTGCAAAAAGTCGATATGTGCATGCATCTTCTGTACCCATTTATATCTCAAATTCAGGCTCAAAACTCCGAAAATTCGATATTTTTGGGTCCCATAAGCGATCTGTACATGCCTACTCCGTGTTAATGTATTTTCAAAATACAGGCCCAAAACATGCTGAAAATCGATATTTTAGGTGCCCAAAGTCAATATGTGTATGCATCTTCTGTACCCGTCTATATCCCAAATTCAGGTTCAAAACACCAGAAAATTCGATATTTTTGGGTCCCAGAAGCGACCTGTACATGCCTACTCCTTGCTAGAATGTTTTCAAGATACAGACCCAAAACATGCTTTAAATCGATATTTTAGGTGCAAAAAGTCGATATGTGCATGCATCCTCTGTACCCGGTTATATCCCAAATTCTGGCTCAACACCCCCGAAAATTCGATATTTTTGGGTCCCAAAATCCATCTGTACATGCCTACTCAGTGCTAGAATGTTTTAAAAATAGAGGCATAGAACATGCTAAAATTCGATATTTTGGGTGCCGAAAGTCGATATGTGCATGCATCTTCTGTACCCGTTTATATCTCAAATTCAGGCTCAAAACACCCAAAAAAATCGATATTTTTGTGTCCCAGAAGCAATCTGTACATGCCTACTCCGTGTTAGAGTATTTTCAAAATACAGGCCCAAAACGTGCTCAAAATCGATATTTTAGGTGCCCAAAGTCGATATGTGCATGCATCTTCTGTACCCGTCTATATCCCAAATTCAGGTTCAAAACACTCCAAAATTCGATATTTTTGGGTCCCAGAAGCAATCTGTATATGCCTACTCCTTGCTAGAATGTTTTCAAGATACAGACCCAAAACATGCTCAAAATCGATATTTTAGGTGCAAAAAGTCAATATGTGCATGCATCTTCTGTACCCGTGTATATCCCTAATTTTGGTTCAAAACCCCCGAAAATTCGATTTATTTGGGTCCTAGAAGCGATCTGTACATGCCTACTCAGTGCTAGAATATTTTCAAATTATACGCCCAAAACATACTAAATATCGATATTTTGGGTGCCAAAGTCGATATGTGCATGCATCTTCTGTACCCGTTTATATCTCAAATTCAGGCTCAAAACACCCAAAAAAATCGATATTTTTGTGTCCCAGAAGCGATCTGTACATGTCTACACCGTGTTAGAGTATTTTTAATATACAGACCCAAAACATACTAAAAATCGATATTTTGGGTGCCCAAAGTTGATATCTGCATGCATCTTCAGTACCCGTTTATATCTCAAATTCAGGCTAAAAACGACGGAAAATTCAATATTTTTGGGTCCCAAGAAGCGATCTGTACCTGCCTACTCAGTGCCAGAATGTTTTCAAAATATAGGCTCAAAACATGCTAAAAATCGATTATTTAGGTGTCCAATGTCGATATGTGCATGCATCTTCTGTACACGTTTATATCTAGAATTCAGGCTCAAAACACCCGAAAATTCGATATTTTTGTGTCACAGAAGATATCTGTACATGCCTACTTCGTGTTAGAGTATTTTCAAGATACATGTCCAAAACATGCTGAAAATCGATATTTTGGGTACGCAAAGTCGATAATTATGTGCATTCATCTTCTGTACCCGTTTATATCTAGAATTCAGGCGCAAAACACCCGAAAATTCAAAATTTTTGTATCACAGAAGATATCTGTACATGCCTACTAAGTGTTAGAGTACTTTCAAAATACAGGCCATAAAACATGCTGAAAATCGATATTTTAGGTGCAAAAAGTCGATATGTGCATGCATCCTCTGTACCCGGTTATATCCCAAATTCTGGCTCAACACCCCCGAAAATTCAAAATTTTTTCGGTCCCAAAAGCCATCTGTACATGCCTACTCAGTGCTAGAATGTTTTAAAAATAGAGGCATAGAACATGCTAAAATTCGATATTTTGGGTGCCGAAAGTCGATATGTGCATGCATCTTCTGTACCCGTTTATATCTCAAATTCAGGCTCAAAACACCCAAAAAAATCGATATTTTTGTGTCCCAGAAGCAATCTGTACATGCCTACTCCGTGTTAGAGTATTTTCAAAATACAGGCCCAAAACGTGCTCAAAATCGATATTTTAGGTGCCCAAAGTCGATATGTGCATGCATCTTCTGTACCCGTCTATATCCCAAATTCAGGTTCAAAACACTCCAAAATTCGATATTTTTGGGTCCCAGAAGCAATCTGTACATGCCTACTCCTTGCTAGAATGTTTTCAAGATACAGACCCAAAACATGCTCAAAATCGATATTTTAGGTGCAAAAAGTCAATATGTGCATGCATCTTCTGTACCCGTGTATATCCCTAATTTTGGTTCAAAACCCCCGAAAATTCGATTTATTTGGGTCCCAGAAGCGATCTGTACATGCCTACTCAGTGCTAGAATATTTTCAAATTATACGCCCAAAACATACTAAATATCGATATTTTGGGTGCCAAAGTCGATATGTGCATGCATCTTCTGTACCCGTTTATATCTCAAATTCAGGCTCAAAACACCCAAAAAAATCGATATTTTTGTGTCCCAGAAGCGATCTGTACATGTCTACACCGTGTTAGAGTATTTTTAATATACAGACCCAAAACATACTAAAAATCGATATTTTGGGTGCCCAAAGTTGATATCTGCATGCATCTTCAGTACCCGTTTATATCTCAAATTCAGGCTAAAAACGACGGAAAATTCAATATTTTTGGGTCCCAAGAAGCGATCTGTACCTGCCTACTCAGTGCAAGAATGTTTTCAAAATATAGGCTCAAAACATGCTAAAAATCGATTATTTAGGTGTCCAATGTCGATATGTGCATGCATCTTCTGTACACGTTTATATCTAGAATTCAGGCTCAAAACACCCGAAAATTCGATATTTTTGTGTCACAGAAGATATCTGTACATGCCTACTTCGTGTTAGAGTATTTTCAAGATACATGTCCAAAACATGCTGAAAATCGATATTTTGGGTGCGCAAAGTCGATAATTATGTGCATTCATCTTCTGTACCCGTTTATATCTAGAATTCAGGCGCAAAACACCCAAAAATTAAAAATTTTTGTATCACAGAAGATATCTGTACATGCCTACTAAGTGTTAGAGTACTTTCAAAATACAGGCCATAAAACATGCTGAAAATCGATATTTTAGGTGCCCAAAGTCGATATGTGCATGCATATTCTGTACCCGTTTATATCTCAAATTCAGGCTCAAAACACCCAAAAATTTGATGTTATTGAATCCCAGAAGCGATCTGTACATGCCTACTCCGTGTTAGAATATTTTTAAAATACTGTCCCAAAATATGCTCAAAATCGATATTTTAGGTGCCCATAGTCGATATGTGCATGCATCTTCAGTATCCGTTAATATCTCAAATTCAAGCTTAAAACACCCGAAAATTCGGTATTTTTGGGTCCCAGAAGCGATCTGTACATGCCTACTTCTTGCTAAAATATTTTCAAGATACAGACCCAAAACAAGCTTAAAATCGTTATTTTAGGTGCAAAAAGTCGATATATGCATGTATCTTCAGTACCGGTTTATATCTCAAATTCAGGCTCAAAACACCGGAATATCTAATAGTTTTAGGTTCCAGAAGCGATCTGTACATGTCTACTCAGTGCTAGAATGTTTTTAAAATATAGGTTTAAAACATGCTAAAAATTTATATTATAGGTGTCCCAAGTCGATATGTGCATGCATCTTCAGTATCCGTTTATATCTCAAATTCAGGCTCAAAACACCCGAAAATTCGATATTTTTGGGTCTTAGAAGCGATCTGTACATGCCTACTCCGTGTTAGAGTATTTTCAAAATACAGGCCCAATATATGCTGAAAATCGATATTTTAGATGCCCAAAGACAATATGTGCATGCATTTTCTGTACCCGTTTATAACTCAAATTCAGGCTCAAAACACCCGAAAATTCGATTATTTTGGGTCCAAGAAGCAATTTGTACATGCTTACTCCGTGTTAAACTATTTTCAAAATACATGCCCAAAACATGCTGAAAATCGATATTTTAGGTGCCCAAAGTCGATTTGTGTATGCATCTTCTGTACCCGTTTATATCTCAAAATCAGGCTCAAAACACCCGAAAATTCGATATTTTTGAGACCCAGAAGCGATCTGTACATGCCTACTCAGTGTTAGAGTATTTTCAAAATACAGGCCGAAAACATGCTCAAAATCAATATTTTAGGTGCCCAAAGTCAATATGTGCATGCTTCTTCTGTACCCGATTATATCTCAAATTCGGGCTCAAAATATCCGAAAATTCGATATTTTGGGTCCCAGAAGCGATCTGTACATGCCTACTTCGTGTTAGAGTATTTTTAAAATATATGCCCAAAACATGCTAAAAATCGATATTTTTGGTGCCCAAAGTCGATATGTGCATGCATTATCTGTACCCGTTTATAACTCAAATTCAGGGTCAAAACATTCTAAAATTCGGTATTTTTGTGTCCCAGAAGCGATCTGTACATCCCTACTCCATGCTAGAATGTTTTCAAGATACAGACCCAAAACATGCTAAAAATCGATATTTTAGGTGCAAAAAGTCGATATGTGCATGTATTTTCAGTACCCGTTTATATCTCAAATTCAGGCTCAAAACACCCGAATATTCAATAGTTTTAGGTTCCAGAAGCGATCTGTACATGTCTACTCAGTGCTAGAATGTTTTTAAAATATAGGTTTAAAACATGCTAAAAATTTATATTATAGGTGTCCCAAGTCGATATGTGCATGCATCTTCAGTATCCGTTTATATCTCAAATTCAGGCTCAAAACACCCGAAAATTCGATATTTTTGGGTCTTAGAAGCGATCTGTACATGCCTACTCCGTGTTAGAGTATTTTCAAAATACAGGCCCAATATATGCTGAAAATCGATATTTTAGGTGCCCAAAGACAATATGTGCATGCATCTTCTGTACCCGTTTATAACTCAAATTCAGGCTCAAAACACCCGAAAATTCGATAATTTTGGGTCCAAGAAGCGATCTGTACATGCTTACTCCGTGTTAAACTATTTTCAAAATACATGCCCAAAACATGCTGAAAATCGATATTTTAGGTGCCCAAAGTCGATTTGTGCATGCATCTTCTGTACCCGTTTATATCTCAAAATCAGGCTCAAAAACACCCGAAAATTCGATATTTTTGAGTCCCAGAAGCGACCTGTACATGCCTACTCAGTGTTAGAGTATTTTCAAAATACAGGCCGAAAACATGCATAAAATCAATATTTTAGGTGCCCAAAGTCAATATGTGCATGCTTCTTCTGTACCCGATTATATCTCAAATTCGGGCTCAAAATATCCGAAAATTCGATATTTTGGGTCCCAGAAGCGATCTGTACATGCCTACTTCGTGTTAGAGTATTTTTAAAATAAAGGCCCAAAACATGCTAAAAATCGATATTTTTGGTGCCCAAAGTCGATATGTGCATGCATTATCTGTACCCGTTTATAACTCAAATTCAGGGTCAAAACATCCTATAATTCGGTATTTTTGTGTCCCAGAAACGATCTGTACATCCCTACTCCATGCTAGAATGTTTTCAAGATACAGACCCAAAACATGCTCAAAATCGATATTTTAGGTGCAAAAAGTCGATATGTGCATGTATCTTCAGTACCCGTTTATATCTCAAATTCAGGCTCAAAACACCCGAATATTCAATAGTTTTAGGTTCCAGAAGCGATCTGTACATGTCTACTCAGTGCAAGAATGTTTTTAAAATATAGGTTTAAAACATGCTAAAAATTTATATTTTAGGTGTCAAAAGTCGATATGTGCATGCATCTTCTGTACTCGTTTATATCTTAAATTCAGTCTCAAAACACCCGAAAATTCGATATTTTTGGGTCCCAGAAGCGACCTGTATATGCCTACTCCATGCTAGAATGTTTTCAAGATACAGACCCAAAACATGCCCAAAATCGATATTTTAGGTGCAAGAAGTCGATATGTGCATGCATCTTCAGTACCCGTTTATATCTCAAATTCAGGCTCAAAACACCCGAAAATTCGATATTTTTGGGTCCCAGAAGTGATCTGTACATGCCTACTTCTTGCTAGAATGTTTTTTAAGATGCAGATTCAAAACAAGCTGAAAATCGATATTTTAGGTGCAAAAAGTCGATATGTGCATGTATCTTCAGTACCGGTTTATATCTCAAATTCAGGCTCAAAACACCCGAATATTCAATAGTTTTAGGTTCCAGAAGCGATCTGTACATGTCTACTCAGTGCTAGAATGTTTTTAAAATATAGGTTTAAAACATGCTTAAAATTTATATTTTAGGTTTCCCAAGTCGATATGTGCATGCATCTTCTGTACCCGTTTATATCTTAAATTTAGGCTCAAAACACCCGAAAATTCGATATTTTTGGGTCCCAGAAGCGATCTGTACATGCCTACTCCGTGTTAGAGTATTTTCAAAATACAGGCCCAAAACATGCTGAAAATCGATATTTTAGGTGCCCAAAGTCGATTTGTGCATGCATCTTCTGTACCCGTTTATATCACAAAATCAGGCTCAAAACACCCAGAAATTCGATATTTTTGGGTCCCAGAAGCGATCTGTACATGCCTACTCCGTGTTAGAGCATTTTCAAAATACAGGCCCAAAACATGCTGAAAATCAATAATTTAGGTGCCCAAAGTCAATATGTGCATGCTTCTTCTGTACCCGATTATATCTCAAATTCGGGATCAAAATATCCAAAAAATTCGATATTTTGGGGCCCAGAAGCGATCTGTACATGCCTACTTCGAGTTAGAGTATTTTCAAAATAAAGGCCCAAAACATGCTAAAAATCGATAATTTTGGTGCCCAAAGTCGATATGTGCATTCATTATCTGTACCCGTTTATATCTCAAATTCAGGCTCAAAACATCCTAAAATTCGGTATTTTTGTGTCCTAGAAGCGATCTGTACATCCCTACTCCATGCTAGAATGTTTTCAAGATACAGACCCAAAACATGCTCAAAATCGATATTTTAGGTGCAAAAAGTCTAAATGTGCTTGCATCTTAAGTGCCCGTTTATATCTTAAATTCAGGCTTAAAACACCCAAAAATTCAATATTCTTGGGTCCCCGAAGCGATCTGTACATGTCTACTCAGTGCTAGAATGTTTTAAAATATAGGCTTAAAACATGCTAAAAATCAATATTTTACGTGTAAAAAGTCGATATGTGCATACATCTTTTGTACCTGTTTATATCCCAAATTCATGCTCAAAACACCCAAAATTCAAAATTTTTGGGTCCCAGAAGCAATCTGTACATGCCTACTCAGTGATAGAATATTTTCTAAATATAGGCCCAAAACATGCTAAAAATCGATATTTTAGGTGCCCAATGTCGATATGTGCATGCATCTTCTGTACCCGTTTATATCTCAAATTCAGGCTCAAAACACCCGAAAAATCGATATTTTTGGGTTCCAGAACCGATCTGTACATGTCTACTCAGTGCTACAGAAGCGATCTGTACATGCCTACTCCGTGTTAGAGAATGTTTTAAAAATACAGGCCCAAAACATGATAAAAATCGATATTTTGTGTGCCCAAAGTCAATATGTGCATGCAACTTCTGTACCCGTTTATATCTCAAATTCAGGCTCAAAGCACACTAAAATTCGGTATTTTTGTGTCCCAGAAGCGATCTGTACATGCCTACTCCTTGCTAGAATGTTTTCAAGATAAAGACCCAAAACATGCTCAAAATCGATATTTTAGGTGCAAAAAGTCGATATGTGCATGCATCTTCAGTATCCGTTTATATCTCAAATTCAGGCTCAAAACACCCAAAAATTCAATATGCTTGGGCCCCCGAAGCGATCTGTACATGTCTACTCAGTGCTACAATGTTTTAAAATATAGGCTTAAAACATGCAAAAAATCGATATTTTAAGTGTCCAAATTCGATATGTGCATGCATCATCTGTACCCGTTTATATCTCAAATTCAGGCTCAAAACACCCGAAAGTTCGATTTCTGTGTGTCCCAGACGCGATCTCTACATGCCTTCTTCGTGTTAGAGTATTTTCAAAGTACAGGCCCAAAACATGCTCAAAATCGATATTTTGGGTGCCCAAAGTTGATATGTGCATGCATCTTCTGTACGCGATTATATATCAAATTCAGGCTCAAAATACCCGAAAATTCAATATTTTTGGGTCCCAGAAGCGATCTGAACATGCCTACTCCGTGTTTGAGTAATTTCAAAATACAGGCCCAAAACATGCTAAAAATCGATATTTTGGATGCTTAAAATCGATATGTGCATGCATCTTCTGTACCCCTCTATATCTCAAATTCAGGCTAAAAACACCCAAAAATTCGATATATGGGGGTACCAGAAGCGATCTGTACATGCCTACTCCGTGTTAGAGTATTTTCAAAATACAGGCCCAAAACATGCTGAAAATCGATATTTTAGGTGCCCAAAGTCAATATGTGTATGCATCTTCTATGCCCGTATACATCCCAATTTCACGCTCAAAACACCCGAAAATTCGATATTTTTGGGCCCCAGAAGCGATCTGTACATGCCTACTTAGTGCTTGAATAATTTCAAAATATTGGCCCAAAACATGCTAAAAATCGATACTTTTGGTGCCCAAAGTCGATATGTGCATGCATCTTCTGTACCCGTTTATATCCCAATTTCCGGCTCAAAACACCAGAAAATTCGATATTTTTGGGTCCGAGAATCGATCTGTACATGCCTACTCCTAGTTAGAATGTTTTCAAGATACAGAACCAAAACATGCTCAAAATCGATATTTTAGGTGCCCAAAAGTCGATATGTGCATGCATCTTCTGTACCCGTTTATATCTCAAATTCAGGCTCAAAACACCGGAAAATTCGATATTTTGGGTCCCAGAAGCGATCTGTACATGCCTACTCAGTGCTAGAATATTTTGAAAATACAGGCCCAAAACATGCTAAAAATCAATATTTTAGGTGCCCAAAGTCGATATCTCAAATTCAAGCCCAAAACGCCCGAAAATTCGATATTTTGGGGTCCCAGAAGCGATCTGTACATGCCTACTCCTTGTTAGAGTATTTTTAATATTCAGGCCCAAAACATACTGAAAATCGATCTTTTAGGTGCCCAAAAGTCGATATGTGTATGCATCTTCTGCACCCGTTTATATCCCAAATTCAACCTAAAAACACCCGAAAATTCGATATTTTTGGGTCCCAGAAGCGATCTGTACATGCCTAGTCAGTGCTAGAATGTTTTCAAAATATAGGCTCAAAACATGCTAAAAATCGATATTTTAAGTGTCCAAAGTCGATATGTGCATGCATCTTCTGCACCCGTTTATATCTCAAATTCAGGCTTGAAACACCCGAAAATTTGTTATTTTGGGGTCCCAGAAGTGATCTGTACATATCTACTTTGTGCTAGAATATTTTCAAAATATAGGCTCAAAACATGCTATAAAACAATATTTTAAGTGTCCAAAGTCGATATGTGTATGCATCTTCTGTACACGTTTATATATCAAATTCAGGCTCAAAACACTCGAAAAATCGGTATTTTTGGGTCCTAGAAGCGATCTGTACTTGCCTACTCCTAGTTAGAATTTTTTCAAGATACAGACTCAAAACATGCTCAAAATCGATATTTTAGGTGCCCAAAAGTCGATATGTTCATGCATCTTCAGTACCTGTTTATATCTCAAATTCAGGCTCAAAACCCCCGAAAATTCGACATTTTTGGGTCCCAGAAGCGATCTGTACATGCCTACTAAGTGCTAGAATATTTTCAAAATACAGGCCCAAAACATGCTAAAAATCGATATTTTAGGTGCCCAAAGTCGATATCTCAAATTCAAGCCCAAAACACCCGAAAATTCGATATTTTGGGGTCCCAGAAGCGATCTGTAGATGCCTACTCCTTGTTAGAGTATTTTTAATATACAGGCCCAAAACATACTGAAAATCGATTTTTTAGGTGCCCAAAAGTCGATATGTGTATGCATCTTCTGCACCCGTTTATATCCCAAATTCAACCTAAAATCACCCGAAAATTCGATATTTTGGGGTCCAAGAAGCTATCTGTACATGCCTACTCAGATACAGGCCCAAAACATGCTGAAAATCGATATTTTAGATGCCCAAAGTCAATATGTGTATGCATCTTCTGCACCCGTTTATATCTCAAATTCAACCACAAAACACACGAAAATTCGATATTTTTCGGTCCCAGAAGCGATCTGTACATGCCTACTCAGTGCTAGAATGTTTTCAAAATAAAATCTCAAAACATACTAAAAATCGATAATTTAAGTGTCCAAAGTCGATATGTGCATGCATCTTCTGTACCCGTTTATATCTCAAATTCAACCTCAAAACACCTGAAAATTCGATATTTTTCGGTCCCAGAAGCGATCTGTACATGCCTACTCAGTGCTAGAATGTTTTACAAAATATAGGCTCAAAACATGCTAAAAATCGATATTTTAAGTGTCCAAAGTCGATATGTGCATGAATCTTCTGTACCCGTTTATATCTCAAATTCAGGCTTAAAACCCCCGAAAATTCGATATTTTGGGGTCCCAGAAGTGATCTGTACATATCTACTTTGTGCTAGAATATTTTCAAAATATAGGCTCAAAACATGCTTAAAATCGATATTTTAAGTGTCCAAACTCGATATGTGCATGCATTATCTGTACCCATTTATATCTCAATTTCAGGCTCCAAACACCCTAAAATTTGATATTTTGTGGTCCCAGAAGTGATCTGTACATGCCTACTCAGATACAGGCCCAAAACATGCTGAAAATCGATATTTTAGGTGCCCAAAGTCAATATGTGTATGCATCTTCTGCACCCGTTTATATCCAAAATTCAACCACAAAACACCCTAAAATTCGATATTTTTCGGTCCCAGAAGCGATCTGTACATGGCTACTCAGTACTAGAATGTTTTCAAAATATAGGCTCAAAACATGCAAAAAAACGATATTTTAAGTGTCCAAAGTCGATATGTGCATGCATCTTCTGTACACGTTTATATATCAAATACAGGCTCTAAACACTCGAAAAATCGGTATTTTTGGGTCCTAGAAGCGATCTGTACTTGCCTACTCCTAGTTAGAATTTTTTCAAGATACAGACTCAAAACATGCTCAAAATCGATATTTTAGGTGCCTAAAAGTCGATATGTTCATGCATCTTCAGTACATGTTTATATCTCAAATTCAGGCTCAAAACCCCCGAAAATTCGATATTTTTGGGTCCCAGAAGCGATCTGTACATGCCTACTCCGTGTTAGAGTATTTTCAAAATACAGGCCCAAAACATGCTGAAAATCGATATTTTAGGTGCCCAAAGTCAATATGTGCATGCATTTTCTGTACCCGTTTATATCTCAAATTCAGGCTCAAAACACCTGAAAATTCGAAATTTTGGGGGCCCAGAAGCGATCAGTACATGCTTACTCAGTGCTAGAATATTTTCAAAATATAGGCCCAAAACATGCTAAAAATCGATATTTTAGGTGCCCAAAGTCGATATCTCAAATTTATCCCCGAAACACCCGAAAATTCGATATTTTGGGGTCCCAGAAGCGATCTGTACATGCCTACTCCGTGTTAGAGTATTTTCAAAATACAGGCCCAAAACATACAGAAAATCGATATTTTAGGTGCCTAAAAGTCGATATGTGCATGAATCTTCTATACCCGTTTATATCTCAAATTCAGGCTCCATACACCCGAAAATGCGATATTTTTTGGTCCCAGAAGCGATCTGTACATGCCTAGTCAGATACAGGCCCAAAACATGCTGAAAATCGATATTTTAGGTGCCCAAAGTCAATATGTGTATGCATCTTCTGCACCCGTTTATATCTCAAATTCAACCACAAAACACCCGAAAATTCGATATTTTTCGGTCCCAGAAGCGATCTGTACATGCCTACTCAATGCTAGAATGTTTTTAAAATATAGGCTCAAAACATACTAAAAATCGATATTTTAAGTGTCCAAAGTCGATTTGTGCATGCATCTTCTGTACCCGTTTATATCTCAAATTCAGGCTCAAAACACCCGAAAATTCGATATTTTGAGGTCCCAGAAGCGATCTGTACATGCCTACTCAGTGCTAGAATATTTTCAAAATTCAGGGCCAAAACATGCTAAAAATCGATATTTTAGGTGCCCAAAGTCGATATCTCAAATTCAGGCCAAAAACACCCGCAAATTCGGTATTTTTGTGTCCCAGAAGCGATCTGTACATCCCTACTCCATGCTAGAATGTTTTCAAGATACAGACCCAAAACATGCTCAAAATCGATATTTTAGGTGCAAAAAGTCGATATCTGCATGCATTTTCAGTGCCCGTTTATATCTCAAATTCAGGCTCAAAACACCCACAATTTCAATATGCTTGGGTCCCCGAAGCAATCTGTTCATGTCTACTCAGTGCTAGAATGTTTTAAAATATAGGCCTAAAACATGCTAAAAATCAATATTTTATGTGTCCAAAGTCGATATGTGCATACATCTTTTGTACCCGTGTATATCCCAAATTCATGCTCAAAACACCCGAAAATTCGAAATTTTTGGGTCCCAAAAGCGATCTGTACATGCCTACTCAGTGATAGAATATTTTCAAAATATAGGCCTAAAACATGCTAAAAATCGATATTTTAGGTGCCAAATGACGATATGTGCATGCATCTTCTGTACCCGTTTATATTTCAAATTCAGGCTCAAAACACCCGAAAAATCGATATTTTTGGGTTCCAGAACCGATCTGTACATGTCTACTCAGTGCTACAGAAGCGATCTGTACATGCCTACTTAGTGTTAGAGTATGTTTTAAAAATACAGGCCCAAAACATGATATAAATAAATATTTTGGGTGCCCAAAGTCGATATGTGCATGCAACTTCTGTACCCGTTTATATCTCAAATTCAGCCTCAAAACAACGGAAAATTCGATTTTTGTGTGTCCCAGACGCGATCTGTACATGCCTACTTCGTGTTAGAGTATTTTCAAAGTACAGGCCCAAAACATGCTCAAAATCGATATTTTGGGTGCCCAAAGTCAATATGTGCATGCATCTTCTGTACCCGTTTATATCTCAAATTCAACCTCAAAACACCTGAAAATTCGATATTTTTGGGTCCCAGAAGCGATCTGTACATGCCTACTCAGTGCTAGAATGTTTTACAAAATATAGGCTCAAAACATGCTAAAAATCGATATTTTAAGTGTCCAAAGTCGATATGTGCATGAATCTTCTGTACCCGTTTATATCTCAAATTCAGGCTTAAAACACCCGAAAATTCTATATTTTGGGGTCCCAGAAGTGATCTGTACATATCTACTTTGTGCTAGAATATTTTCAAAATATAGGCTCAAAACATGCTTAAAATCGATATTTTAAGTGTCCAAACTCGATATGTGCATGCATCATCTGTACCCATTTATATCTCAATTTCAGGCTCCAAACACCCGAAAATTTGATATTTTGTGGTCCCAGAAGTGATCTGTACATGCCTACTCAGATACAGGCCCAAAACATGCTGAAAATCGATATTTTAGGTGCCCAAAGTCAATATGTGTATGCATCTTCTGCACCCGTTTATATCCCAAATTCAACCACAAAACACCCGAAAATTCGATATTTATCGGTCCCAGAAGCGATCTGTACATGGCTACTCAGTGCTAGAATGTTTTCAAAATATAGGCTCAAAACATGCTAAAAAACGATATTTTAAGTGTCCAAAGTCGATATGTGCATGCATCTTCTGTACACGTTTATATCTCAAATTCAGGCTCAAAACACCCGAAAATTCTATATTTTTGGGTCCTAGAAGCGATCTGTACATGCCTACTCCTAGTTAGAATGTTTTCAAGATACAGACCCAAAACATGCTCAAAATCGATATTTTAGGTGCCCAAAAGAGATATGTGCATTCATCTTCTGTACCCGTTTATATCTCAAATTCAGACTCAAAACACCCGAAAATTCGATATTTTGGGGTCCCAGAAGCGATCTGTACATGCCTACGCAGTGCTAGAATATTTTCAAAATATATGCCCAAAACATGCTAAAAATCGATATTTTAGGTGCCCAAAGTCGATATCTCAAATTTATCCCAAAAACACCCGAAAATTCGACATTTTGGGATCCCAGAAGCGATCTGTACATGCCTACTCCGTGTTAGAGTATTTTCAAAATACAGGCCTAAAACATACAGAAAATCGATATTTTAGGTGCCCAAAAGTCGATATGTGCATGCATCTTCTATACCCGTTTATATCTCAAATTCAGGCTTCAAACACCCGAAAATTCGATATTTTGGGGTCCCAGAAGCGATCTGTACATGCCTACTCAGATACAGGCCCAAAACATGCTGAAAATTGATATTTTAGGTGCCCAAAGACAATATGTGTATGCATCATCTGCACCCGTTTATATCCCAAATTCAACCTCAAAACACCCGAAAATTCGATATTTTTGGATCCCAGAAGCGATCTGTACATGCCTACTCAGTGCTAGAATGTTTTCAAAATATAGGCTCAAAACATGCTAAAAATCGATATTTTAAGTGTCCAAAGTCGATGTGCATGCATCTTCTGTACCCGTTTATATATCAAATTCAGGCTCAAAACACCCGAAAATTCGATATTTGGGGGTCCCAGAAGCGATCTGTACATGTCTAATTAGTGCTAGAATATTTTCAAAATTCAGGCCCAAAACATGCTAGAAATCGATATTTTAGGTGCCCAAAGTCGATATCTCAAATTTAGGCCCAAAACACCCGAACATTCGATATTTTGGGGTCCCAGAAGTGATCTGTACTTGCCTACTCCGTTTTAGAGTATTTTCAAAATACAGGCATAAAACATGCTGAGAATCGATATTTTAGGTGCCCAAAGTCAATATGTGCACGCATTTTTTGTACCCGTTTATATCTCAAATTCAGGCTCAAAAGACCCGAAAATTCGATATTTTGGGGTCCCAGAAGCGATCTGTACATGCCTACTCAGTGCTAGAATATTTTCAAAATATAGGCCCAAAACATGCTAAAAATCGATATTTTAGGTGCCCAAAGTCGATATCTCAAATTTAGGCCCAAAACACCCGAACATTCGATATTTTGGGGTCCCAGAAGTGATCTGTACTTGCCTACTCCGTTTTAGAGTATTTTCAAAATACAGGCCCAAAACATGCAGAGAATCGATAATTTAGGTGCCCAAAGAAAATATGTGCACGCATTTTCTGTACCCGTTTATATCTCAAATTCAGGCTCAAAACACCCGAAAATTTGATATTTTGGGGTCCCATAAGCGATCTGTACATGCCTACTCAGTGCTAGAATATTTTCAAAATATAGGCCCAAAACATGCTAAAAATCGATATTTTAGGTGCCCAAAGTCGATATCTCAAATTCAGGCCCAAAACACCCGAAAATTCGATATTTTTTGGTCCCAGAAGCGATCTGTACATGCCTACTCAGATACAGGCTCAAAACATGCTAAAAAGCGATATTTTAGGTGTCCAAAGTCGATATGAGCATGCATCTTCTGCACCCGTTTATATCCCAAATTCAGGCACAAAACACCCGAAAATTCGATATTTTTGGGTCCCAGAAGCGATCTGTACATGACTCCTCCGTGTTAGAGTATTTTCCAAATATTGGCCCAAAACATCCTAAAAATCGATATTGTTGGTGCCCAAAGTCGATATGTGCATGCATTTTCTGTACCCGTTTATATCTCAAATTCAGGCTTAAAACACCCGAAAATTAGACATTTTTGGGTCCCAGAAGCGATCTGTACATACCTACTCCGTGTTAGAGTATTTTCAAAATACAGGCCAAAAACATGCTCAAAATCGATATTTTGGGTGCCCAAAGTCGATATGTGCATGCATCTTCAGTAACCGTTTACATTCCAAATTTAGGTTCAAAATACCTAAAAATTCAATATTTTTGGATCCCAGAAGCAATCTGTACATGTTCACTCTGTGCAAGAATATTTTACAAAATATAGGCCTAAAACATGCTGAAAATAGTTTTTTTTGTGTGTAGAAAGTAGATATGTGCATGCATCTTCTGTACCCGTTTATATCCCAAATTCATTCTCAAAACACCAGAAAATTCGGTATTTTTGGGTCCTAGAAGCGATCTGTACATGCCTACTCCTAGTTAGAATGTTTTCAAGATACAGACCCAAAACATGCTCAAAATCGATATTTTAGGTGCCCAAAAGTCGATATGTGCATGCATCTTCTGTACCCGTTTGTATCTCAAATTCAGGCTCAAAACACCCGAAAATTCGATATTTTTTGGTACCAGAAGCGATCTGTACATGCCTACTCAGTGCAAGAATATTTTCAAAATTCAGGCCCAAAACATGCTAAAATCGATATTTTAGGTGCCCAAAGTCGATATCTCAGATTCAGGCCCAAAACACCCGAAAATTCGATATTTTGGGGTCCCAGAAGCGATCTGTACATGCTTACTCCGTGTTAGAGTATTTTCAATATACAGGCCCAAAACATACTGAAAATCGATCTTTTAGGTGCCCAAAAGTCGATATGTGTATGCATCTTCTGCACCCGTTTATATCTCAAATTCAACCTCAAAACACCCGAAAATTCGATATTTTTGGGTCCCAGAAGCGATCTGTACATGCCTACTCAGTGCTAGAATGTTTTCAAAATATAGGCTTAAAACATGCTAAAAATCGATATTTTAAGTGTCCAAAGTCGATATGTGCATGCATCTTCTGTACCCGTTTATATCTGAAATTCAGGCTTAAAACACCCGAAAATTCGATATTTTGTGGTCCCAGAAGTTATCTGTACATATCTAATTTTTGCCAGAATATTTTCAAAATATAGGCTCAAAACATGCTAAAAATCGATATTTTAAGTGTCCAAAGTCGATATGTGCATGCATCTTCTGTACCCGTTAATATCTCAAATTCAGGCTCCAAACACCCGAAAATTCGATATTTGGGGTCCCAGAAGCGATCTGTACATGCCTACTCAGATACAGGCCCAAAACATGCTGAAAATCGATATTTTAGGAGCCCAAAGTCAATATGTGTATGCATCTTCTGCACCCGTTTATATCTCAAATTCAACCACAAAACACCCGAAAATTCGATATTTTTCGGTCTCAGAAGCGATCTGTACATGCCTACTCAGTGCTAGAATGTTTTCGAAATATAGGCTCAAAACATGCTAAAAATCGATATTTTAAGTGTCCAAAGTCGATATGTGCATGCATCTTCTGTACCCGTTTATATCCCAAATTCAGGCTCAAAACACCCGAAAAATCGGTATTTTTGGGTCCCAGAAGCGATCTGTACTTGCCTACTCCTAGTTAGAATGTTTTAAAGATACTGACCCAAAACATGCTCAAAATCGATATTTTAGGTGCCCAAAAGTCGATATGTGCATGCATCTTCAGTGCCTGTTTATATCTCAAATTCAGGCTCAAAACACCCGAAAATTCGATACTTTTGGGTCCCTGAAGCGATCTGTACATGCCTACTCCGTGTTAGAATATTTTCAAAATACAGGGCTAAAACATGCTGAAAATCGATATTTTAGGTGCCCAAAGTCAATATGTGCATTCATTTTCTGTACCCGTTTATATCTCAAATTCAGGCTCAAAACACCCGAAAATTCGATATTTTGGGGTCCCAGAAGCGATCTGTACATGTTTACTCAGTGCTAGAGTATTTTCAAAATATATGCCCAAAACATGCTAAAAATCGATATTTTGGGTGCCCAAAGTCGATATCTCAAATTTATCCCCAAAACACCCGAAAATTCGATATTTTGGGGTCCCAGAAGCGATTTGTACATGCCTACTCCGTGTTAGAGTATTTTGAAAATACAGGCACAAAACATACAGATAATCGATATTTTAGGTGCCCAAAAGTCGATATGTGCATGCATCTTCTATACCCGTTTATTTCTCAAATTCAGGCTCCAAACACCCGAAAATTCCATATGTTTTGGTCCCAGAAGCGATCTGTACATGCCTACTCAGATACAGGCCCAAAACATGCTGAAAATCGATATTTTAGGTGCCCAAAGTCAATATGTGTATGCATCTTCTGCACCCGTTTATATCCAAAATTCAACCTCCAAACACCCGAAAATTCGATATTTTTGGGTCTCAGAAGCAATCTGAACATGCTTACACAATGCTAGAATACATTCAAAATATAGGGCCAAAACATCCTACAAATCGATACTTCAAGTGACCAAAGTCGATGAGTGCATGTATTTTCAGTACCGGTTTCTATCTCAAATTCAGGCTCAAAACACCCGAAAATTCTATATTTTTGGGTCCTAGAAGCGATCTGTACATGCCTACACCTAGTTAGAATGTTTTCAAAATACAGACCCAAAACATGCTTAAAATCGATATTTTAGGTGCCCAAAAATCGATATGAGCATGCATCTTCTGTACCCTTTTATATCTCAAATTCAGGCTCAAAACACCCAAAAATTCGATATTTTGGGGTCCCAAAAGCGATCTGTACATGCCTACTCAGTGCTAGAATGTTTTCAATATATAGGCTCAAAACATGCTAAAAATCGATATTTTAATTGTCTAAAGTCGATATGTTCATGCACCTTCTGAACCCGTTTATATCTCAAATTCAGGCTCGAAACACCTGATAATTCGATATTTGGGGTCCCAGAAGCGATCTGTACATGCCTACTCAGTTACAGGCCCAAAACATGCTGAAAATCGATATTTTAGGTGCCCAAAGTCAATATGTGTATGCATCTTCTGCACCCGTTTATATCTCAAATTCAACCACAAAACACCCGAAAATTCGATAATTTTCGGTCTCAGAAGCGATCTGTACATGCCTACTCAGTGCTAGAATGTTTTCGAAATATAGGCTCAAAACATGCTAAAAATCGATATTTTAAGTGTCCAAAGTCGATATGTGCATGCATCTTCTGTACCGGTTTATATATCAAATTCAGGTTCAAAACACCCGAAAAATCGGTATTTTTGGGTCCCAGAAGCGATCTGTACTTGCCTACTCCTAGTTAGAATGTTTTCAAGATACTTACCCAAAACATGCTCAAAATCGATATTTTAGGTGCCCAAAAGTCGATATGTGCATGCATCTTCAGTACCTGTTTATATCTCAAATTCAGGCTCAAACCACCCGAAAATTCGATACTTTTGGGTCCCTAAAGCGATCTGTACATGACTACCCCGTGTTAGAATATTTTCAAAATATAGGCCTAAAACATGCTGAAAATCGATATTTTAGGTGCCCAAAGTCGATATGTGCATGCATTTTCTGTACCCGTTTATATCTCAAATTCAGGCTCAAAACACCCGAAAATTCGATATTTTGGGGTCCCAGAAGCGATTTGTACATGCTTACTCTGTGCTAGAATATTTTCAAAATATATGCCCAAAACATGCTAAAAATCGATATTTTGGGTGCCCAAAGTCGATATCTCAAATTTATCCCCAAAACACCCGAAAATTCGATATTTTGGGGTCCCAGAAGCGATTTGTACATGCCTACTCCGTGTTAGAGTATTTTGAAAATACAGGCACAAAACATACAGATAATCGATATTTTAGGTGCCCAAAAGTCGATATGTGCATGCATCTTCTATACCCGTTTATTTCTCAAATTCAGGCTCCAAACACCCGAAAATTCCATATGTTTTGGTCCCAGAAGCGATCTGTACATGCCTACTCAGATACAGGCCCAAAACATGCTGAAAATCGATATTTTAGGTGCCCAAAGTCAATATGTGTATGCATCTTCTGCACCCGTTTATATCCAAAATTCAACCTCCAAACACCCGAAAATTCGATATTTTTGGGTCTCAGAAGCAATCTGAACATGCTTACACAATGCTAGAATACATTCAAAATATAGGGCCAAAACATCCTACAAATCGATACTTCAAGTGACCAAAGTCGATGAGTGCATGTATTTTCAGTACCGGTTTCTATCTCAAATTCAGGCTCAAAACACCCGAAAATTCTATATTTTTGGGTCCTAGAAGCGATCTGTACATGCCTACACCTAGTTAGAATGTTTTCAAAATACAGACCCAAAACATGCTTAAAATCGATATTTTAGGTGCCCAAAAGTCGATATGAGCATGCATCTTCTGTACCCTTTTATTTCTCAAATTCTGGCTCAAAACACCCAAAAATTCGATATTTTGGGGTCCCAGAAGCGATCTGTACATGCCTACGCAGTGCTAGAATATTTTCAAAATACAGGCCCAAAACATGCTAAAAATCGATATTTTAGGTGCCCAAAGTCGATATCTCAAATTCAGGCCCAAAACACCCGAAAAATCGATATTTTTTGGTCCCACAAGCGATCTGTACATGCCTACATCGTGTTAGAGTATTTTTAATATACAGGCCCAAAACATACTGAAAATCGATCTTTTAGGTGCCCAAAAGTCGATATGTGTATGCATCTTCTGCACCCGTTTATATCCCAAATTCAACCTCAAAACACCCGAAAATTCGATATTTTTGGGTCCCAGAAGCGATCTGTACATGCCTACTCAGTGCTAGAATGTTTTCAATATATCGGCTCAAAACATGCTAAAAATCGATATTTTAATTGACCAAAGTCGATATGTGCATGCATCTTCTGTACCCGTTTATATCTCAAATTCAGGCTCAAAACACCCGAAAATTCGATATTTTTGGGTCCCAGAAGCGATCTGTACATGCCTGCTCCGTGTTAGAATATTTTCAAAATACAGGCCTAAAACATGCTGAAAATCGATATTTTAGGTGCCCAATGTCAATATGTGCATGCATTTTCTGTTTCCGTTTATATCTCAAATTCAGGCTCAAAACACCCGAAAATTCGATATTTTGGGGTCCCAGAAGCGATCTGTACATGCTTACTCAGTGCTAGAATATTTTCAAAATATATGCCCAAAACATGCTAAAAATCGAAATTTTTGGTGCCCAAAGTCGATATCTCAAATTTATCCCCAAAACACCCGAAAATTCGATATTTTGGGGTCCTAGAAGCGATCTGTACATGCCTACTCGGTGCTAGAATATTTTCAAAATTCAGGCCCAAAACATGCTATAAAATAGATATTTTAGGTGCCCAAAGTCGATATATCAAATTCAGGCCCAATACACCCGAAAATTTGATATTTTGGGGTCCCAGAAGCGATCTGTACATGCTTACTCCGTGTTAGAGTATTTTCAATATACAGGCCCAAAACATACTGAAAATCGATCTTTTAGGTGGCCAAAAGTCGATATGTGGATGCATCTTCTGTACCCGTTTATATCTCAAATTGAGGCTCCAAACACCCGAAAATTCGATATTTTGGGGTCCCAGAAGCAATCTGTACATGCCTTCTCAGTGCTAGAATATTTTCAAAATATAGGCCCAAAACATGCTAAAAATCGATATTTTAGGTGCCCAAAGTCGATATCTTAAATTCAAGCCTAAAACTCCCGAAAATTCGATATTTTTTGGTCCCAGAAGCGATCTGTACATGCCTACTCAGAAACAGGCTTAAAACATGCTAAAAATCGATATTTTAAGTGTCCAAAGTCGATAGGTGCATGCATCTTCTGCACCCGTTTATATCCCAAAATCAGGCTCAAAACACCCGAAAATTCGATATATTTGGGTCCCAGAAGCGATCTGTACATGCCTACTTCGTGTTAGAGTATTTTGAAAATACAGGCCGAAAACATGCAGAAAATCGATATTTTAGGTGCCCAAAAGTCGATATGTGCATGCATCTTCTATACCCGTTTATTTCTCAAATTCAGGCTCCAAACACCCGAAAATTCCATATGTTTTGGTCCTAGAAGCGATCTGTACATGCCTACTCAGATACAGGACCAAAAAAAATGCTGAAAATCGATATTTTAGGTGCCCAAAGACAATATGTGTATGCATCTTCTGCACCCGTTTATATCCCAAATTCAGCCTCCAAACACCCGAGAATTCGATATTTTTGGGTCTCAGAAGCAATCTGAACATGCTTACACAATGCTAGAATACATTCAAAATATAGGGCCAAAACATCCTACAAATCGATACTTCAAGTGAACAAAGTCGATGAGTGCATGTATTTTCAGTACCGGTTTCTATCTCAAATTCAGGCTCAAAACACCCGAAAATTCTATATTTTTGGGTCCTAGAAGCGATCTGTACATGCCTACACCTAGTTAGAATATTTTCAAAATACAGACCCAAAACATGTTTAAAATCGATATTTTAGGTGCCCAAAAGTCGATATGAGCATGCATCTTCTGTACCCTTTTATATCTCAAATTCAGGCTCAAAACACCCAAAAATTCGATATTTTGGGGTCCCAGAAGCGATCTGTACATGCCTACGCAGTGCTAGAATATTTTCAAAATACAGGCCCAAAACATGATAAAAATCGATATTTTAGGTGCCCAAAGTCGATATCTCAAATTCAGGCCCAAAACACCCGAAAAATCGATATTTTTTGGTCCCAGAAGCGATCTGTACATGCCTACTTCGTGTTAGAGTATTTTTAATATACAGGCCCAAAACATACTGAAAATCGATCTTTTAGGTGCCCAAAAGTCGATATGTGTATGCATCTTCTGCACCCGTTTATATCCCAAATTCAACCACAAAACACCCGAAAATTCGATATTTTTCGGTCTCAGAAGCGATCTGTACATGCCTACTCAGTGCTAGAATGTTTTCGAAATATTGGCTCAAAACATGCTAAAAATCGATATTTTAAGTGTCCAAAGTCAATATGTGCATGCATCTTCTGTACCCGTTTATATATCAAATTCAGGTTTAAAACACCCGAAAAATCGGTATTTTTGGGTCCCAGAAGCGATCTGTACTTGCCTACTCCTAGTTAGAATGTTTTCAAGATACTGACCCAAAACATGCTCATAATCGATATTTTAGGTGCCCAAAAGTCGATATGTGCATGCATCTTCAGTACCTGTTTATATCTCAAATTCAGGCTCAAAACACCCGAAAATTCGATATTTTGGGGTCCCAGAAGCGATTTGTACATGCTTACTCAGTGCTTGAATATTTTCAAAATATATGCTTAAAACATGCTAAAAATCGAAATTTTTGGTGCCCAAAGTCGATATCTCAAATTTATCCCCAAAACACCCAAAAATTCGATATTTTGGGGTCCCAGAAGCGATTTGTACATGCCTACTCCGTGTTAGAGTATTTTCAAAATACAGGCCCAAAACATACAGAAAATCGATATTTTAGGTGCCCAAAAGTCGATATGTGCATGCATCTTCTATACCCGTTTATTTCTCAAATTCAGGCTCCAACCACCCGAAAATTCAATATGTTTTGGTCCCAGAAGCGATCTGTACATGCCTACTCAGATACAGGCCCAAAACATGCTGAAAATCGATATTTTAGGTGCCCAAAGTCAATATGTGTATGCATCTTCTGCACACGTTTATATCCCAAATTCAACCTCAAAACACCCGAAAATTCGATATTTTTTGGTCCCAGAAGCGATCTGTACATGCCTACTCAGTGCAAGAATGTTTTCAAAATATAGGCTCAAAATATACTAAAAATCGATATTTTAAGTGTCCAAAGTCGATATGGGCATGACTTTTCTGTACCCGTTTATATCTCAAATTCTGGCTCAAAACACCCGAAAATTCGGTATTTTTGGGTCTTAGAAGTGATCTGTACATGCCTACTCCTAGTTAGAATGTTTTCAAAATACAGACCCAAAACATGCTCAAAATCGATATTTTAGGTGCCCAAAAGTCGATATGCGGATGCATCTTCTGTACCCGTTTATATCTCAAATTCAGGCTCCAAACACCCGAAAATTCGATATTTTGGGGTCCCAGAAGCGATCTGTACATGCCTTCTCAGTGCTAGAATATTTTAAAAATATAGGCCCAAAACATGCTAAAAATCGATATTTTAGGTGCCCAAAGTCGATATCTTAAATTCAAGCCCAAAACACCCGAAAATTCGATATTTTTTGGTCCCAGAAGCGATCTGTACATGCCTACTCAGAAACAGGCTTAAAACATGCTAAAAATCGATATTTTAAGTGTCCAAAGTCGATATGTGCATGCATCTTATGCACCCGTTTATATCCCAAATTCAGTCTCAAAACACCCGAAAATTCCATATTTTTGGGTCCCAGAAGCGATCTGTACATGCCTACTCCGTGTTAGAGTATTTTCAAAATACAGGCCCAAAACATGGTGACAATCGATATTTTAGGTGCCCAAAGTCAATATGTGGATGCATTTTCTGTACCCGTTTATATCTCAAATTCAGGCTCAAAACACCCTAAAATTCGATATTTTGGGGTCCCAGAAGCGATCTGTACATGCCTACTCAGTGCTAGAATATTTTCAAAATATAGGCCCAAAACATGCTAACAATCGATATTTTAGGTGCCCAAATTTGATATCTTAAATTCAAGCACAAAACACCCGAAAATTCGATATTTTTTGGTCCCAGAAGCTATCTGTACATGCCTACTCAGAAACAGGCTGAAAACATGCTAAAAATCGATATTTTAGGTGCCCAAAGTCGATATCTCAAATTTATCCCCAAAACACCCGAAAATTCGATATTTTAGGTTCCCAGAAACGATCTGTACATGTCTACTCCGTGTTAGAGTATTTTCAAAATACAGGCCCAAAACATACAGAAAATCGATATTTTAGGTGCCCAAAAGTCGATATGTGCATGCATCTTCTATACCCGTTTATATCTCAAATTCAGGCTTCAAACACCCGAAAATTCGATATTTTTTGGTCCCAGAAGCGATCTGTACATGCCTACTCAGATACAGGCCCAAAAACATGCTGAAAATCGATATTTTAGGTGCCCAAAGTCAATATGTGTATGCACCCGTTTATATCCCAAATTCAACCTCAAAACACCCGAAAATTCGATATTTTTGGGTCTCAGAAGCAATCTGAACATGCTTACACAATGCTGGAATACATTCAAAATATAGGGCCAAAACATCCTAAAAATCGATACTTCAAGTGACCAAAGTCGATGTGTGCATGTATCTTCGGTACCGGTTTCTATCTCAAATTCAGGCTCAAAACACCCGAAAATTCTTTATTTTTGGGTCCTAGAAGCGATCTGTACATGCCTACTCCTAGTTAGAATGTTTTCAAAATACAGACTCAAAACATGCTCAAAATCGATATTTTAGGTGCCCAAAAGTCGATATGAGCATGCATCTTCTGTACCCGTTTATATCTCAAATTCAGGCTCAAAACACCCTAGAATTCGATATTTTGGGGTCCCAGAAGCGATCTGTACATGCCTACGCAGTGCTAGAATATTTTCAAAATACAGGCCCAAAACATGCTATAAATCGATATTTTAGGTGCCCAAAGTCGATATCTCAAATTCAGGCCCAAAACACCCGAAAATTCGATATTTTTGGGTCCCCGAAGCGATCTGTACATGCCTACTCACTGCTAGAATGTTTTCAATATATAGGCTTAAAACATGCTAAAAATCGATATTTTAAGTGTCCAAAGTCGATATGTGCATTCATCTTCTGTACCCGTTTATATCTCAAATTCAGGCCCAAAACACCCGAAAATTCGATATTTTTTGGTCTCAGAAGCGATCTGTACATGCCTACTCAGATACAGGTTCAAAACATGCTAAAAATCGATATCTTAAGTGTCCAAAGTCGATATGTGCATGCATCTTCTGCACCCGTTTATATCCCATATTCAGGCTCAAAACACCCGAAAATTCGATATTTTTGGGTCCCAGAAACGATCTGTACATGCCTACTCCGTGTTAGAGTATTTTCAAAATACAGGCCCAAAACATGCTGAAAATCGATATTGTGGGTGCCCAAAGTCGATATGTGCATGCATTTTCTGTACCCGTTATATCTCAAATTCAGGCTCAAAACACCCGAAAATTCGATATTTTTGGATCCCAGAAGCGATCTGTACATGCCTACTCCGTGTTAGAGTATTTTAAAAATACAGGCCCAAAACATGATCAAAATCGATATTTTAGGTGCCCAAAGTCGATATCTCAAATTTATCCCCAAAACACCCGAAAATTCGATATTTTGGGTTCCCAGAAGCGATCTGTACATGCCTACCCCGTGTTAGAGTATTTTCAAAATACAGGCCAAAAACATACAGAAAATCGATATTTTAGGTGCCCAAAAGTCGATATGTGCATGCATCTTCTATACTCGTTTATATCTCAAATTCAGGCTCCAAACACCCGAAAATTCGGTATTTTTGGGTCCTAGAAGCGATCTGTACATGCCTACTCCTAGTTAGAATGATTCTAAAATACAGACCCAAAACATGCTAAAAATCGATATTTTAGGTGCCCAAAAGTCGATATATGCATGCATCTTCTGTACCCGTTTATATCTCAAATTCAGGCTCAAAACACCCGAAAACTCGATATTTTAGGTGCCCAAAAGTCGATATGTGCATGCATCTTCTGTACTCGTTTATATCTCAAATTCAGGCTCAAAATACCCGAAAACTCGATATTTTGGGGTCCCAGAAGCGATCTGTACATGCCTACGCTGTGCTAGAATATTTTCAAAATAGAGGCCCAAAACATGCTAAAAATAGATATTTTAGGTGCCTAAAGTCGATATCTCAAATTCAGGCCCAAAACACCCGAAAAATCGATATTTTGGGGTCCCAGAAGCGATCTGTACATGCCTACTCCGTGTTAGAGTATTTTTAATATACAGGCCCAAAACATACTGAAAATCGATCTTTTAGGTGCCCAAAAGTCGATATGTGGATGCATCTTCTGTACCCGTTTATATCTCAAATTCAGCCTCCAAACACCCGAAAATTCGATATTTTGGGGTACCATAAGCGATCTGTACTTGCCTCCTCCGTTTTAGAGTATTTTCAAAATACAGGCCCAAAACATGCTGAGAATCGATATTTTAGGTGCCCAAAGTCAATATGTGCACGCATTTTCTGTACCCGTTTATATCTCAAATTCAGGCTCAAAACATCCGAAAATTCGATATTTTGAGGTCCCAGAAGCGATCTGTACATGCCTACTCAGTGCTAGAATATTTTCAAAATATGGGCCCAAAACATGCTAAAATCGATATTTTAGGTTCCCAAAGTCGGTATCTCAAATTCAGGCCCAAACCACCCGAAAATTCGATATTTTTTGGTCTCAGAAGCAATCTGTACATGCCTACTCAGATACAGGCTCAAAACATACTAAAAATCGATATTTTAAGTGTCCAAAGTCGATATGTGCATGCATTTTCTGCTCCCGTTTATATCCCAAATTCAGGCTCAAAACACCCGAAAATTCGATATTTTTTGGTCCCAGAAGCGATCTGTACATGCCTACTCCGTGTTAGAATATTTTCAAAATACAGGCCCAAAAAATGCTACAAATCGATATTTTAGGTGCCCAAAGTCGATATCTCAAATTTATCCCCAAAACACCCGAAAATTCGATATTTTGGGTTCCCAAAAGCGATCTGTACATGCCTACTCCGTGTTAGAGTATTTTCAAAATACAGGCCCAAAACATACAGAAAATCGATATTTTAGGTGCCCAAAAGTCGATATGTGAATGCATTTTCTATACCCGTTTATATCTCAAATTCAGGCTCCAAACGCCCGAAAATTCGATATTTTTGGGTCCCAGAAGCGGTCTGTACATGCCTACTCCGATACAGGACCAAAACATGCTGAAAATCGATATTTTAGGTGCCCAAAGTCAATATGTGTATGCATCTTCTGCACCCGTTTTTATCCCAAATTCAACCTCAAAACACCCGAAAATTCGATATTTTTGGGTCCCAGAAGCGATCTCTACATGCCTACTCAGTGCTAGAATGTTTTCAAAATATAGGCTCAAAACATACTAAAAATCGATATTTTAAGTGTCCAAAGTAGGTATGTGCATGAATCTTCTATACCCGTTTATATCTCAAATTCAGGCTCTAAACACCGAAAATTCGATATTTTGGGGTCCCAGAAGTGATCTGTACATGCCTACTTAGTGTTAGAATATTTTCAAAATATAGGCCCAAAACATCCTAAAAATCGATATTTTAGGTGCCCAAAGTCGATATCTTAAATTCAGGCCCAAAACACCCAAAAATTCGATATTATGGGGTCCCAGAAGCGAACTTTACATGCCTACTCCGTGTTAGAGTATTTTCAAATTATAGGCCCAACACTTACTGAAAATCGATCTTTTAGATGCCCAAAAGTCGATATGTGCATGCATCTTCTGTACCCGTCTATATCTCAAATTCAGGCTCCAAACACCCGAAAATTCGATAATTTGGGTTCCCAGAAGCGATCTCTACATGCCTACTCAGATACAGGCCCAAAACATGCTGAAAATCGATATTTTAGGTGCCCAAAATTCAATATGTGTATGCATCTTCTGCACTCGTTTAAATCTCTAATTCAACCTCAAAACACCCATTAATTCTATATTTGTGGGTCCCAGAAGCGATCTATACATGCCTACTCAGTGCTAGAATGTTTTCAAAATATTAGCTCAAAACATGCCAAAAATCGATATTTTAAGTGTCCAAAGTCGATATGTGCATGCCTCTTCTGTACCCGTTTATATCTCAAATTCAGGCTCAAAACACCCGAAAATTCGGTATTTTTGGGTAATTGAAGTTATATGTACATGCCTACTCCTAGTTAGAATGTTTCCAAGATACAGACCCAAAGCATGCTCAAAATCGATATTTTAGGTGCCCAAAAGTCTTCAGTACCTGTTTATATTTCAAATTCAGGCTCAAAACATCCGAAAATTCGATATTTTTGGGCCCAAGATGCGATCTGTAAATGCCTAATCCGTGTTAGAGTATTTTCAAACTACAGGCCCAAAACATGCTGAATATCGATATTTTAGGTGCCCAAAGTCAATATGTGCATGCATATTCTGTACCTGTTTATATCTCAAATTCAACCTAAAATAACTCGAAAATTCGATATTTTTGGGTCCCAGAAGCGATCTGTACATGCCTACTCAGTGCTAGAATGTTTTGAAAAAATAGGCTCAAAACATGCTAAAAATCGATATTTTCAGTGTCCAAAGTCGATATGTGAATGCATCTTCTATACCCGTTTATATGTCATATTCAGGCTCAAAACCCCCGAAAAATCGGTATTTTTGGGTCCTAGAAGCACTCTGTACATGCCTACTCCTAGCTGTACATGCCTACTCCGTGTCAGAGTATTTTCAAAATACTGGCCCAAAACATACTAATAATCGATCTTTTAGGTGCCCAAAAGTCGATATGTGCATGCATCTTCTGTACCCGTTTATATCTCAAATTTAGGCTCAAAACACCCGAAAATTCGGCATTTTTGGGTCCTGGAAGCGATCTGTACATGCCTA
Source organism: Petrolisthes cinctipes (assembly GCA_033782935.1). Taxonomy (NCBI): domain Eukaryota; kingdom Metazoa; phylum Arthropoda; class Malacostraca; order Decapoda; family Porcellanidae; genus Petrolisthes; species Petrolisthes cinctipes. Next base: position 456,372 of record JAWQEG010000069.1, read on the forward strand.
CTCCTAGTTAGAATATTTTCAAGTTACATACCAAAACATGCTTAAAATCGATATTTTCGGTTCCCAAAAGTCGATATGTGCATGCATCTTCAGTACCCGTTTATATATCAAATTCAGTCCCAAAACACCCGAAAATTCAATATTTTGGGGTCCCAGAAGCGATGTGTACATACCTACTCATTGCTAGAATATTTTCAAAATATAGGTCCAACACATGCTAAATATCGATATTTTAGGTGCCTAAAGTTGATATCTCAAATTCAGGCCCAAAACACCCGAAAATTCGATATTTTGGGGTCCCAGAAGCGATCTGTACATGCCTACTCCGTGTTAGAGTAATTTCAAAATACAGGCCCAAAACATACTGAAAATCGATCTTTTAGGTGCCCAAAAGTCGATATGTGCATGCATCTTCTGTACCCGTTTATATCTCAAATTTAGGCTCAAAACACCCAAAAATTCGATACTTTGGGGTCCCAGAAGCGATCTGTACATGCCTACTTCGTGTTAGAGTATTTTCATAATACAGGCCCAAAACAAGCTAAAAATCGATATTTTAGGTGCCCAAAGTCGATATCTCAAATTAAGGCCCAAAACACCCGAAAATTCGTTATTTTGGGGTCCCAGAAGCGATCTGTACATGCCTACTCCGTGTTAGAGTATTTTCAAAATACAGGCCTAAAACATGCTGAAAATCGATATTTTAGGTGCCCAAAGTCAATATGTGGATGCATCTTCAGTACCCGTTTATATCTCAAATTCAGGCTCAACACTCCCGAAAATTCGATATTTTTGGGTCCCAGAAGCGATCTGTACTTGCCTACTAAGTGCTAGAATATTTTCAAAATATAGGTCCAAAAACATGCTAAGTATCGATATTTTAGGTGCCTAAAGTCGATATCTCAAATTCAGGCACAAAACACCCGAAAATTCGATATTTTGGGGTCACAGAAGCGATCTGTACATGAATACTTCGTGTTAGAGTATTTTCAAAATACAGGCCCAAAACATACTGAAAATCGATCTTTTAGGTGTCCAAAAGTCGATATGTGCATGCATCTTCTGTACCCGTTTATATCTCAAATTTAGGCTCAAAACACCCAAAAATTCGATACTTTGGGGTCCCAGAAGCGATCTGTACATGCCTACTTCGTGTTAGAATATTTTCAAAATGCAGGCCCAAAACATCCTGAAAATCGATATTTTAGGTGCCAAAAGTCGATATCTCAAATTAAGACCCAAAACACCCAAGAATTCGATTTTTTGGGGTCCCAGAAGCGATCTGTACATGCCTACTCCGTGTTAGAGTATTTTCAAAATACAGGCCCAAAACATACTGAAAATCGATCTTTTTGGTGACCAAAAGTCGATATGTGCATGCATCTTCTGTACCCGTTTATATCTCAAATTCAGGCTCAAAACACCCGAAAATTCGATATTTTTGGGTCCTTGAAGTGATCCATACATGCCTACTCCTAGTTAGAATGTTTTCAAGATACAGACCCAAAACATTCTTAAAATCGATATTTTCGGTTCCCAAAAGTCGATATGTGCATGCATCTTCAGTACCCGTTTATATCTCAAATTCAGACCCAAAACACCCAAGAATTCGATATTTTGGGGTCCCTGTAGGGATCTGTACATGCTTACTCCGTGTTAGAGTATTTTCAAAATACATGCCCAAAACATACTGAAAATCGATATTTTAGGTGCCCAAAGTCAATATGCGCATGCAGCTTCTGTACCCGTTTAAATCTTACATTCAGGCTCAAAACACCCGAAAATTCAATATTTTGGGGTCCCAGAAGCGTTCTGTACATACCTACTCATTGCTAGAATATTTTCAAAATATAGGTTCAAAACATGCTAAATATCGATATTTTAGGTGCCTAAAGTTGATATCGCAAATTCAGGCCCAAAACACCCGAAAATTCGATATTTTGGGGTCCAAGAAGCGATCTGTACATGCCTACTCCGTGTTAGAGTATTTTCAAAATACAGGCCCAAAACATACTGAAAATCGATCTTTTTGGTGACCAAAAGTCGATATGTGCATGCATCTTCTGTACCCGTTTATATCTCAAATTCAGGCTCAAAACACCCGAAAATTCGATATTTTTGGGTCCTTGAAGTGATCCATACATGCCTACTCCTAGTTAGAATGTTTTCAAGATACAGACCCAAAACATTCTTAAAATCGATATTTTCGGTTCCCAAAAGTCGATATGTGCATGCATCTTCAGTACCCGTTTATATCTCAAATTCAGACCCAAAACACCCAAGAATTCGATATTTTGGGGTCCCTGTAGGGATCTGTACATGCTTACTCCGTGTTAGAGTATTTTCAAAATACATGCCCAAAACATACTGAAAATCGATATTTTAGGTGCCCAAAGTCAATATGCGCATGCAGCTTCTGTACCCGTTTAAATCTTACATTCAGGCTCAAAACACCCGAAAATTCAATATTTTGGGGTCCCAGAAGCGTTCTGTACATACCTACTCATTGCTAGAATATTTTCAAAATATAGGTTCAAAACATGCTAAATATCGATATTTTAGGTGCCTAAAGTTGATATCGCAAATTCAGGCCCAAAACACCCGAAAATTCGATATTTTGGGGTCCAAGAAGCGATCTGTACATGCCTACTCCGTGTTAGAGTATTTTCAAAATACAGGCCCAAAACATACTGAAAATCAATCTTTTAGGTGCCCAAAAGTCGACATGTGCATGCATCTTCTGTACCCTTTTATATCTCAAATTTAGGCTCAAAACACCCGAAAATTCGATATTTTGGGGTCCCAGAAGCGATCTGTACATGCCTACTTCGTGTTAGAATATTTTCAAAATACAGGCCCAAAACATGTTAAAATTGATATTTTAGGTGCCCAAAGTCGATATCTCAAATTAATGCCATAAACACCCGAAAATTCGATATCTTGGGGTCCCAGAAGCGATCTGTACATACCTACTCATTGCTAGAATATTTTCAAAATATAGGCCCAAAACATGCTAAAAATCGATATTTTAGGTGCCAAAAGTCGATATCTCAAATTAAGGCCCAAAACACCCGAAAATTCGATATTTTGGGGTCCCAGAAGCGATCTGTACATGCCTACTCTGTGTTAGAGTATTTTCAAAATACAGGCCCAAAACATACTGAAAATCGATCTTTTAGGTGCAGAAAAGTCGATATGTGAATGCATCTTCTGTACCCGTTTATATCTCAAATTCAGGCTCAAAACACCCGAAAACTCGGTATTTTTGGGTCCTGGAAGCGATCTGTTCATGCCTACTCCAAGTTAGAATGTTTTCAAGATACAGACCCAAAACATGCTTAAAATCGATATTTTCCGTGCCCAAAAGTCGATATGTGCCTGCATCTTCAGTACCCGTTTATATCTCAAATTCAGGCCCAAAACACGCAAAAATTCGATATTTTGGGGTCCCTGCAGGGATCTGTACATGTCTACTCATTGCTAGAATATTTTCAAAATATAGGTCCAAAACATGCTAAATATCGATATTTTAGGTGCCTAAAGTTGATATCTCAAATTCAGGCCCAAAACACCCGAAAATTCGATATTTTGGGGTCCCAGAAGCGATCTGTACATGCCTACTCCGTGTTAGAGTATTTTCAAAATACAGGCCCAAAACATACTGAAAATCGATCTATAAGGTGCCCAAAAGTCGATATGTGCATGCATCTTCTGTACCCGTTTATATCTCAAATTCAGGCTCAAAACATCCGAAAATTCGGTATTTTTGGTTCCTTGAAGCAATCTGTACATGCCTACTCCTAGTTAGAATGTTTTCAAGATACAGACCCAAAACATGCTTAAAATCGATATTTTAGGTGCCCAAAAGTCGATATGTGCATGCATCTTCTGTACCCGTTTATATATCAAATTCAGGCTCAAAACACCCGAAAATTCGGTATTTTTGGGTCCTTGAAGCGATCTGTACATGCCTACTCCTAGTTAGAATGTTTTCAAGATACAGACCCAAAACATACTGAAAATCGATATTTTAAGAGCCCAAAAGTCGATATGTGTATGCATCTTCTGTACCCGTTTATATCTCAAATTTAGGCTCAAAAAACCCGAAAATTCGATATTTTGGGGTCCCAGAAGCGATCTGTACATGCCTACTTCGTGTTAGAGTATTTTCAAAATACAGGCCCAAAACATGCTAAAAAAAAATATTTTAGGTGCCCAAAGTCGATATCTCAAATTAAGGCCCAAAACACCCGAAAATTCGATATTTTGGGGTCCCAGAAGCGATCTGTACATGCCCACTCCGTGTTAGAGTATTTTCAAAATACAGGCCCAAAACATACTGAAAATCGATCTTTTAGGTGCCCAAAAGTCGATATGTGCATGCATCTTCTATACCCGTTTATATCTCAAATTTAGGCTCAAAACACCCGAAAATTCGGCATTTTTGGGTCCTGGAAGCGATCTGTACATGCCTACTCCTAGTTAGAATATTTTCAAGTTACATACCAAAACATGCTTAAAATCGATATTTTCGGTTCCCAAAAGTCGATATGTGCATGCATCTTCAGTACCCGTTTATATATCAAATTCAGTCCCAAAACACCCGAAAATTCAATATTTTGGGGTCCCAGAAGCGATGTGTACATACCTACTCATTGCTAGAATATTTTCAAAATATAGGTCCAACACATGCTAAATATCGATATTTTAGGTGCCTAAAGTTGATATCTCAAATTCAGGCCCAAAACACCCGAAAATTCGATATTTTGGGGTCCCAGAAGCGATCTGTACATGCCTACTCCGTGTTAGAGTAATTTCAAAATACAGGCCCAAAACATACTGAAAATCGATATTTTAGGTGCCCAAAAGTCGATATGTGCATGCATCTTCTGTACCCGTTTATATCTCAAATTTAGGCTCAAAACACCCAAAAATTCGATACTTTGGGGTCCCAGAAGCGATCTGTACATGCCTACTTCGTGTTAGAGTATTTTCAAAATACAGGCCCAAAACAAGCTAAAAATCGATATTTTAGGTGCCCAAAGTCGATATCTCAAATTTAGGCCAAAAAACACCCGAAAATTCGTTATTTTGGGGTCCCAGAAGCGATCTGTACATGCCTACTCCGTGTTAGAGTATTTTCAAATTACAGGCCTAAAACATGCTGAAAATCGATATTTTAGGTGCCCAAAGTCAATATGTGGATGCATCTTCAGTACCCGTTTATATCTCAAATTCAGGCTCAACACACCCGAAAATTCGATATTTTTGGGTCCCAGAAGCGATCTGTACTTGCCTACTAAGTGCTAGAATATTTTCAAAATATAGGTCCAAAACATGCTAAATATCGATATTTTAGGTGCCTAAAGTCGATATCTCAAATTCAGGCACAAAACACCCGAAAATTCGATATTTTGGGGTCACAGAAGCGATCTGTACATGAATTCTTCGTGTTAGAGTATTTTCAAAATACAGGCCCAAAACATACTGAAAATCGATCTTTTAGGTGCCCAAAAGTCGATATGTGCATGCATCTTCTGTACCCGTTTATATCTCAAATTTAGGCTCAAAACACCCGAAAATTCGATATTTTTAGGTCCCAGAAGCGATCTGTACATGCCTACTTTGTGTTAGAATATTTTCAAATTGCAGGCCCAAAACATCCTGAAAATCGATATTTTAGGTGCCAAAAGTCGATATCTCAAATTAAGACCCAAAACACCCAAGAATTCGATTTTTTGGGGTCCCAGAAGCGATCTGTACATGCCTACTCCGTGTTAGAGTATTTTCAAAATACAGGCCCAAAACATACTGAAAATCGATCTTTTTGGTGACCAAAAGTCGATATGTGCATGCATCTTCTGTACCCGTTTATATCTCAAATTCAGGCTCAAAACACCCGAAAATTCGATATTTTTGGGTCCTTGAAGTGATCCATACATGCCTACTCCTAGTTAGAATGTTTTCAAGATACAGACCCAAAACATTCTTAAAATCGATATTTTCGGTTCCCAAAAGTCGATATGTGCATGCATCTTCAGTACCCGTTTATATCTCAAATTCAGACCCAAAACACCCAAGAATTCGATATTTTGGGGTCCCTGCAGGGATCTGTACATGCTTACTCCGTGTTAGAGTATTTTCAAAATACAGGCCCAAAACATACTGAAAATCGATATTTTAGGTGCCCAAAGTCAATATGCTCATGCATCTTCTGTACCCGTTTAAATCTTACATTCAGGCTCAAAACACCCGAAAATTCAATATTTTGGGGTCCCAGAAGCGATCTGTACATACCTACTCATTGCTAGAATATTTTCAAAATATAGGTTCAAAACATGCTAAATATCGATATTTTAGGTGCCTAAAGTTGATATCGCAAATTCAGGCCCAAAACACCCGAAAATTCGATATTTTGGGGTCCAAGAAGCGATCTGTACATGCCTTCTCCTTGTTAGAGTATTTTCAAAATACAGGCCCAAAACATACTGAAAATCAATCTTTTAGGTGCCCAAAAGTCGACATGTGCATGCATCTTCTGTACCCTTTTATATCTCAAATTTAGGCTCAAAACACCCGAAAATTCGATATTTTGGGGTCCCAGAAGCGATCTGTACATGCCTACTTCGTGTTAGAATATTTTCAAAATACAGGCCCAAAACATGTTAAAATTGATATTTTAGGTGCCCAAAGTCGATATCTCAAATTAATGCCCTAAACACCCGAAAATTCGATATCTTGGGGTCCCAGAAGCGATCTGTACATACCTACTCATTGCTAGAATATTTTCAAATTATAGGCCCAAAACATGCTAAAAATCGATATTTTAGGTGCCAAAAGTCGATATCTCAAATTATGGCCCAAAACACCCGAAAATTCGATATTTTGGGGTCCCAGAAGCGATCTGTACATGCCTACTCTGTGTTAGAGTATTTTCAAAATACAGGCCCAAAACATACTGAAAATCGATCTTTTAGGTGCTGAAAAGTCGATATGTGAATGCATCTTCTGTACCCGTTTATATCTCAAATTCAGGCTCAAAACAACCGAAAACTCGGTATTTTTGGGTCCTGGAAGCGATCTGTTCATGCCTACTCCAAGTTAGAATGTTTTCAAGATACAGACCCAAAACATGCTTAAAATCGATATTTTCCGTGCCCAAAAGTCGATATGTGCCTGCATCTTCAGTACCCGTTTATATCTCAAATTCAGGCCCAAAACACGCAAAAATTCGATATTTTGGGGTCCCTGCAGGGATCTGTACATGTCTACTCATTGCTAGAATATTTTCAAAATATAGGTCCAAAACATGCTAGATATCGATATTTTAGGTGCCTAAAGTTGATATCTCAAATTCAGGCCCAAAACACCCGAAAATTCGATATTTTGGGGTCCCAGAAGCGATCTGTACATGCCTACTCCGTGTTAGAGTATTTTCAAAATACAGGCCCAAAACATACTGAAAATCGATCTATAAGGTGCCCAAAAGTCGATATGTGCATGCATCTTCTGTACCCGTTTATATCTCAAATTCAGGCTCAAAACATCCGAAAATTCGGTATTTTTGGTTCCTTGAAGCAATCTGTACATGCCTACTCCTAGTTAGAATGTTTTCAAGATACAGACCCAAAACATGCTTAAAATCTATATTTTAGGTGCCCAAAAGTCGATATGTGTATGCATCTTCTGTACCCGTTTATATCTCAAATTTAGGCTCAAAAAACCCGAAAATTCGATATTTTGGGGTCCCAGAAGCGATCTGTACATTCCTACTTCGTGTTAGAGTATTTTCAAAATACAGGCCCAAAACATGCTAAAAAAAAATATTTTAGGTGCCTAAAGTCGATATCTCAAATTAAGGCCCAAAACACCCGAAAATTCGATATTTTGGGGTCCCAGAAGCGATCTGTACATGCCCACTCCGTGTTAGAGTATTTTCAAAATACAGGCCCAAAACATACTGAAAATCGATCTTTTAGGTGCCCAAAAGTCGATATGTGCATGCATCTTCTGTACCCGTTTATATCTCAAATTTAGGCTCAAAACACTCGAAAATTTGATATTTTTGGGTCCCAGAAGCGATCTGTACATGCCTACTCAGTGCTAGAATATTTTCAAAATATAGGTCCAAAACATGCTAAATATCGATATTTTAGGTTCCTAAAGTCGATATCTCAAATTCAGGCCCAAAACACCCGAAAATTCGATATACTGGGGTCCCAGAAGCGATCTGTACATGCCCACTCCGTGTTAGAGTATTTTCAAATTACAGACCCAAAACATGCTTAAAATCGATATTTTCGGTGCCCAAAAGTCGATATGTGCATGCATCTTCAGTACCCGTTTAAATCTCAAATTCAGGCCCAAAACACCCACAAATTCGATATTTTGGGGTCCCTGCAGGGATCTGTACATGCCTACTCCGTGTTAGAGTATTTTCAAAATACAGGCCCAAAACATACTAAAAATCGATATTTTAGGTGCCCAAAGTCGATAACTCAAATAAAGGTCCAAAACACCCGAAAATTCGATATTTTGGGGTCCCAGAAGTGATCTGTACATGCCTACTCCGTGTTAGAGTATTTTCAAAATACAATGCGAAAACATACTGAAAATCGATCTTTTAGTTGCCCAAAAGTCGATATATGTATGCATCTTCCGTACCCGTTTATATCTCAAATTTAGGCTCAAAACACCCAAAAATTCGATATTTTGGGGTCCCTGAAGCAATCTGTACATGCCTACTTCGTGTTAGAGTATTTTCAAAATACAGGCCTAAAACATGCTAAAAAAAAATATTTTAGGTGCCCAAAGTCGATATCTCAAATTAAGCATCAAAACACCCGAAAATTCGATATTTTTGGGTCCCAGTAGCGATCTGTACATGCCTACTCTGTGTTAGAGTATTTTCAAAATACAGGCCCAAAACATACTGAAAATCGATCTTTTAGGTGCCCAAAAGTCGATATGTGCATGCATCTTCAGTACCTGTTTATATCTCATATTCTGGCTCCAAACACCCGAAAATTCGATATTTTGGGGTCCCAGAAGCGATCTGTACATGCCTAATCAGATACAGGCACAAAACATGCTAAAAATCGATATTTTTGGTGCCCAAAGTCAATATGTGTATGCATCTTCTGCACCCGTTTATATCCCAAATTCAGGCTCAAAACACCCGAACATTTAATATTTTGGGGTCCCAGAAGCGATCTCTACATACTTACTCATTGCTAGAATATTTTCAAATTATAGGTCCGAAACACGCTAAATATCGATATTTTAGGTGCCTAAAGTTGATATCTCAAATTCAGGCCCAAAACATTCGAAAATTCGATATTTTGGGGTCCAAGAAGCGATCTGTACATGCCCACTCCGTGTTAGAGTATTTTCAAAATACAGGCCCAAAACATACTGAAAATCGATCTTTTAGGTGCCCAAAAGTCGATATGTGCATGCATCTTCTGTACCCGTTTATATCTCAAATTTAGGCTCAAAACACCCGAAAATTTGATATTTTTGGGTCCCAGAAGCGATCTGAACATGCCTACTCAGTGCTAGAATATTTTCAAAATATAGGTCCAAAACATGCTAAATATCGATATTTTAGGTTCCTAAAGTCGATATCTCAAATTCAGGCCCAAAAGACCCGAAAATTCGATATTTTGGGGTCCCAGAAGCGATCTGTACATGCCCACTCCGTGTTAGAGTATTTTCAAATTACAGACCCAAAACATGCTTAAAATCGATATTTTCGGTGCCCAAAAGTCGATATGTGCATGCATCTTCAGTACCCGTTTAAATCTCAAATTCAGGCCCAAAACACCCACAAATTCGATATTTTGGGGTCCCTGCAGGGATCTGTACATGCCTACTCCGTGTTAGAGTATTTTCAAAATACAGGCCCAAAACATACTAAAAATCGATATTTTAGGTGCCCAAAGTCAATATGCGCATGCATCTTCTGTACCCGTTTATATCTCAAATTTAGGCTCAAAACACCCGAAAATTCGATATTTTGGGGTCCCAGAAGCGATCCGTACATGCTTACTTCTTGTTAGAGTATTTACAAAATCCAGGCCCAAAACATGCTAAAATTGATATTTTAGGTGCCCAAAGTCGATATCTCAAATTAAGGCCCTAAACACCCGAAAATTCGATATTTTGGGGTCCCAGAAGCAATCTGTACATGCCTACTTCGTGTTAGAGTATTTTCAAAATACAGGTCTAAAACATGCTAAAAAAAAATATTTTAGGTGCCCAAAGTCGATATCTCAAATTAAGCATCAAAACACCCGAAAATTCGATATTTTTGGGTCCCAGTAGCGATCTGTACATGCCTACTCTGTGTTAGAGTATTTTCAAAATACAGGCCCAAAACATACTGAAAATCGATCTTTTAGGTGCCCAAAAGTCGATATGTGCATGCATCTTCAGTACCTGTTTATATCTCAAATTCTGGCTCCAAACACCCGAAAATTCGATATTTTGGGGTCCCAGAAGCGATCTGTACATGCCTAATCAGATACAGGCACAAAACATGCTAAAAATCGATATTTTTTGTGCCCAAAGTCAATATGTGTATGCATCTTCTGCACCCGTTTATATCCCAAATTCAGGCTCAAAACAACCGAACATTTAATATTTTGGGGTCCCAGAAGCGATCTCTACATACTTACTCATTGCTAGAATATTTTCAAATTATAGGTCCGAAACACGCTAAATATCGATATTTTAGGTGCCTAAAGTTGATATCTCAAATTCAGGCCCAAAACATTCGAAAATTCGATATTTTGGGGTCCAAGAAGCGATCTGTACATGCCTACTCCGTGTTAGAGTATTTTCAAAATACAGGCCCAAAACATACTGAAAATCGATCTTTTAGGTGCCCAAAAGTTGATATGTGCATGCATTTTCTGTACCCGTTTATATCTCAAGTTTAGTCTCAAAACACCCGAAAATTCGATATTTTGGGGTCCCAGAAGCGATCTGTATATGCCTACTTCGTGTTAGAGTATTTTCAAAATACAGGCCCAAAACATGCTAAAAATCGATATTTTAGGTGCCCAAAGTCGATATCTCAAATTAAGGCCCAAAACACCCGAAAATTCGATATTTTGGGGTCCCAGAAGCGATCTGTACATACCTACTCATTGCTAAAATATTTTCAAAACATAGGCCCAAAAAATGTTAAAAATCGATATTTCAGGTGCCCAAAGTTGATATCTCAAATTCAGTCTCAAAACACCCGAAAATTTGATATTTTTGGGTCCCAGAAGCGATCTGTACATGCCTACTCAGTGCTAAAATATTTTCAAAATATAAGTCCAAAACATGCTAAAAATCGATATTTTAGGTGCCCAAAGTCGATATCTCAAATTCAGGCCCAAAACACCCGAATATTCAATATTTTTGGTTCTAGAAGCAATCTGTACGTGCCTACTCAGTGCTAGAATGTTTTCAGAATATAGGCTCAAAACATGCTAAAAATCGATATTTTAAGTGTCCAAAGTCGATATGTGCATGCATTTTCTGTACCCGTTTATATCTCAAATTCAGGCTCAAAACACCTGAAAATTCTATATTTTAGGGTCCCAGAAGCGATCTGTACATGCCTACTCTTTGTTAGAGTATTTTCAAAATACAGGCCCAAATCATGCTAAATATCGATATTTTATGTCCCCAAAAGTCGATATGTGTATGCATCTTCTGTACCCGTTTATATCTCAAATTTAGGCTCAAAACACCCGAAAATTCGATATTTTGTGGTCCCAGAAGCGATCTGTACATGCCTACTTCGTGTTAGTGTATTTTCAAAATACAGGCCCAAAACATGCTAAAAAAAAATATTTTAGGTGCCCAATGTCGATATCTCAAATTAAGTCCCAAAACACTCGAAAATTTGATATTTTTGGGTCCCAGAATCGATCTGTACATGCCTACTCACTGCTAGAATATTTTCAAAATATAGGTCCAAAACATGCTAAATATCGATATTTTAGGTTCCTAAAGTCGATATCTCAAATTCAGGCCCAAAACATCCGAAAATTCGATATTTTGGGGTCCCAGAAGCGATCTGTACATGCCCTCTCCGTGTTAGAATATTTTCAAAATACAGGCCCAAAACATACTGAAAATCGATCTTTTAGGTGCCCAAAAGTCGATATGTGCATGCATCTTCTGTACCCGTTTATATCTCAAATTTAGGCTCAAAACACCCGAAAATTCGATATTTTGGGGTCCCAGAAGCGATCTTTACATGCCTACTCCGTGTTAGAGTATTTTCAAAATAAAGGCCCAAAACATGCTGAAAATCGATATTTTAGGTGCCCAAAGTTAATACGTGCATGCATCTTCTGTACCCGTTTATATCTCAAATTCAGGCTCAAAACACCCGAAAATTCGATATTTTGGGGTCCCAGAAGGGATCTGTACATGCCTACTCAGATACAGGCCCAAAACATACTGAAAATAGATATCTTAGGTGCCCAAACTCAATATGTGTATGCATCTTTTGCACCCGTTTATATCCCAAATTTAACCTCAAAACACCCGAAAATTCGATATTTTGGGGTCCCTGAAGCGATCTGGACATGCTTAGTACGTGTTAGAGTATTTTCAAAATACAGGCCCAAAACATGCTGAAAATTGATATTTTAGGTGCCCAAAGTCAATATGTGCATGCATCTTGTGTACCCGTTTATATCTCAAATTCAGGCTCAAAACACCCGAAAATTCTATATTTTTGGGTCCCAGAAGCGATCTGTACATGCCTACTCTGTGTTAGAGTATTTTCAAAATACAGGCCCAAATCATGCTAAATATCGATATTTTAAGTCCCCAAAAGTCGATATGTGTATGCATCTTCTGTACCCGTTTATATCTCAAATTTAGGCTCAAAACACCCGAAAATTCGATATTTTGGGGTCCCAGAAGCGATCTGTACATGCCTACTTCGTGTTAGAGTATTTTTAAAATATAGGCCCAAAACATGCTAAAAAAAAATATTTTAGGTGCCCAAAGTCGATAACTCAAATAAAGGCCCAAAACACCCGAAAATTCGATATTTTGGGGTCCCAGAAGCGATCTGTACATGCCTACTCTGTGTTAGAGTATTTACAAAATACAGGCCCAAATCATGCTGAAAATCGATCTTTTAGGTGCCCAAAAGTCGATATGTGCATGCATTTTCTGTACCCGTTTATATCTCAAATTTTGGCTCAAAACACCCGAAAATTCGATATTTTGGGGTCCCAGAAGCGATCTGTACATGCCTACTTCGTGTTAGAGTATTTTCAAAATACAGGCCCAAAATATGCTAAAAATTTATATTTTAGGTGCCCAAAGTCGATATCTCAAATTAAGGCCCAAAACACCCGAAAATTCGATATTTAGGGGTCCCAGAAGCGATCTGTACATACCTACTCATTGCTAAAATATTTTCAAAACATAGGCCCAAAACATGTTAAAAATCGATATTTCAGGTGCCCAAAGTTGATATCTCAAATTCAGGCTCAAAACACCCGAAAATTTGATATTTTTGTGTCCCAGAAGCGATCTGTACATGCCTACTCAGTGCTAGAATATTTTCAAAATATAGGTCCAAAACATGCTAAAAATCGATATTTTAGGTGCCCAAAGTCGATATCTCAAATTCAGGCCCAAAACACCCGAATATTCAATATTTTTGGTTCTAGAAGCGATCTGTACGTGCCTACTCAGTGCTAGAATGTTTTCAGAATATAGGCTCAAAACATGCTAAAAATCGATATTTTAAGTGTCCAAAGTCGATATGTGCATGCATTTTCTGTACCCGTTTATATCTCAAATTCAGGCTCAAAACGCCCGAAAATTCTATATTTTTGGGTCCCAGAAGCGATCTGTACATGCCTACTCTTTGTTAGAGTATTTTCAAAATACAGGCCCAAATCATGCTAAATATCGATATTTTATGTCCCCAAAAGTCGATATGTGTATGCATCTTCTGTACCCGTTTATATCTCAAATTTAAGCTCAAAACACCCGAAAATTCGATATTTTGTGGTCCCAGAAGCGATCTTTACATGCCTACTCCGTGTTAGAGTATTTTCAAAATAAAGGCCCAAAACATGCTGAAAATCGATATTTTAGGTGCCCAAAGTCAATACGTGCATGCATCTTCTGTACCCGTTTATATCTCAAATTCAGGCTCAAAACACCCGAAAATTCTATATTTTGGGGTCCCAGAAGCGATCTGTACATGCCTACTCTGTGTTAGAGTATTTTCAAAATACAGGCCCAAATCATGCTAAATATCAATATTTTAAGTCCCCAAAAGTCGATATGTGTATGCATCTTCTGTACCCGTTTATATCTCAAATTTAGGCTCAAAACACCCGAAAATTCGATATTTTGGGGTCCCAGAAGCGATCTGTACATGCCTACTTCGTGTTAGAGTATTTTTAAAATATAGGCCCAAAACATGCTAAAAAAAAATATTTTAGGTGCCCAAAGTCGATAACTCAAATAAAGGCCCAAAACACCCGAAAATTCGATATTTTGGGGTCCCAGAAGCGATCTGTACATGCCTACTCTGTGTTAGAGTATTTACAAAATACAGGCCCAAATCATGCTGAAAATCGATATTTTAGGTGCCCAAAGTCAATATGTTCATGAATCTTCAGTACCCGTTTATATCTCATATTCAGGCTCAAAACACCCGAAAATTCGATATTTTGGGGTACTTGAAACGATCTGTACATGCCTACTCCGTGTTAGAGTATATTCAAAATAGAGCCCCAAAACATGCTGAAAATCGATATTTTAGGTGCCCAAAGTCAATATGTGCATGCATCTTCTGTACCCGTTTATATCTCAAATTCAGGCTCAAAACACCCGAACATTCAATATTTTGGGGTCCCAGAAGCGATCTCTACATACCTACTCATTGCAAGAATATTTTCAAATTATAGGTCCAAAACATGCTAAATATCGATATTTTAGGTGCCTAAAGTTGATATCTCAAATTCAGGCCCAAAACACCCGAAAATTCGATATTTTGGGGTCCAAGAAGTGATCTGTACAGCCAACTCCGTGTTAGAGTATTTTCAAAATACAAGCCAAAAACATACTGAAAATCGATCTTTTAGGTGCCCAAAAGTCGATATGTGCATGCATTTTCTGTACCCGTTTATATCTCAAATTTTGGCTCAAAACAAACGAAAATTCGATATTTTGGGGTCCCAGAAGCGATCTGTACATGCCTACTTCGTGTTAGAGTATTTTCAAAATACAGGCCCAAAACATGCTAAAAATCTATATTTTAGGTGCCCAAAGTCGATATCTCAAATTAAGGCTCAAAACACCCGAAAATTTGATATTTTTGGGTCCCAGAAGCGATCTGTACATGCCTACTCAGTGCTAGAAAATTTTCAAAATATAGGTCCAAAACATGCTAAAAATCGATATTTTAGGTGCCCAAAGTCGATATCACAAATTCAGGCCCAAAACACCCGAAAATTCGATATTTTTGGTTCTAGAAGCGATCTGTAGGTGCCTACTCAGTGCTAGAATGTTTTCAAAATATAGGCTCAAACCATGCTAAAAATCGATATTTTAAGTGTCCAAAGTCGATATGTGCATGCATCTTCTCTGTACCCGTTTATATCTCAAATTCAGGCTCAAAACACCCGAAACTTCGGGATTTTTGAGTCCTAGAAGCGATCTGTACATGCCTGCTCCTAGTTAGAATGTTTTCAAGATACAGACCCAAAACATGCTCAAAATCGATATTTTAGGTGCCCAAAGTCAATATGTGCATGCATCTTCAGTACACGTTTATATCTCAAATTCAGGCTCAAAACACCCGAAAATTCGATATTTTGGGGTCCCAGAAGCGATTTGTACATGCCTACTCAGTGCTAGTATGTTTTCAAAATATAGGCCCAAAACATGCTAAAAATCGATATTTTAGGTGCCCAAAGTCGATATCTCAAATTCAGGCCCAAAACACGCGAAAATTCGATATTTTTTGGTCCCAGAAGCGATCTGTACATGCCTACTCAGATACAGGCCCAAAACATGCTGAAAACCGATATTTTAGGTGCCCAAAGTCAATATGTGTATGCATCTTCTGCACCCGTTTATATCCCAAATTCAACCATAAAACACCCGAAAATTCGATATTTTTTTTTCCCAGAAGCGATCTGTACATGCCTACTGAGTGCTAGAATATTTTCAAAATATAGGCCCAAAACATGTTGAAAATCGCTAGTTTAGGTGCCCAAAGTCAATATGTGTATGCATCTTCTGTACCCGTTTATATCAAAAATTCAACCTCAAAACACCCTAAAATTCGATATTTTGGGTCCAAGAAGCGATCTGCACATGCCTAGTCCTAGTTAGAATGTTTTCAAGATACAGACCCAAAACATGCTCAAAATCGATATTTTAGGTGCCCAAAGTCAATACGTGCATGCATCTTCTGCACCAGATTATATTCCAAATTCATCCTCAAAATAGCCGAAAATACGATATTTTAGGTTCCCAGAAGCGATCTGTACATGCCTATTCAGTGCTAGAATGTTTTCAAAATATAGGCTCAAAACATGCTAAAAATCGATATTTTAATTGTCCAAAGTCGATATGTGCATGCATCTTTTGCACCCGTTTATATCCCAAATTTAACCTCAAAACACCCGAATATTCGATATTTTGGGGTCCCACAAGCGAACTGTACATGCCTACTCCGTGTTAGAGTATTTTCAAAATACAGGCACAAAACATACTGAAAATCGATCTTTTACGTGCCCAAAAGTCGATATGAGCATGCATCTTCTGTACCCGTTTATATTTCAAATTCAGCTCCAAACACCCGAAAATTTGATATTTTGGGGTCCCAGAAGCAATCTGTACATGCCTAGTCAGATACAGGCCCAAAACATTCTGAAAATCGATATTTTAGGTGCCCAAAGTCAATATGTGTATGCATCTTCTGCACCCGTTTATATCCCAAATTCAACCTTAAAAACACCCGAAAATTTTACATTTTTGGATCCCAGAAGCGATCTGTACATGCCTACTCGGTGCTAGAATATTTTCAAAATATAGGCTCAAAACATGCTAAAAATCGATATTTTATGTGTCCAAAGTCGATATGTGCATGGATTTTCTGTACCCGTTTATATCTCAAATTCAGGCTCAAAACACCCGAAAATTCGGTATTTTTGGGTCCTAGAAGCTATCTGTACATGCCTACTCCGTGCTAGAGTATTTTCAAAATACAGGCTCAAAACATGTTGAAAATCGATATTTTAGGTGCCCAAAGTCAATATGTGTATGCATCTTCTGCACCCGTTTATATCCTAATTTCAACCTCAAAACACCCGAAAATTCGATATTGTGGGGTCGCAGATGCGATCTGTACATGCCTACCCCGTGTTATAGAATTTTCTGAATACAGGTGCAAAACATGCTAAAAATCGATCTTTTAGGTGCCCAAAGTCAATATGTGCATGGATCTTCTATCCCCGTTAATATCTCAAATTCAGGCTCAAAACACCCGAAAATTCGGTATTTTTGGGTCCTAGAAGCGATCTGTACATGCCTACTCCGTGTTAGAGTATTTTCCAAAATACAGGCCAAAAACATGTTGAAAATCGATATTTTAGGTGCCCAAAGTCAATATGTGTATGCATCTTCTATACCCGTTTATATCTCAAATTCAACCTCAAAACACCCGAAAATTCGATATTTTGAGGTCCCAGAAGCGATCGATACATGCCTAATCCTTGTTAGAGTATTTTTTAAATACAGGCAAAAAACATGCTGAAAATCGATCTTTTAGGTGCCCAAAGTCAATATGTGTATGCATCTTCTGTACCCGTTTATATCCTAAATTCAGGCTCCAAACACCCGAATATTTGATATTTTGGGGTCCCAGAAGCGATCTGTACATGCTTACTCAGATAAAGGCCAAAAACATGCTGAAAATCGATATTTTAGGTGCACAAAGTCAATATGTGTATGCATCTTCTTCACCCGTTTATATCCCAAATTCAACCTCAAAACACCCGAAAATTCGATATTTTTGGGTCCCAGAAGCGATCTGTACATGCCTACTCAGTGCTAGAATGTTTTCAAAATATAGGCTCAAACCATGCTAAACATCGATATTTTAAGTGATCAAAGTCGATATGTGCTTGCATCTTCTCTGTACCCGTTTATATCTCAAATTCAGGCTCAAAACACCCGAAACTTCGGGATTTTTGAGTCCAAGAAGCGATCTGTACATGCCTACTCCTAGTTAGAATGTTTTCATGATACAGAACAAAACTTTCTCAAAATCGATATTATAGGTGCCCAAAAGTCGATATGTGCATGCATCTTCAGTACACGTTTATATTTTATATTCTGGCTCAAAACACCCGAAAAATCGATATTTTGAGGTCCCAGAAGCGATCTGTAAAAGCCTACTCCGTGTTAGAGTATTTTCAAAATACGGGCCCAAAAAATGCTGAAAATCGATATTTTAGGTGCCCAAAGTCAATATGCGCATTCATCTTCTGTACCAGTTTATATATTTTAAATTCAGGCTCAAAAAACCCGAAAATTCGTTATTTTGGGGTCCCAGATGCGATCTGTACATGCCTACTCCGTGTTAGAGTATTTTCAAAATACAGGCCCAAAATATACTGAAAATCGATCTTTTAGGTTCCCAAAAGTCGATATGAGCATGCATCTTCTGTACCCGTTTATATTTCAATTTCAGCTCCAAACACCCGAAAATTTGATATTTTGGTTTCCCAGAAGCGATCTGTACATGCCTAGTCAGATACAGGCCCAAAACATTCTGAAAATCGATATTTTAGGTGCCCAAAGTCAATATGTGTATGCATCTTCTGTACCCGTTTGCATCCCAAATTCAACCTTAAAAACACCCGAAAATTTTATATTTTTGGATCCCAGAAGCGATCTGTACATGCCTACTCAGTGCTAGAATATTTTCAAAATATAGGCTCAAAACATGCTAAAAATCGATATTTTATGTGTCCAAAGTCGATATGTGCATGGATCTTCTGTACCCGTTTATATCTCAAATTCAGGCTCAAAACACCCGAAAATTCGGTATTTTTGGGTCCTAGAAGCGATCTGTACATGCCTACTCCGTGTTAGAGTATTTTCAAAACACTGGCTCAAAACATGTTGAAAATCTATATTTTAGGTGCCCAAAGTTAATATGTGTATGCATCTTCTGCACCCGTTTATATCCCAATTTCAACCTCAAAACATCCGAAAATTCGATATTTTGGGGTCCCAGAAGCGATCTGTACATGCCTACTCAGTGCTAGAATGTTTTCAAAATATAGGCTCAAAACATGCTAAAAATCGATATTTTAATTGTCCAAAGTCGATATGTGCATGTATCTTCAGTACCCGTTTATATCTCAAATTCAGGCTTAACACACCCGAAAATACGATATTTTGGGGTCCCTGAAGCGATCTGCACATGCCTACTCAGTGCTAGAATATTTTCAAAATATAGACCGAAAACATGCTAAAAATCGATATTTTAGGTGCCTAAAGTCGATATCTCAAATTCAGGCCCAAAACACCCGAAAATTCCATATTTTGGGGTCCCAGAAGCAAACTGTACATGCCTACTCCGTGTTAGAGTATTTTCAAAATATAGGCCCAAAACATACTGAAATCGATCTTTTAGGTGCCCAAAAGTCGATATGTGCATGCATCATCTGTACCCGTTTATATCTCAAATTCAACCTCAAAACACTCAAAAATTCGATATTTTAGGGTCCCAGAAGCGATCTGTACATGCCTACTCAGTGCTAGAATGTTATCAAAATATAGGCTCAAAACATGCTAAAAATCGATATTTTTAGTGTCCAAAGTCGATCTTCTGTACCCTTTTATATCTGAAATTCAGGCTCAAAAAATCCGAAAATTCGATATTTTTGGGTCCTACAAGCGATATGTACATGCCTACTCCTAGTTAGAATGTTTTCAAGATACAGACCCAAAACATGCTCAAAATCGATATTTTAGGTGCCCAAAAGTTGAAATGTGCATGCATCTTCAGTACCCGTTTATATCTCAAATTCAGGCTCAAAACACCCGAAAATTCGATATTTTGAGGTCCCAGAAGCGATCGATACATGCCTACCCCGTGTTAGTGTATTTCTTTAAATACAGGCACAAAACATGCTGAAAATCGATCTTTTAGGTGCCCAAAGTCAATATGTGTATGCATCTTCTGCACCCGTTTATATCCCAAATTCAACTTCAAAACACCCGAAAATTCGATATTTTTGGGTCCCAGAAGCGATCTGTACATGCCTACTCAGTGCTAGAATGTTTTCAAAATATAGGCTGAAAACATGCAAAAAATCGATATTTTAAGTGTCCAAAGTCGATATGTGCATGCATCTTCTGTACCCGTTTATATCTCAAATTCAAGCTCAAAACATTCGAAAATTCGATATTTTGAGGTTCCAGAAGCGATCTCCACAGGCCTACTCCGTGTTAGAGTATTTTTTTTAAATACAGGCCCAAAACATACTAAAAATCGATCTTTTAGGTGCCTAAAAGTCGATATGTGCATGCATCTTCTGTACCCGTTTATATCTCAAATTCAACCTCAAAACACTCGAAAATTCGATATTTTTGGCTCCCAGAAGCGATCTGTACATGCCTACTCAGTGCTAGAATGTTTTTGAAATATAGGCTCAAAACATGCTAAAAATCGATATTTTTAGTGTCAAAAGTCGATCTTCTGTGCCCGTTTATATCTCAAATTCAGGTTCCAAACACCCGGAAATTCGATATTTTAGGGTCCCAGAAGCGATCTGTACTGGCCTATTCAGATACAGGCCCAAAACATGCTGAAAATCGATATTTTAGGTGCCCAAAGTCAATATGCGCATGCATCTTCTGTACCCGTTTATATCTCAAATTCAGGCTCAAAACACCCGAAAATTTGATATTTTGGAGTCCCAGAAGCGATATGTACATGCCTACTCCGTATTAGAGTATTTTCAAAATACAGGCCCAAAACATACTGAAAATCGATCTTTTAGGTGCCCAAAAGTCGATATGTGCTTGCATCTTCTGTACCCGTTTATATCTCAAATTCAGGCTACAAACACCCGAAAATTTGATATTTTGGGGTCTCAAAAGCGATCTGTACATGCCTACTCAGTGCTAGAACATTTTCAAAATATAGGCTCAAAATATGCTAAAAATCGATATTTTTAGTGTCAAAAGTCGATCTTCTGTAACCGTTTATATCTTAAATTCAGGCTCAAAACACTCGAAAATTCGGTATTTTTGGGTCCTAGAAGCGATATGTACATGCCTACTCCTAGTTAGAATGTTTTCATGATACAAACCCAAAACATGCTCAAAATTGATATTTTAGGTGCCCAAAAGTTGATATGTGCATGCATCTTCAGTACCCGTTTATATATCAAATTCAGGGTCAAAACACCCAAAAATTCGATATTTTGGGGTCCCAGAAGCGATCTGTACATGCCTACTCACTGCTAGAATATTTTCAAAATATAGTCCCAAAACATGCTAAAAATCAATATTTTAGGTGCCCAAAGTCGATATCACAAATTCAGGCCCAAAACACCCGAAAATTCGATATTTTGGGGTCCCAGAAGCGATCTGTACATGCCTATTCCGTATTAGAGTATTTTCAAAATACAGGCCGAAAACATACTGAAAATTGATCTTTTAGGTGCATAAAAGTCTATATGTGCATGCATCTTCTGTACCCGTTTATATCTCTAATTCAGGTTAAAAACACCCGAAAATTCGATATTTTTGGGTCCCTGAAGCGATCTGCACATGCCTACTCATTGCTAGAATATTTTCAAAATATAGACCCAAAACATGCTAAAAATCGATATTGTAGGTGCCTAGAGTCGATATATCAAATTCAGGCCCAAAATACCCTAAAATTCGATATTTTGGGGTCCCAGAAGCGATCTGTACATGCCTACTCCGTGTTAGAGTATTTTCAAAATACAGGCCCAAAACATACTGTAAATCGATCTTTTAGGTGCCCAAAAGTCGATATGTGCATGCATCTTCTGTACCCGTTTATATCTCAAATTCAACCTCAAAACACCCTAAAATTCGATATTTTAGGGTCCCAGAAGCGATCTGTACATGCCTACTCAGTGCTAGAATGTTTTCAAGATACAGACCCAAAACATGCTCAAAATCGATATTTTAGGTGCCCAAAAGTTGATATGTGCATGCATCTTCAGTACCCGTTTATATATCAAATTCAGGGTCAAAATACCCAAAAATTCGATATTTTGGGGTCCCAGAAGCAATCTGTACATGCCTACTCACTGCTAAAATATTTTCAAAATATAGTCCCAAAACATGCTAAAAATCGATATTTTAGGTGCCCAAAGTCGATATCTCAAATTCAGGCCCAAAACACCCGAAAATTCGATATTTTGGGGTCCCAGAAGCGATCTGTACATGCCTACTCCGTATTAGAGTATTTTCAAAATACAGGCCCAAAACATACTGAGAATTGATCTTTTAGGTGCATAAAAGTCGATATGTGCATGCATCTTCTGTACCCGTTTATATCTCAAATTCAGGTTCCAAACACCCGGAAATTCGATATTTTGGGGTCTCAGAAGCGATCTGTACTGGCCTATTCAGATACAGGCCCAAAACATGCTGAAAAGCGATATTTTAGGTGCCCAAAGTCAATATGTGCATGCATCTTCAGTACCCGTTTATATCTCTAATTCAGGCCCAAAGCACTCGAAAATTCTATATTTTGGGGTCCCAAAAGCGATCTGTACATGCCTACTCAGTGCTAGAATGTTTTCAAAATATAGGTTTAAAACATGCTAAAAATCGATATTTTAAGTGTTCAAAGTCGATATGTGAATGCATCTTCTGTACCCGTTTATATCTCAAATTCAGCCTCAAAACACCAGAAAATTAGATATTTTGGGGTCCCAGAAGCGAACTGTACATGCCTACTCAGATACAGGTCCTAAACATGCTGAAAATCGATATTTTAGGTGCCCAAAGTCAATATGTGTATGCATCTTCTGCACCCGTTTATATTCCAAATTCAACCTCAAAACATCCAAAAATTCGATATTTTTAGGTCCCAGAAGCGATTTGTACATGCCTACTCAGTGCTAGATTATTCTCAAAATATAGGCCCAAAACATGCTAAAAATCGATATTTTAGGTGCCCAAAGTCGATATCTGAAATTCAGGCCAAAAACACCTTAAAACTCGATATTTTGGGATCCCAGAAGCCATCTGTATATGCCTACTCCGTGTTAGAGCATTTTCAAAATACAGGCCCAAAACATGTTGAAAATCGCTAGTTTAGGTGCCCAAAGTCAATATGTGTATGCATCTTCTGTACCCGTTTATATCAAAAATTCAACCTCAAAACACCCTAAAATTCGATATTTTGGTTCCAAGAAGCGATCTGTACATGCCTACTCAGTGCTAGAATGTTTTCAAAGTAAAGGCTGAAAACATGCTAAAAATCGATATTTTAAGTGTCTATAGTCGATATGTACATGCATCTTCTGTAACCGTTTATATCTCAAATTCAGGTTCAAAACACCTGAAAATTCGGTATTTTGGGACCTAGAAGCGAACTGTACATGCTTACACCTAGTGAGAATGTTTTCAAGATACAGACCGAAAACATGCTCAAAATCGATATTTTAGGTGCCCAAAAGTCGATATGTGCATGCATCTTCAGTACCCGTTTATATCTCAAATTAAGGCTCAAAACACCCGAAAATTCGATATTTTGGGGTCCCAGAAGCGATCTGTAGATGCCTACTCTGTGTTTTAGTATTTTCAAAATACAGGCCCAAAACATGCTGAAAATCTATATTTTAGGTGCCCAAAGTCAAAATGTGCATGCATCATCTGTACCCGTTTATATTTCAAATTCAGGCTCAAAACACCCGAAAATTCGGTATTTTTGGATTCTAGACGCGATCTGTACATGCCTACTCCTAGTTAGAATGTTTTCAAGATACAGACCCAAAACATGCTCAAAATCGATATTTTAGGTGCCCAAAAGTCAATATGTGCATGCATCTTCTGTACCCGTTTATATCTCTAATTCAGGCTGAAAACACCCGAAAAATCGATATTTTCGGTTCCCAGAAGCGAACTGTACATTCCTACTCCGTGTTAGAGTATTTTCAATATACAGGCCCAAAACATACTGAAAATCGATATTTTAGGTGACCAAAGTCAATATGTGTATGCATCTTATGCACCCGTTTATATCCCAAATTCAACCTCAAAACACCCGAAAATTCGATATTTTTGGGGTCCCAGAAGCGAACTGTACATGCCTAGTCAGTGCTAGAATGTTTTCAAAATATATATATATATGCTTAAAACATGCTAAAAATCGATATTTTGAATGTCCAAAGTTGATATGTGCAAGCATCTTTTGTACCCATTTATATCATAAATTCAGGATCAAAACACCCGAAAATTCGATATTTTGGGGTCCCAGAAGTAATCTGTACTTACCTACTTAGTGCAAAAATATTTTCAAAATATAGGCCCATATCATACTGAAAATCGAACTTTTAGGTGGCCAAAAGTCGATATGTGAATGCATCTTCTGTACCCGTTTATATCTCAAATTCAGGCTCCAAACACCCGAAAATTCGATATTTTTTGGTCCCAGAAGCGATCTGTACAAGCCTACTCAGATACAGGCCCAAAACATGCTGAAAATCGATATTTTAGGTGCCCAAAGTTAATATGCGTATGCATCTTCTGCACTCGTTACATCTCAAATTTAACCTCAAAACACCCGAAAAATCGATATTTTTGGGTCCCAGAAGCGATCTGTACATGCCGACTCAGTGCTAGAAGGTTTTCAAAATATGGGTTCAAAACATGCTAAAAATAGGTATTTTAAGTGTCCAAAGTCGATATGTGTATGCATCTTCTGTACCCGTTTATATCTCAAAATCACGCTCAAAACACCCGAAAATTCGGTATTTTTTTGTCCTAGAAGCGATCTGTACATGCCTACTCCTAGTTATAATGTTCTCAAGATACATACCCAAAACATGCTCAAAATCGATATTTTAGTGGCCCAAAAGTCGATATGTTCATGCATCTTCAGTACCCGTTTATATCTCAAATTCAGGCTCAAAACACCCGAAAATTCGATAATTTGGAGTGCCAGAAGCGATCTGTACATGCCTACTCTGTGTTAGAGTATTTTCAAATATAGGCTCAAAACATGCTAAAAATCGAAATTTTAGGTGCCCAAAGTCGATATCTCAAATTCAGGCCCAAAACACCCGAAAATTCGATATTTTGGGGTCCCAGAAGCGATCTGTACATACCTACTCCGTGTTAGAGTATTTTCAAAATACAGGCCCAAAACATACAGAAAATCGATATTTTAGGTGCCCAAAAGTCTATATGTGCATGCATCTTCTGCACTCGTTTATATCTCAAATTCAACCTCAAAACACCCGAAAATTCGATATTTTGGGGTCCTAGAAGCGATCGGTACATGCCTACTCAGATACAGGGCCAAAACATGCTAAAAATCGATATTTTAGGTGCCCAAAGTTAATATGTGTATGAATCTTCTGCACTCGTTTATATTTCAAATTCAACCTCACAACACCCGAAAATTCGATATTTTTGGATCCCAGAAGCGATCTGTGAATGCCTACTCAGTGCTAGAATGTTTTCAAAATATAGGCTCAAAACATGCTAAAAATAGATATTTTAAGTGTCCAAAGTCGATATGTGCATGCATCTTCTGTACCCGTTTATATCTCAAATTCAAGCTCAAAACTCCCGAAAATTCGATATTTTTTTGTCCTAGAAGCGATCTGTACATGCCTACTCCTAGTTAGAATGTTTTCAAGATACAGACCCAAAACATGCTTAAAATCGATATTTTAGTGGCCGAAAAGTCGATATGTTCATGCATCTTCAGTACCCGTTTATATCTCAAATTCAAGCTCAAAACACCCAAAAATTCGATATTTTGTAGTGCCAGAAGCGATCTGCACATGCCTACTCTGGGTTAGAGTATTTTCAAATATAGGCCCAAAACATTCTAAAAATCGAAATATTAGTTGCCCAAAGTAGATATCTCAAATTCAGGCCCAAAACACCCGAAAATTCGATATTTTGGGGTCAGAGAAGCGATCTGTACATACCTACTCCGTTTTAGAGTATTTTCAAAATACAGGCCCAAAACATACAGAAAATCGATATTTTAGGAACCCAAAAGTCGATATGTGCATGCATCTTCTGTTCCTGTTTATACCTCAAATTCAGGCTCCAAAAACCCGAAAATTCGATATTTTTTGGTCCTAGAAGTGATCTTTACTTGCCTACTCCGAGTTAGAGTATTTTCAAAATACAGGCCCAAAAAATGCTGAAAATCGATATTTTAGGTGACCAAAGTCAATATGTGTATGCATCTTCTGCACCCGTTTATATCCCAAATTCAGGATCAAAACACCCGAAAATTTGATATTTTGTGGTTCCAGAAGCGATCTGTACATGCCTACTCAGTGCTAGAATATTTTCAAAATATAGGCCCAAAACATGCTAAAAATCGATATTTTGGGTGACCAAAGTCGATATCTCAAATTCAGGCCCAAAACACCCGAAAATTCGATATTTTGGGGTCCCAGAAGCGATCTGTACTTGCCTACTCCGTGTTAGAGTATTTTTTTAAATACAGGCCCATAACATGCTACAATATCGATATTTTAGGTGACCAAAGTCAATATGTGTATGCATCTTCTGCACCCGTTTATATCTCAAATTCAACCTCAAAACACCCGAAAACTCGATATTTTGGGGTACCAGAAGCGAACTGTACATGCCTACTCCGTGTTAGAGTATTTTCAAAATACCGGCCCATATCATACTGAAAATCGATCTTTTAGGTGCCCAAAAGTCGATATGTGCATGCATCTTCTGTACCCGTTTATATCTCAAATTCAGGCTCCAAACACCCAAAAATTCGATATTTTGGGGTCCCAGAAGCGATCTGTACATGCCTATTCAGATACAGGCCCAAAACATGCTGAAAATCGATATTTTAGGTGCCCAAAGTTAATATGTGTATGCATCTTCTGCACTCGTTTTTATCTCAAATTCAACTTTAAAACACACGAAAATTCGATATTTTGAGGTCCCAGAAGCAATCTGTACTTGCCTACTCCGTGTTAGAGTATTTTAAAAATACAGGTCCAAAACATGCTGAAAATCGATATTTTAGTTGACCAAAGTCAATACGTGTATACATCTTCTGCACCCGTTTATATCCCAAATTCAACCTAAAAAAACCCGAACATTCGGTATTTTTGGGTCCTAGAAGCGATCTGTACATGCCTACTCTTAGTTAGAATGTTTTCAAGATACAGACCCAAAACATGCTCAAAATCGATATTTTAGTGGCCCAAAAGTCGATATGTGCATGCATCTTCTGTACCCGTTTATATCTCAAATTCAGGATCAAAACACCCGAAAATTTGATATTTTGTGGTCCCAGAAGCGATCTGTACATGCCTACTCAGTGCTAGAATATTTTCAAAATATAGGCCCAAAACATGCTAAAAATCGATATTTTAGGTGCCCAAAGTCGATATCTCAAATTCAGGCCCAAAACACCCGAAATATTGATATTTTGGGGTTCCTGAAGCGATCTGTACTTGCCTACTCCGTGTTAGAGTATTTTCAAAATACAGGCCCATAACATGCTGAAAATCGATATTTTAGGTGACCAAATTCAATATGTGTATGCATCTTCTGCACCCGTTTATATCCCAAATTCAACCTCAAAACACCCGAAAATTCGATATTTTTTGGGTCCCAGAAGCGAACTGTACATGCCTAGTCAGTGCAAGAATATTTTCAAAATATAGGCTCAAAACATGCTAAAAATCGATATTTTAAGTGTCCAAAGTCGATATGTGCATGCATCTTCTGTACCCGTTTATATCTCAAATTCAGGATCAAAACACCCGAAAATTCGAAATTTTGTGGTCCCAGAAGCGATCTGTACATGCCTACTCAGTGCTAGAATATTTTCAAAATATAGGCCCAAAACATGCTAAAAATCGATATTTTAGGTGCCCAAAGTCGATATCTCAAATTCAGGCCCAAGACACCCGAAAATTCGATATTTTGGGGTTCCAGAAGCGATCTGTACTTGCCTACTCCGTGTTAGAGTATTTTCAAAATACAGGCCCAAAACATGCTGAAAATCGATATTTTAGGTGACCAAAGTCAATATGTGTATGCATGTTCTGCACCCGTTTATATCCCAAATTCAACCTCAAAACACCCGAAAATTCGATATTTTTAGTGTCCCAGAAGCGAACTGTACATGCCTAGTCAGTGCTAGAATGTTTTCAAAATATAGGCTCAAAACATGCTAAAAATCGATATTTTAAGTGTCCAAAGTCGATATGTGCATGCATCTTCTGTACCCGTTTATATCTCAAATTCAGGATCAAAACACCCGAAAATTCGATATTTTGGGGTCCCAGAAGTGATCTGTACATGTCTACTTAGTGCTAGAATATTTTCAAAATATAGGCCCAAAACATGCTAAAAATCGATATTTATGTGCCCAAAGTCGATATCTCAAATTCAGGCCCAAAACACCCGAAAATTCGATATTTTGGGGTCCCACAAGCGAACTGTAGATGCCTACTCCGTGTTAGAGTATTTTCAAAATACAGGCCCATATCATACTGAAAATCGATCTTTTAGGTGCCCAAAAGTCGATATGTGCATGCATCTTCTGTACCCGTTTATATCTCAAATTCAGGCTCCAAACACCCGAAAAATTGATATTTTGGGGTCCAAGAAGCGATCTGTACATGCCTACTCAGATACAGGCCCAAAACATGCTGAAAATCGATATTTTAGGTGCCCAAAGTTAATAAGTGTATGCATCTTCTGCACCCGTTTATATCCCAAATTCAACCTAAAAAAACCCGAACATTCGGTTTTTTTGGGTCCTAGAAGCGATCTGTACATGCCTACTCTTAGTTAGAATGTTTTCAAGATACAGACCCAAAACATGCTCAAAATCGATATTTTAGGTGCCCAAAAGTCGATATGTGCATGCATCTTCTGTACCCGTTTATATCTAAAATTCAGGATCAAAACACCCGAAAATTTGATATTTTGTGGTCCCTGAAGCGATCTGTACATGCCTACTCAGTGCTAGAATATTTTCAAAATATAGGCCCAAAACATGCTAAATATCGATATTTTAGGTGCCCAAAGTCGATATCTCAAAATCAGGCCCAAAACACCCGAAAATTCGATATTTTAGGGTCCCAGAAAAGATCTGTACATGCCTACTCAGTGCTAGAAGGTTTTTTAAAATATAGGCTCAAAACATGCTAAAAATCGATATTTTAAGTGTCCAAAGTCGATATGTGCATGCATCTACTGTACCCGTTTATATCTCAAATTCAGGATCAAAACTCCCGAAAATTCGATATTTTGGGGTCCCAGAAGTGATCTGTACATGCCTACTCAGTGCTAGAATGTTTTCAAAATATAGGCTCAAAACATGCTAAAAATCGATATTTTAGGTGCCTAAAGTCGATATCTCAAATTCAGGCCCAAAACACCCGAAAATTTTATATTTTGGGGTCCCACAAGCGAACTGTACACGCCTACTCTGTGTCAGAGTATTTTCAAAATACAGGCCCATAACATACTGAAAATCGATCTTTTAGGTGCCCAAAAGTCGATATGGGCATGCATCTTCTGTACCCGTTTATATCTCAAATTCAGGCTCCTAACACCCGAACATTCGATATTTTGGGGTCCCAGAAGCGATCTGTACTTGCCTACTCCATGTTAGAGTATTTTCAAAATACAGGCCCAAAACATGCTGAAAATCGATATTTTAGGTGACCAAAGTCAATACGTGTATGCATCTTCTGCACCCGTTTATATCCCAAATTCAACCTAAAAAAACCCGAACATTCGGTATTTTTGGGTCCTAGAAGCGATCTGTACATGCCTACTCTTAGTTAGAATGTTTTCAAGATACAGACCCAAAACATGCTCAAAATCGATATTTTAGTGGCCCAAAAGTCGATATGTGCATGCATCTTCTGTACCCGTTTATATCTCAAATTCAGGATCAAAACACCCGAAAATTCGGTATTTTGTGGTCCCAGAAGCGATCTGTACATGCCTACTCAGTGCTAGAATATTTTCAAAATATAGGCCCAAAACATGCTAAAAATCGATATTTTAGGTGCCCAAAGTCGATATCTCAAATTCAGGCCCAAAACACCCGAAATATTGATATTTTGGGGTTCCAGAAGCGATCTGTACTTGCCTACTCCGTGTTAGAGTATTTTCAAAATACAGGCCCATAACATGCTGAAAATCGATATTTTAGGTGACCAAATTCAATATGTGTATGCATCTTCTGCACCCGTTTATATCCCAAATTCAAGCTCAAAACACCCGAAAATTCGATATTTTTTGAGTCCCAGAAGCGAACTGTACATGCCTAGTCAGTGCTAGAATATTTTCAAAATATAGGCTCAAAACATGCTAAAAATCGATATTTTAAGTGTCCAAAGTCGATATGTGCATGCATCTTCTGTACCCGTTTATATCTCAAATTCAGGATCAAAACACCCGAAAATTCGATATTTTGTGGTCCCAGAAGCGATCTGTACATGCCTACTCAGTGCTAGAATATTTTCAAAATATATGCCCAAAACATGCTAAATATCGATATTTTAGGTGCCCAAAGTCGATATCTCAAATTCAGGCCCAAAACACCCGAAATATTGATATTTTGGGGTTCCAGAAGCGATCTGTACTTGCCTACTCCGTGTTAGAGTATTTTCAAAATACAGGCACATAACATGCTGAAAATCGATATTTTAGGTGACCAAATTCAATATGTGTATGCATCTTCTTCACCCGTTTATATCCCAAATTCAACCTCAAAACACCCGAAAATTCGATATTTTTTGGGTCCCAGAAGCGAACTGTACATGCCTAGTCATTGCTAGAATATTTTCAAAATATAGGCTCAAAACATGCTAAAAATCGATATTTTAAGTGTCCAAAGTCGATATGTGCATGCATCTTCTGTACCCGTTTATATCTCAAATTCAGGATCAAAACACCCGAAAATTCTATATTTTGTGGTCCCAGAAGCGATCTGTACATGCCTACTCAGTGCTAGAATATTTTCAAAATATAGGCCCAAAACATGCTAAAAAACGATATTTTAGGTGCCCAAAGTCGATATCTCAAATTCAGGCCCAAAACACCCGAAAATTCGATATTTTGGGGTTCCAGAAGCGATCTGTACTTGCCTACTCCGTGTTAGAGTTTTTTCAAAATACAGGCCCATAACATGCTGAAAATCGATATTTTAGGTGACCAAAGTCAATATGTGTATGCATGTTCTGCACCCGTTTATATCCCAAATTCAACCTCAAAACACCCGAAAATTCGATATTTTTTGGGTCCCAGAAGCGAACTGTACATGCCTAGTCAGTGCTAGAATGTTTTCAAAATATAGGCTCAAAACATGCTAAAAATCGGTATTTTAAGTGTCCAAAGTCGATATGTGCATACATCTTTTGTACCCGTTTATATCTCAAATTCAGGATCAAAACACCCGAAAATTCGATATTTTGGGGTCCCAGAAGTGATCTGTACATGTCTACTTAGTGCTAGAATATTTTCAAAATATAGGCCCAAAACATGCTAAAAATCGATATTTTATGTGCCCAAAGTCGATATCTCAAATTCAGGCCCAAAACACCCGAAAATTCGATATTTTGGGGTCCCACAAGCGAACTGTAGATGCCTACTCCGTGTTAGAGTATTTTCAAAATACAGGCCCATATCATACTGAAAATCGATCTTTTAGGTGCCCAAAAGTCGATATGTGCATGCATCTTCTGTACCCGTTTATATCTCAAATTCAGGCTCCAAACACCCGAAAAATTGATATTTTGGGGTCCAAGAAACGATCTGTACATGCCTACTCAGATACAGGCCCAAAACATGCTGAAAATCGATATTTTAGGTGCCCAAAGTTAATAAGTGTATGCATCTTCTGCACCCGTTTATATCCCAAATTCAACCTAAAAAAACCCGAACATTCGGTATTTTTTTGTCCTAGAAGCGATCTGTACATGCCTACTCTTAGTTAGAATGTTTTCAAGATACAGACCCAAAACATGCTCAAAATCGATATTTTAGGTGCCCAAAAGTCGATATGTGCATGCATCTTCTGTACCCGTTTATATCTCAAATTCAGTGTCAAAACACCCGAAAATTTGATATTTTGTGGTCCCTGAAGCGATCTGTACATGCCTACTCAGTGCTAGAATATTTTCAAAATATAGGCCCAAAACATGCTAAAAATCGATATTTTAGGTGCCCAAAGTCGATATCTCAAATTCAGGCCCAAAACACCCGAAATACTGATATTTTGGGGTTCCAGAAGCGATCTGTACTTGCCTACTCCGTGTTAGAGTATTTTCAAAATACAGGCCCATAACATGCTGAAAATCGATATTTTAGGTGACCAAATTCAATATGTGTATGCATCTTCTGCACCCGTTTATATCCCAAATTCAACCTCAAAACACCCGAAAATTCGATATTTTTTTGGGTCCCAGAAGCGAACTGTACATGCCTAGTCAGTGCTAGAATATTTTCAAAATATAGGCTCAAAATATGCTAAAAATCGATATTTTAAGTGTCCAAAGTCGATATGTGCATGCATCTTCTGTACCCGTTTATATCTCAAATTCAGGATCAAAACACCCGAAAATTCGATATTTTGTGGTCCCAGAAGCGATCTGTACATGCCTACTCAGTGCTAGAATATTTTCAAAATATAGGCCCAAAACATGCTAAAAATCGATATTTTAGGTGCCCAAAGTCGATATCTCAAATTCAGGCCCAAAACACCCGAAAATTCGATATTTTGGGGTTCCAGAAGCGATCTGTACTTGCCTACTCCGTGTTAGAGTTTTTTCAAAATACAGACCCATAACATGCTGAAAATCGATATTTTAGGTGACCAAAGTCAATATGTGTATGCATGTTCTGCACCCGTTTATATCCCAAATTCAACCTCAAAACACCCGAAAATTCGATATTTTTTGGGTCCCAGAAGCGAACTGTACATGCCTAGTCAGTGCTAGAATGTTTTCAAAATATAGGCTCAAAACATGCTAAAAATCGATATTTTATGTGCCCAAAGTCGATATCTCAAATTCAGGCCCAAAACACCCGAAAATTCGATATTTTAGGGTCCCACAAGCGAACTGTAGATGCCTACTCCGTGTTAGAGTATTTTCAAAATACAGGCCCATATCATACTGAAAATCGATTTTTTAGGTGCCCAAAAGTCGATATGTGCATGCATCTTCTGTACCCGTTTATATCTCAAATTCAGGCTCCAAACACCCGAAAAATTGATATTTTGGGGTCCAAGAAACGATTTGTACATGCCTACTCAGATACAGGCCCAAAACATGCTGAAAATCGATATTTTAGGTGCCCAAAGTTAATAAGTGTATGCATCTTCTGCACCCGTTTATATCCCAAATTCAACCTAAAAAAACCCGAACATTCGGTATTTTTTTGTCCTAGAAGCGATCTGTACATGCCTACTCTTAGTTAGAATGTTTTCAAGATACAGACCCAAAACATGCTCAAAATCGATATTTTAGGTGCCCAAAAGTCGATATGTGCATGCATCTTCTGTACCCGTTTATATCTCAAATTCAGGATCAAAACACCCGAAAATTTGATATTTTGTGGTCCCTGAAGCGATCTGTACATGCCTACTCAGTGCTAGAATATTTTCAAAATATAGGCCCAAAACATGCTAAATATCGATATTTTAGGTGCCCAAAGTCGATATCTCAAAATCAGGCCCAAAACACCCGAAAATTCGATATTTTAGGGTCCCAGAAGCGATCTGTACATGCCTACTCAGTGCTAGAAGGTTTTCAAAATATAGGCTCAAAACATGCTAAAAATCGATATTTTAAGTGTCCAAAGTCGATATGTGCATGCATCTACTGTACCCGTTTATATCTCAAATTCAGGATCAAAACTCCCGAAAATTCGATATTTTGGGGTCCCAGAAGTGATCTGTACATGCCTACTCAGTGCTAGAATGTTTTCAAAATATAGGCTTAAAACATGCTAAAAATCGATATTTTAGGTGCCTAAAGTCGATATCTCAAATTCAGGCCCAAAACACCCGAAAATTCGATATTTTGGGGTTCCAGAAGCGATCTGTACTTGTCTACTCCGTGTTAGAGTTTTTTCAAAATACAGGCCCATAACATGCTGAAAATCGATATTTTAGGTGACCAAAGTCAATATGTGTATGCATGTTCTGCACCCGTTTATATCCCAAATTCAACCTTAAAACACCCGAAAATTCGATATTTTTTGGGTCCCAGAAGCGAACTGTACATGCCTAGTCAGTGCTAGAATGTTTTCAAAATATAGGCTCAAAACATGCTAAAAATCGATATTTTAAGTGTCCAAAGTCGATATGTGCATGCATCTTCTGTACCCGTTTATATCTCAAATTCAGGATCAAAACACCCGAAAATTCGATATTTTGGGGTCCCAGAAGTGATCTGTACATGTCTACTTAGTGCTTGAATATTTTCAAAATATAGGCCCAAAACATGCTAAAAATCGATATTTTATGTGCCCAAAGTCGATATCTCAAATTCAGGCCCAAAACACCCGAAAATTCGATATTTTGGGGTCCCACAAGCGAACTGTAGATGCTTACTCCGTGTTAGAGTATTTTCAAAATACAGGCCCATATCATACTGAAAATCGATCTTTTAGGTGCCCAAAAGTCGATATGTGCATGCATCTTCTGTACCCGTTTATATCTCAAATTCAGGCTCCAAACACCCGAAAAATTGATATTTTGGGGTCCAAGAAACGATCTGTACATGCCTACTCAGATACAGGCCCAAAACATGCTGAAAATCGATATTTTAGGTGCCCAAAGTTAATAAGTGTATGCATCTTCTGCACCCGTTTATATCCCAAATTCAACCTAAAAAAATACGAACATTCGGTATTTTTTTTTCCTAGAAGCGATCTGTACATGCCTACTCTTAGTTAGAATGTTTTCAAGATACAGACCCAAAACATGCTCAAAATCGATATTTTAGGTGCCCAAAAGTCGATATGTGCATGCATCTTCTGTACCCGTTTATATCTCAAATTCAGGATCAAAACACCCGAAAATTTGATATTTTGTTGTCCCTGAAGCGATCTGTACATGCCTACTCAGTGCTAGAATATTTTCAAAATATAGGCCCAAAACATGCTAAATATCGATATTTTAGGTGCCCAAAGTCGATATCTCAAAATCAGGCCCAAAACACCCGAAAATTCGATATTTTAGGGTCCCAGAAGCGATCTGTACATGCCTACTCAGTGCTAGAAGGTTTTCAAAATATAGGCTCAAAACATGCTAAAAATCGATATTTTAAGTGTCCAAAGTCGATATGTGCATGCATCTACTGTACCCGTTTATATCTCAAATTCAGGATCAAAACTCCCGAAAATTCGATATTTTGGGGTCCCAGAAGTGATCTGTACATGCCTACTCAGTGCTAGAATGTTTTCAAAATATAGGCTCAAAACATGCTAAAAATCGATATTTTAGGTGCCTAAAGTCGATATCTCAAATTCAGGCCCAAAACACCCGAAAATTCGATATTTTGGGGTTCCAGAAGCGATCTGTACTTGTCTACTCCGTGTTAGAGTTTTTTCAAAATACAGGCCCATAACATGCTGAAAATCGATATTTTAGGTGACCAAAGTCAATATGTGTATGCATGTTCTGCACCCGTTTATATCCCAAATTCAACCTTAAAACACCCGAAAATTCGATATTTTTTGGGTCCCAGAAGCGAACTGTACATGCCTAGTCAGTGCTAGAATGTTTTCAAAATATAGGCTCAAAACATGCTAAAAATCGATATTTTAAGTGTCCAAAGTCGATATGTGCATGCATCTTCTGTACCCGTTTATATCTCAAATTCAGGATCAAAACACCCGAAAATTCGATATTTTGGGGTCCCAGAAGTGATCTGTACATGTCTACTTAGTGCTTGAATATTTTCAAAATATAGGCCCAAAACATGCTAAAAATCGATATTTTATGTGCCCAAAGTCGATATCTCAAATTCAGGCCCAAAACACCCGAAAATTCGATATTTTGGGGTCCCACAAGCGAACTGTAGATGCTTACTCCGTGTTAGAGTATTTTCAAAATACAGGCCCATATCATACTGAAAATCGATCTTTTAGGTGCCCAAAAGTCGATATGTGCATGCATCTTCTGTACCCGTTTATATCTCAAATTCAGGCTCCAAACACCCGAAAAATTGATATTTTGGGGTCCAAGAAACGATCTGTACATGCCTACTCAGATACAGGCCCAAAACATGCTGAAAATCGATATTTTAGGTGCCCAAAGTTAATAAGTGTATGCATCTTCTGCACCCGTTTATATCCCAAATTCAACCTAAAAAAATACGAACATTCGGTATTTTTTTTTCCTAGAAGCGATCTGTACATGCCTACTCTTAGTTAGAATGTTTTCAAGATACAGACCCAAAACATGCTCAAAATCGATATTTTAGGTGCCCAAAAGTCGATATGTGCATGCATCTTCTGTACCCGTTTATATCTCAAATTCAGGATCAAAACACCCGAAAATTTGATATTTTGTGGTCCCTGAAGCGATCTGTACATGCCTACTCAGTGCTAGAATATTTTCAAAATATAGGCCCAAAACATGCTAAATATCGATATTTTAGGTGCCCAAAGTCGATATCTCAAAATCAGGCCCAAAACACCCGAAAATTCGATATTTTAGGGTCCCAGAAGCGATCTGTACATGCCTACTCAGTGCTAGAAGGTTTTCAAAATATAGGCTCAAAACATGCTAAAAATCGATATTTTAAGTGTCCAAAGTCGATATGTGCATGCATCTACTGTACCCGTTTATATCTCAAATTCAGGATCAAAACTCCCGAAAATTCGATATATTGGGGTCCCAGAAGTGATCTGTACATGCCTACTCAGTGCTAGAATGTTTTCAAAATATAGGCTCAAAACATGCTAAAAATCGATATTTTAGGTGCCTAAAGTCGATATCTCAAATTCAGGCCCAAAACACCCGAAAATTTTATATTTTGGGGTCCCACAAGCGAACTGTACATGCCTACTCTGTGTCAAAGTATTTTCAAAATACAGGCCCATAACATACTGAAAATCGATCTTTTAGGTGCCCAAAAGTCGATATGGGCATGCATCTTCTGTACCCGTTTATATCTCAAATTCAGGCTCCTAACACCCGAACATTCGATATTTTGGGGTCCCAGAAGCGATCTGTACTTGCCTACTCCATGTTAGAGTATTTTCAAAATACAGGCCCAAAACATGCTGAAAATCGATATTTTAGGTGACCAAAGTAAATATGTGTATGCATCTTCTGTACCCGTTTATATCCCAAATTCAACCTCAAAACACCCGAAAATTTGATATTTTTTGGGTCCCAGAAGCGAACTGTACATGCCTACTCAGTGCTAGAATGTTTTCAAAATATAGGCTCAAAACATGCTAAAAATCGATATTTTAAGTGTCCAAAGTCGATATGTGCATGCATCTTCTGTACCCGTTTATATCTCAAATTCAGGCTCAAAACACCCAAAATTCGATATTTTGGGGTCCCAGAAGTGAGCTGTACATGCCTACTTAGTGCTAGAATTTTTTTAAATTATAGGCCCAAAACATGCTAAAAATCGATATTTTAGGTGCCCAAAGTCGATATCTCAAATTCAGGCCCAAAACACCCGAAAATTCGATATTTTGGGGTCCCAGAAGCGAACTGTACATGCCTACTCCGTGTTAGAGTATATTCAAAATACAGGCCCAAAACATACTGAAAATAGATCTTTTAGGTGCCAAAAAGTCTATATGTGCATGTATCTTCTGTACCCGTTTATATCTCAAATTCAGGCTCAAAACACCCGAAAATTCGGTATTTTGGGGTCCCAGAAGCAATCTGTACATGCCTACTAAGTGCTAGAATGTTTTTAAAATATAGGCCCAAAATATGCTAAAAATCGAAATTTTAGGTGCCCAAAGTCGATATCTCAAATTCAGGCCCAAAACACCCGAAAATTTGATATTTTGGGGTCCTAGAAGCGAACTGTACATGCCTACTCCGTGTTAGAGTATTTTCAAATTATAGGCCCAACACTTACTGAAAATCGATCTTTTAGATGCCCAAAAGTCGATATGTGCATGCATCTTCTGTACCCGTTTATATCTCAAATTCAGGCTCAAAACACCCGAATATTCGGTATTTTTGGGTCCCAGAAGCGATCTGTACATACCTACTCCGTGTTAGAGTATTTTCAAAATACAGGCCCAAAACATGCTGAAAATCGATATTTTATGTGCCCAAAGTCAATATGTGTATGCATCTTCTGCACCCGTTCATATCCCAAATTCAACCTCAAATCACCCGAAAATTCGATATTTTTTGGTCCCAGAAGCGATCTGTACATGCCTACTCAGTGCTAGAATGTTTTCAAAATATAGGCTCAAAACACGCAAAAAAATCGATATTTTAAGTTTCGAAAGTCGATATGTGCATGCATCTTCTGTACCCGTTTATATCTCAAATTCAGGCTCAAAACACCCAAAAATTCGATATTTTGGGGTCCAAGAAGTGATCTGTACATGCCTACTTAGTGCTAGAATATTTTCAAAATATAGGCCCAAAACATGCTAAAAATCGATATTTTAGGTGCCCAAAGTCGATATCTCAAATTGAGGCCCAAAACACACGAAAATTCCATATTCAGGGGTCCCAGAATCGATCTGTACATGCCTACTCCGTGTTAAAGTATTTTCAATATACAGGCCCAAAACATACCTAAAATCGATCTTTTTGGTGCCCAAAAGTCTATATGTGCATGTATCTTCTGTACCCGTTTATATCTCAAATTCAGGCTCAAAACACCCGAAAATTCGGTATTTTGGGGTCCCATAAGCAATCTGTACATGCCTACTCAGTGCTAGAATGTTTTTAAAATATAGGCCCAAAACATGCTAAAAATCGATATTTTAGGTGCCCAAAGTCGATATCTCAAATTCAGGCCCAAAACACCCGAAAATTTGATATTTTGGGGTCCTAGAAGCGAACTGTACATGCCTACTCCGTGTTAGAGTATTTTCAAATTATAGGCCCAACACTTACTGAAAATCGATCTTTTAGGTGCCCATAAGTCGATATGTGCATGCATCTTCTGTACCCGTTTATATCTCAAATTCAGGCTCAAAACACCCGAAAATTCGGTATTTTTGGGTCCCAGAAGCGATCTGTACATACCTACTCCGTGTTAGAGTATTTTCAAAATACAGGCCCAAAACATGCTGAAAATCGATATTTTAGGTGCTCAAAGTCAATATGTGTATGCATCTTCTGCACCCGTTCATATCCCAAATTCAACCTCAAAACACCCGAAAATTCGATATTTTTTGGTCCCAGAAGCGATCTGTATATGCCTATTCAGTGCTTGAATGTTTTCAAAATATAGGCTCAAAACATGCAAAAAATCGATATTTTAAGTTTCCAAAGTCGATATGTGCATGCATCTTCTGTACCCGTTTATATCTCAAATTCAGGCTCAAAACACCCAAAAATTTGATATTTTGGGGTCCAAGAAGTGATCTGTACATGCCTACTTAGTGCTAGAATATTTTCAAAATATAGGCTCAAAACATGCTAAAAATCGATATTTTAGGTGCCCAAAGTCGATATCTCAAATTGAGGCCCAAAACACACGAAAATTCGATATTTACGGTTCCCAGAATCGATCTGTACATGCCTACTCCATGTTAGAGTATTTTCAATAAACAGGCCCAAAACATACTGAAAATCGATCTTTTTGGTGCCCAAAAGTCGATATGTGGATGCATCTTCTGTACCCGTTTATATCTCAAATTCAGACTCAAAACACCCGGTAATTCGGTATTTTGGGGTCCCAGAAGCAATCTGTACATGCCTACTCAGTGCTAGAATGTTTTTAAAATATAGGCCCAAAACATGCTAAAAATCGATATTTTAGGTGCTCAAAGTCGATATCTCAAATTCAAGCCCAAAACAAACGAAAATTCGATATTTTGGGGTCCTAGAAGCGAACTGTACATGACTACTCCGTGTTAGAGTATTTTTAAATTATAGGCCCAACAGTTACTGAAAATCGATCTTTTAGGTGCCCAAAAGTCGATATGTGCATGCATCTTCTGTACCCGTTTATATTTTAAATTCAGGCTCAAAACACCCGAAAATTCGATATTTTGGGGTCCCAGAAGTGATCTGTACTTGCCTACTCCGTGTTAGAGTATTTTCAATATACAGGCCCAAAACATGCTAAAAATCGATATTTTAGGTGCCCAAAGTCGATATCTCAAATTGAGGCCCAAAACACACGAAAATTCAATATTTAGGGGTCCCAGAATCGATCTGTACATGCTTACTCCGTGTTAGAGTATTTTCAATATACAGGCCCAAAACATACTGAAAATCGATCTTTTTGGTTCCCAAAAGTCGATATGTGGATGCATCTTCTGTACTCGTTTATATCTCAAATTCAGGCTCCAAACACCCGAAAATTCGATATTTTGGGGTCCCAGAAGCGATCTGTACTTGCATACTCCGTGTTAGAGTATTTTCGAAATACAGGACCAAAACATTCTGAAAATCGATATTTTTAGGTGCCCAAAGTCGATATATCAAATTCAGGCCCGAAACACCCGAATATTCGGTATTTTTGGGTCTTAGAAGCGATCTGTACATTCCTACTCCTTGTTAGAATGTTTCCAAGATACAGACCCAAAACATGCTCAAAATCGATATTTTAAGTGCCCAAAAGTCGATATGTGCATGCATCTTAAGTACCTGATTATATCTCAAATTCAGGCTCAAAACACCCGAAAATTCTATATTTTTGGGTCCCAGAAGTGATCTGTACATGCCTACTTAGTACTAGAATATTTTCAAAATATAGGCTCAAAACATGCTAAAAATCGATATTTTAGGTGCCCAAAGTCGATATCTCAAATTGAGGCCCAAAACACACGAAAATTCGATATATACGGGTCCCAGAATCGATCTGTACATGCCTACTCCGTGTTAGAGTATTTTCAATATACAGGCAAAAAACATACTGGAAATCGATCTTTTTGGTGCCCAAAAGTCGATATGTAGATGCATCTTCTGTACCCGTTTATATCTCAAATTCAGGCTCAAAACACCCGGAAATTCGGTATTTTGGGGTCCCAGAAGCAATCTGTACATGTCTACTCAGTGCTAGAATGTTTTTAAAATATAGGCCCAAAACATGCTAAAAATCGATATTTTAGGTGCCCAAAGTCGATATCTCAAATTCAAGCCCAAAACACCCGAAAATTCGATATTTTGGGGTCCTAGAAGCGAACTGTACATGCCTACTCCGTGTTAGAGTATTTTTAAATTATAGGCCCAACACTTACTGAAAATCGATCTTTTAGGTGCCCAAAAGTCGATATGTGCATGCATCTTTTGTACCCGTTTATATCTCAAATTCAGGCTCAAAACACCCGAAAATTCGATATTTTGGGGTCCCAGAAGTGATCTGTACTTGCCTACTCCGTGTTAGAGTATTTTCAAAATACAGGCCCAAAACATGCTAAAAATCGATATTTTAGGTGCCCAAAGTCGATATCTCAAATTGAACCCCAAAACACACGAAAATTCAATATTTAGGGGTCCCAGAATCGATCTGTACATGCCTACTCCGTGTTAGAGTATTTTCAATATACAGGCCCAAAACATACTGAAAATCGATCTTTTTGGTTCCCAAAAGTCGATATGTGGATGCATCTTCTGTACCCGTTTATATCTCAAATTCAGGCTCCAAACACCCGAAAATTCGATATTTTGGGGTCCCAGAAGCGATCTGTACTTGCATACTCCGTGTTAGAGTATTTTCGAAATACAGGACCAAAACATTCTGAAATCGATATTTTAGGTGCCCAAAGTCGATATATCAAATTCAGGCCCGAAACACCCGAAAATTCGGTATTTTTGGGTCTTAGAAGCGATCTGTACATTCCTACTCCTTGTTAGAATGTTTTCAAGATACAGACCCAAAACATGCTCAAAATCGATATTTTAAGTTCCCAAAAGTCGATATGTGCATGCATCTTAAGTACCTGATTATATCTCAAATTCAGGCTCAAAACACCCGAAAATTCTATATTTTTGGGTCCCAGAAGTGATCTGTACATGCCTACTTAGTTCTAGAATATTTTCAAAATATAGGCTCAAAACATGCTAAAAATCGATAATTTAGGTGCCCAAAGTCGATATCTCAAATTCAGGCCCAAAACGCACGAAAACCCGATATTTTGGGGTCCCAGAAGCGATCTGTACATGCCTACTCCGTATTAGAGTTTTTTCAATATACAGGCCCAAAACATACTGAAAATCGATCTTTTAGGTGCCCAAAAGTCGATATGTGGATGCATCTTCTGTACCCGTTTATATCTCAAATTCAGGCTCCAAACACCCGAAAATTCGATATTTTGGGGTCCCAGAAGCGATTTGTACTTGCCTACTCCGTGTTAGAGTATTTTCAAAATACAGGCCCAAAACATGCTAAAAATCGATATTTTAGGTGACCAAAGTAGAGATG
This sequence comes from Petrolisthes cinctipes, assembly GCA_033782935.1. Taxonomy (NCBI): domain Eukaryota; kingdom Metazoa; phylum Arthropoda; class Malacostraca; order Decapoda; family Porcellanidae; genus Petrolisthes; species Petrolisthes cinctipes. The sequence continues at coordinate 499,223 of JAWQEG010000069.1, forward strand.
TGCATGCATATTCTGTACCCGTTTATATCTCAAATTCAGGCTCAAAACACCCGAAAATTCGATATTTTGGGGTCCTAGAAGTGAGCTGTACATGCCTACTTAGTGCTAGAATATTTTCAAAATATAGGCCCAAAACATGCTAAAAATAAATATTTTAGGTGCCCAAAGTCGATATCTCAAATTCAGTCCTTAAACACCCGAAAATTCGATATTTTGTGGTCCTAGAAGCGATCTGTACATACCTACTCCGTGTTAGAGTATTTATAAAATACAGGCCCAAAACATACATAAAATCGATATTTTAGGTGCCCAAAAGTCGATATGTGCATGCATCTTCTGTACCCGTTTATATCTCAAATTCAGGCTCCAGACACCCGAAAATTCGATATTTTGGGGTCCCAGAAGTGATCTGTACTTGCCTACTCCGTGTTAGAGTATTTTCAAAATACAGGCCCAAAACATGCTGAAAATCGATATTTTAGGTGACCAAAGTCAATATGTGTATGCATCTTCTGCACACGTTTATATCCCAAATTCAACCTCAAAACACCCGAAAATTCGATAATTTTTTGGTTCCAGAAGCGATCTGTACATGCTTACTCAGTGCTAGAATGTTTTCAAAATATAGGCTCAAAACATGCTAAAAATCGATATTTTAAGTGTCCAAAGTCGATATGTGCTTGCATCTACTGGACCCGTTTATATCTCAAATTCAGGCTCAAAACACCCGAAAATTCGATATTTTGGGGTCCCAGAAGTGATCTGTACATGCCTACTCCGTGTTAGAGTATTTTCAATATACAGGCCCAAAACATACAGAAAATCGATATTTAGGTGCCCAAAAGTCGATATGTGGATGCACATTCTGTACCCGTTTATATCTCAAATTCAGGCTCCAAACACCAAAAAATTCGATATTTTGGGGTCCCAGAAGCGATCTGTACTTGCATACTCCGTGTTAGAGTATTTTCAAAATACAGGCCCAAAACATTCTGAAAATCGATATTTTAGGTGCAAAAAGTCGATATATCAAGTTCAGGCCCAAAACACCCGAAAATTCGATATTTTGGGGTCCCAGAAGCGAACTGTACATGCCCACTCCGTGTTAGAGTATTTTCAAAATACAAGCTCAAAACATACTGAAAATCGATATTTTAGGTGCCCAAAAGTCGATATGTGTATGCATCTTCTGTACCCGTTTATATCTCAAATATAGGCTCCAAACACCCGAAAATTCGATATTTTGGGGTCCCAGAAGCGATCTGTACATGCCTACTCAGATACAGGCCCAAAACATGCTGAAAATCGATATTTTTGGTGCCCAAAGTCAATATGTGTATGCATCTTCTGCATTCGTTTATATATCAAATTCAAGCTCAAAACACCCGAAAATTCGATATTTTTTGGTCCCAGAAGCGATCTGTACATGCCTACTCAGTGCTAGAATATTTTCAAAATATAGGCCCATAACATGCTAAAAATCGATATTTTAGGTGCCCAAAGTCGATATATCAAATTCAGGCCCAAAACACCCGAAAATTCGATATTTTAGGGTCCCAGAAGCGATCTGTACATGCCTACTCCGTGTTAGAGTATTTTCAATATACAGGCCCAAAACATACAGAAAATCGATATTTAGGTGCACAAAAGTCGATATGTGCATGCATCATCTGTACCCGTTTATATCTCAAATTCAGGCTCCAAACACCCGAAAATTCGATATTTTGGGGTCCCAGAAGCGATATGTACATGCCTACTCAGATACAGGCCCAAAACATGCTGAAAATCGATATTTTAGGTGCACAAAGTCAATATGTGTATGCATCTTCTGCACCCGTTTATATCCCAAATTCAACCTCAAAACACCCGAAAATTCGATATTTTGGGGTCCCAGAAGCGATCTGTACATGAATACTCAGTGCTAGAATGTTTTCATAATATAGGCTCAAAACATGCTAAAAATCGATATTTTAAGTGTCCAAAGTCGATATGTGCATGCATCTTCTGTACCCGTTTATATCTCAAATTCAGGCTCAAAACACCCGAAAATTCGGTATTTTGGGGTCCCAGAAGCGATCTGTACATGCCTACTCAGTGCTAAAATATTTTCAAAATATAGGCTCAAAACATGCTAAAAAATCGATATTTTAAGTGTCCAAAGTCGATATGTGCTTGCATCTTCTGGACCCGTTTATATCTCAAATTCAGGCTAAAATCACCCGAAAATTCGATATTTTGGGGTCCCAGAAGTGATCTGTACATGCCTACTTAGTTCTAGAATATTTTTAAAATATAGGCCCAAAACATGCTAAAAATCGATAATTTAGGTGCCCAAAGTCGATTTCTCAAATTCAGGCCCAAAACGCACGAAAACCCGATATTTTGGGGTCCCAGAAGCGATCTGTACATGCCTACTCCGTATTAGAGTTTTTTCAATATACAGGCCCAAAACATACTGAAAATCGATCTTTTAGGTGCCCAAAAGTCGATATGTGGATGCATCTTCTGTACCCGTTTATATCTCAAATTCAGGCTCAAAACACCCGAAAATTCGATTTTTTGGGGTCCCAGAAGCGATCTGTACTTGACTACTCCGTGTTAGAGTATTTTCAAAATACAGGCCCAAAACATGCTGAAAATCGATATTTTAGGTGCCCAAAAGTCGATATGTGGATGCATCTTCTGTACCCGTTTATATCTCAAATTCAGGCTCCAAACACCCAAAAATTCGATATTTTGGGGTCCCAGAAGCGATCTGTACTTGCATACTCCGTGTTAGAGTATTTTCAAAATACAGGCCCAAAACATTCTGAAAATCGATATTTTAGGTGCCCAAAGTCGATATATCAAGTTCAGGCCCAAAACACCCGAAAATTCGATATTTTCGGGTCCCAGAAGCGAACTGTACATGCCCACTCCGTGTTAGAGTATTTTCAAAATACAAGCCCAAAACATACTGAAAATCGATATTTTAGGTGCCCAAAAGTCGATATGTGTATGCATCTTCTGTACCCGTTTATATCTCAAATATAGGCTCCAAACACCCGAAAATTCGATATTTTGGGGTCCCAGAAGCGATCTGTACATGCCTACTCAGATACAGGCCCAAAACATGCTGAAAATCGATATTTTTGGTGCCCAAAGTCAATATGTGTATGCATATTCTGCACTCGTTTATATCTCAAATTCAAGCTCAAAACACCCGAAAATTCGATATTTTTGGGTCCCAGAAGCGATCTGTACATGCCTACTCAGTGCTAGAATATTTTCAAAATATAGGCCCATAACATGCTAAAAATCGATATTTTAGGTGCCCATAGTCGATATATCAAATTCAGGCCCAAAACACCCGAAAATTCGATATTTTAGGGTCCCAGAAGCGATCTGTACATGCCTACTCCGTGTTAGAGTATTTTCAATATACAGGCCCAAAACATACAGAAAATCGATATTTTAGGTGCCCAAAAGTCGATATGTGCATGCATCTTCTGTACCCGTTTATATCTCAAATTCAGGCTCCAAACACCCGAAAATTCGATATTTTGGGGTCCCAGAAGCGATCTGTACATGCCTACTCAGATACAGGCCCAAAACATGCTGAAAATCGATATTTTAGGTGCACAAAGTCAATATGTGTATGCATCTTCTGCACCCGTTTATATCCCAAATTCAACCTCAAAACACCCGAAAATTCGATATTTTGGGGTCCCAGAAGCGATCTGTACATGCCTACTCATTGCTAGAATATTTTCAAAATATAGGCTCAAAACATGCTAAAAATCGATATTTTAAGTGTCCAAAGTCGATATGTGCTTGCATCTTCTGGACCCGTTTATATCTCAAATTCAGGCTCAAAACACCCGAAAATTCGATATTTTAGGGTCCCAGAAGTGATCTGTACATGCCTACTTAGTTCTAGAATATTTTCAAAATATAGGCCCAAAACATGCTAAAAATCGATAATTTAGGTGCCCAAAGTCGATTTCTCAAATTCAGGCCCAAAACGCACGAAAACCCGATATTTTGGGGTCCCAGAAGCGATCTGTACATGCCTACTCCGTGTTAGAGTTTTTTCAATATACAGGCCCAAAACATACTGAAAATCGATCTTTTAGGTGCCCAAAAGTCAGTATGTGGATGCATCTTCTGTACCCGTTTATATCTCAAATTCAGGCTCCAAACACCCGAAAATTCGATATTTTGGGGTCCCAGATGTGAGCTGTACATGCCTACTTAGTGCTAGAATATTTTCAAAATATAGGCCCAAAACATGCGAAAAATCGATATTTTAGGTGCCCAAAGTCGATATCTCAAATTCAGGCCCAAAACACCCGAACATTCGATATTTTGGGGTCCCAAAAGCGAATTGTACATGCCTACTCCGTGTTAGAGTATTTTCAAAATACAGGCCCAAAACATACTAAAAATCGATCTTTTAGGTGCCCAAAAGTAGATATGTGCATGCATCTTCTGTACCCGTTTATATCTCAAATTCAGGCTCCAAACACCCGAAAATTCGATATTTTGGGGTCCCAGAAGCGATCTGTACATGCCTACTCAGTGCTAGATTGTTTTTAAAATATAGGCCCAAAACATGCGAAAAATCGATATTTTAGGTGCGCAAAGTCGATATCTCAAATTCAGGCCTAAAACACCCGAAAATTCGATAATTTGGGGTCCCAGAAGCGAACTGTACATGCCTACTCCGTGTTAGAGTATTTTCAAATTACAGGCCCAAAACATACTCGAAATCGATCATTTAGTTGCCCAAAAGTCGATATGTGCATGCATCTTCTGTACCCGTTTATATCTCTAATTCAGGCTCAAAACACCCGAAAATTCGGTATTTTGGGGTCCCAGAAGCGATCTGTACATACCTACTCCGTGTTAGAGTATTTTCAAAATACAGGCCCAAAACATGCTGAAAATCGATATTTTAGGTGCCCAAAGTCAATATGTGTATATATCTTCTGCACCCGTTTATATCCCGAATTCAACCTCAAAACACCCGAAAATTTGATATTTTTTGGTCCCAGAAGCGATCTGTACATGCCTACTTAGTGCTAGAATATTTTCAAAATATAGGTCCAAAACATGCTAAAAATCGATATTTTAGGTGCCCAAACTCGATATTAAAATTGAGGCCCAAAACACCCGAAAATTCGATATTTTGGGGTTCCAGAATCGATCTGTACATGCCTATTCTGTGTTAGAGTATTTTCAATATACAGGCCCAAAACATACTGAAAAACGATCTTTTTGGTGCCCAAAAGTTGATATGTGGATGCATCTTCTGTACCCGTTTATATCTCAAATTCAGGCTCCAAACACCCAAAAATTTGATATTGTGGGGTCCCAGAAGCGATCTGTACTTGCATACTCCGTGTTAGAGTATTTTCAAAATACAGGCCCAAAACATTTTGAAAATCGATATTTTAGGTGCCCAAAAGTCGATATGTGCATGCATCTTCTGTACCCGTTTATATCTCAAATTCAGGCTCCAAACACCCGAAAATTCGATATTTTGAGGTCCCAGAAGCGATCTGTACATGCCTACTCAGATACAGGCCCAAACCATGCTGAAAATCGATATTTTAGGTGCCCAAAGTCAATATGTGTATGCATCTTCTGCACCCGTTTATATCCCAAATTCAACCTCAAAACACCCGAAAATTCGATATTTTGGGGTCCCAGAAGCGATCTGTACATGAATACTCAGTGCTAGAATATTTTCAAAATATAGGCTCAAAACATGCTAAAAATCGATATTTTAAGTGTCCAAAGTCGATATGTGCTTGCATCTTCTGGACCCGTTTATATCTCAAATTCAGGCTCAAAACACCCGAAAATTCGGTATTTTGGGGTCCCAGAAGCGATCTGTACATGCCTACTCAGTGCTAGATTGTTTTTAAAATATAGGCCCAAAACATGCGAAAAATCGATATTTTAGGTGCGCAAAGTCGATATCTCAAATTCAGGCCCAAAACACCCGAAAATTCGATATTTTGGGGTCCCAGAAGCGAACTGTACATGCCTACTCCGTGTTAGAGTATTTTCAAATTACAGGCCCAAAACATACTCGAAATCGATCTTTTATTTGCCCAAAAGTCGATATGTGCATGCATCTTCTGTACCCGTTTATATCTCTAATTCAGGCTCAAAACACCCGAAAATTCGGTATTTTGGGGTCCCAGAAGCGATCTGTACATACCTACTCCGTGTTAGAGTATTTTCAAAATACAGGCCCAAAACATTCTGAAAATCGATATTTTAGGTGCCCAAAGTCAATATGTGTATATATCTTCTGCACCCGTTTATATCCCGAATTCAACCTCAAAACACCCGAAAATTTGATATTTTTTGGTCCCAGAAGCGATCTGTACATGCCTACTTAGTGCTAGAATATTTTCAAAATATAGGTCCAAAACATGCTAAAAATCGATATTTTAGGTGCCCAAAGTCGATATTAAAATTGAGGCCCAAAACACCCGAAAATTCGATATTTTGGGGTTCCAGAATCGATCTGTACATGCCTATTCCGTGTTAGAGTATTTTCAATATACAGGCCCAAAACATACTGAAAATCGATCTTTTTGGTGCCCAAAAGTCGATATGTGGATGCATCTTCTGTACCCGTTTATATCTCAAATTCAGGCTCCAAACACCCAAAAATTCGATATTGTGGGGTCCCAGAAGCGATCTGTACTTGCATACTCCGTGTTAGAGTATTTTCAAAATACAGGCCCAAAACATTCTGAAAATCGATATTTTAGGTGCCCAAAGTCGATATATCAAGTTCAGGCCCAAAACACCCGAAAATTCGATATTTTCGGGTCCCAGAAGCGAACTGTACATGCCAACTCCGTGATAGAGTATTTTCAAAATACAAGCCCAGAACATACTGAAAATCGATATTATAGGTGCCCAAAAGTCGATATGTGCATGCATCTTCTGTACCCGTTTATATCTCAAATTCAGGCTCCAAACACCCGAAAATTCGATATTTTGAGGTCCCAGAAGCGATCTGTACATGCCTACTCAGATACAGGCCCAAACCATGCTGAAAATCGATATTTTAGGTGCCCAAAGTCAATATGTGTATACTCAGTGCTAGAATGTTTTCATAATATAGGCTCAAAACATGCTAAAAATCGATATTTTAAGTGTCCAAAGTCGATATGTGCATGCATCTTCTGTACCCGTTTATATCTCAAATTCAGGCTCAAAACACCCGAAAATTCGGTATTTTTTGGTCCTAGAAGCGATCTGTACATGCCTACTTCTAGTTAGAATGTTTTCAAGATACAGACCCAAAACATGCTCAAAATCGATATTTTAGGTGCTCAAAAGTCGATATGTGCATGCATTTTCTGTACCCGTTTATATCTCAAATTCAGGATCAAAACACCCGAAAATTTGATATTTTGGGGTCCCAGAAGCAATCTGTACATGCCTACTCAGTGCTAGAATATTTTCAAAATATAGCCCAAAAAAAAGCTAAAAATCGATAATTTAGGTGCCCAAAGTCGATATCTCAAATTCAGGCCCAAAACACCCGAAAATTCGATATTTTGGGGTCCCAGAAGCGATCTGTACTTGCCTACTCCATGTTAGAGTATTTTCAAAATACAGGCCCAAAACATGCTGAAAATCGATATTTTAGTTGACCAAAGTCAATATGTGTATGCATCTTCTGCACCCGTTTATATCCCAAATTCAACCTCAAAACACCCGAAAATTCGATATTTTTTGGGTCCCAGAAGCGAACTGTACATGCCTACTCAGTGCTAGAATGTTTTCAAAATATAGGATAAAAACATGCTAAAAATCGATATTTTAAGTGTCCAAAGTCGATATGTGAATGCATCTTATGTACCCGTTTATTTCTCAAATTCAGGATCAAAACCACCGAAAATTCGATATTTTGGGGTCCCAGAAGTGATCTGTACATGCCTTCTCAGTGCTAGAATGTTTTCAAAATATAGGCTCAAAACATGCTAAAAATCGATATTTTAGGTGCCCAAAGTCGATATCTCAAATTCAGGTCCAAAACACCTGAAAATTCGATATTTTGGGGTCCCAGAAGCGAACTGTACATGCCTACTCCATGTTAGAGTATTTTCAAATTACAGGCCCAAAACATGCTGAAAATCGATATTTTAGGTACCCAATTTTAATATGTGTATGCATCTTTTGCACTCGTTTATATCTTAAATTCAACCTCAAAACACCCGAAAATTCGATATTTTTGGGTCCCAGAAGCGATCTGTACATGAATACTTCGTGTTAGAGTATTTTCAATATACAGGCCCAAAACATACTGAAAATCGATCTTTTAGGTGCTCAAAAGTCCATATTTGGATGCATCTTATGTACCCGTTTATATCTCAAATTCAGGCTCCAAATACTCAAAAATTCGATATTTTGGGGTCCCAGAAGCGATCTGTACTTGCCTACTCCGTGTTAGAGTATTTTCAAAATACAGGCCCAAAACATGCTGAAAATCAATATTTTAGGTGACCAAAGTCAATATGTGTATGCATCTTCTGCACCCGTTTATATCCCAAATTCAGGCTCAAACACAAGAAAATTCGATATTTTGGGGTCCCAGAAGTGATCTGTACATGCCTACTTAGCTTTAGAATATTTTCAAAATATAGGCCCAAAACATGCTAAAAATCGATAATTTAGGTGCCCAAAGTCGATATCTCAAATTCAGGCCCAAAACGCACGAAAACCCGATATTTTGGGGTCCCAGAAGCAAACTGTACATGCCTACTCCATGTTAGAGTATTTTCAAAATACAGGCCCATAACATACTGAAAATCGATTTTTTAGGTGCCGAAAAGTCGATATGTGCATGCATCTTCTGTGCCCGTTTATATCTCAAATTCAGGCTCCAAACACCCGAAAATTAGATATTTTGGGGTCCCAGAAGCGATCTGTACATGCCTACTCAGATACAGGCCCAAAACATGCTGAAAATCGATATTTTAGGTGCCCAAAGTTAATGTGTGTATGCATCATCTGCACTTGTTTATATCTCAAATTCAACCTCAAAACACCCGAAAATTCGATATTTTTGGGTCCGAGAAGCGATCTGCATATGCCTACTCAGTGCTAGAATGTTTTCAAAATATATGCTCAAAACATGCTAAAAATCGATATTTTAAGTGTCCGAAGTCGATATGTGCATGCATCTTCTGTACCCGTTTATATCTCAAATTCAGGCTCAAAACACCCGAAAATTCGGTATTTTTGGGTCTTAGAAGCGATCTGTACATTCCTACTCCTAGTTAGAATGTTTTCAAGATACAGACCCAAAACATGCTCAAAATCGATATTTTAAGAGCCCAAAAGTCGATATGTGCATGCATCATCAGTACCTGTTTATATCTCAAATTCAGGCTCAAAACACCCGAAAATTCTATATTTTTGGGTCCCAGAAGCGATCTGTACATGAATACTTCGTGTTAGAGTATTTTCAATATACAGGCCCAAAACATACTGAAAATCGATCTTTTAGGTGCTCAAAAGTCGATATGTGGATTCATCTTTTGTACCCGTTTATATCTCAAATTCCGGCTCCAAACACCCGAATATACGATATTTTGGGGTCCCAGAAGCGATCTGTACTTGCCTACTCCGTGTTAGAGTATTTTCAAAATACAGGCCCGAAACATGCTGAAAATCGATATTTTAGGTGACCAAAGTAGAGATGTGCATGCATCTTCTGTACACGTTTTATCTCAAATTCAGGCTTAAAACACAAGAAAATTCGATATTTTGGGGTCCCAGAAGTGAGCAGTACATGCCTACTTAGGGCTAGAATATTTTCGAAATATAGGCCCAAAACATGCTAAAAATCGATATTTTAGGTGCCCAAAGTCGATATCTCAAATTCAGGCCCAAAACACCCGAAAATTCGATATTTTGGGGTCCCAGAAGCGAACTGTACATGCCTATTCCGTGTTAGAGTATTTTCAAAATACAGGCCCAAAACATACTGAAAATCGATCTTTTAGGTGCCCAAAAGTCGATATGTGCATGCATCTTCTGTACCCGTTTATATCTCAAATTCCGGCTCAAAACACCCGAAAATTCGGTATTTTGGGGTCCCAGAAGCGATCTGTACATGCCTACTCAGTGCTAGAATATTTTCCAAAAATAGGCCCAAAACATGCTAAAAATCGATATTTTAGGTGCCCAAAGTCGATATCTCAAATTCAGGCCCAAAACACCCGAAAATTCGATATTTTTGGGTCCCAGAAGCGAAATGTACATGCCTACTCCGTGTTAGAGTATTTTCAAAATACAGGCCCATAACATACTGAAAATCGATTTTTTAGGTGCTCAAAAGTCGATATGTGCATGCATCTTCTGTACCCGTTTGAATCTCAAATTCAGGCTCCAAACACCCGGAAATTCGATATTTTGGGGTCCCAGAAGCGATCTGTACTTGCCTACTCCGTGTTAGAGTATTTTTAAAATACAGGCCCAAAACATTCTGAAAATCGATATTTTAGGTTCCCAAAGTCGATATATCAAGTTCAGGCCCGAAACACCCGAAAATTCGATATTTTGGGGTCCCAGAAGCGAACTGTACATGCCTACTCAGATACAGGCCCAAAACATGCTGAAATCGATATTTTAGGTTCCCAAAGTCAATATGTGCATGCATCTTCTGTACCCGTTTTATCTCAAATTCAGGCTTAAAACACAAGAAAATTCGATATTTTGGGGTCCCAGAAGTGAGCTGTACATGCCTACTTAGGGCTAGAATATTTTCGAAATATAGGCCCAAAACATGCTAAAAATCGATATTTTAGGTGCCCAAAGTCGATATCTCAAATTCAGGCCCAAAACACCCGAAAACCCGATATTTTGGGGTCCCAGAAGCGATCTGTACATGCTTACTCCGTATTAGAGTATTTTCAATATACATGCCCAAAACATGTTGAAAATCGATATTTTAAGTGTCCAAAGTCGATATGTGCATGCATCTTCTGTACCCGTTTATATCTCAAATTCAGGCTCAAAACACCCGAAATATCGATATTTTGGGGTTCCAGAAGCGAACTGTACATGCCTACTACGTGTTAGAGTATTTTCAAAATACAGGCCCAAAACATACTGAAAATCGATCTTTTAGGTGCCCAAAAGTCGATATGTGCATGCATCTTCTGTACTTGTTTATATCTCAAATTCAACCTCAAAACACCCGAAAATTCGATATTTTTGGGTCCCAGAAGCGATCTGCACATGCCTACTCCTATTTAGAATGTGTTTAAGATACAGACCCAAAACATGCTCAAAAACGATATTTTAGGTGCCCAAAAGTCGATATGTGCTTGCATCTTCTGTACCCGTTTATATCTCAAATTCAGGCTCCAAACACCCGAAAATTCGATATTTTGGGGTCCAAGAAGGAATCTGTAATTGCCTACTCCGTGTTAGAGTATTTTCAAAATACAGGCCCAAAACATGTTGAAAATCGATATTTTAAGTGTCCAAAGTCGATATGTGCATGCATCTTCTGTACCCGTTTATATCTCAAATTCAGGCTCAAAACACCCGAAACATCGATATTTTGGGGTTCCAGAAGCGAACTGTACATGCCTACTCCGTGTTAGAGTATTTTCAAAATACAGGCCCAAAACATACTGAAAATCGATCTTTTAGGTGCCCAAAAGTCGATATGTGCATGTATCTTCTGTACCCTTTTATATCTCAAATTCAGGCTCCAAACACACGAAAATTCGATATTTTGAGGTCCCAGAAGCGATCTGTACATGCCTACTCAGATACAGGCAAAAAAACATGCTGAAAATCGATATTTTAGGTGCCCAAAGTCAATATGTGTATGCATCTTCTGCACCCGTTTATATCCCAAATTCAACCTCAAAACACCCGAAAATTCGATATTTTTGGGTCCCAGAAGCGATCTGTACATGTCTACTCAGTGCTAGAATGTTTTCAAAATATAGGCTCAAAACATGCTAAAAATCGAAATTTTAAATGTCCAAAGTCGATATGTGCATAAATCTTCTGTACCCATTTATATCTCAAATTCAGGCTCAAAACACCCGAAAATTCGATATTTTAGGGTCCCAGAAGCGATCTATACATGCCTACTCTGTGCTAGAATATTTTCAAAATATAGGCCCAAAACCTGCTAAAAATCAATATTTTAGGTGCCCAAAGTTGATATCTCAAATTCAGGCCCAAAACACCCGAAAATTCGATATTTTGGGGTCCCAGAAGCGATCTGTACATGCCTACTCCGTGTTAGAGTATTTTCAATATACAGGCCCAAAACATACTTAAAATCGATCTTTTAGGTCCTCAAAAGTCGATATGTGGATGCATCTTCTGTACCCGTTTATATCCCAAATTCAGGCTCCAAACACCCGAAAATTCGATATTTTGGGGTCATAGAAGCAATCTTTACTTGCCTACTCCGTGTTAGAGTATTTTCAAATTATAGTCTCAAAACATGCTAAAAATCGATATTTTAGGTGTACCCGTTTATATCTCAAATTAAGGCTCAAAACACCCGAAAAATCGGTACTTTTGGGTCCTAGAAGCGATCTGTACATGCCTACTCCTAGTTAGAATGTTTTCAAGATACAGGCCCAAAACATGCTGAAAATCGATATTTTAGGTGACCAAAAGTCGATATGTGCATGCATATTCTGTACCCGTTTATATCTCAAATTCAGGCTCAAAACACCCGAAACTTCGATATTTTGGAGACCAAAGAAGCGATCGGTACATGCCTACTTAGATACAGGCCCAAAACATGCTGAAAATCGATATTTTAGGTGCCCAAAAGTCGATATGTGAATGCATCTTCTGTACTTGTTTATATCTCAAATTCAACCTCAAAACACCCGAAAATTCGATATTTTTGGGTCCCAGAAGCGATCTGTACATGCCTACTCCTAGTTAGAATGTGTTCAAGATACAGACCCAAAACATGCTCAAAATCGATATTTTAGGTGCCCAAAAGTCGATATGTGCTTGCATCTTCTGTACCCGTTTATATCTCAAATTCAGGCTCAAAACACCAGAAAATTCGATATTTTGCGGTCCCAAAAGCGATCTGTACATGCCTACTCAGTTCTAGAATATTTTCAAAATATAGGCCCAAAACATGCTAAAAATCGATATGTTATTTGCCCAAAGTCGATATCTCAGATTCAGGCCCAAAACACCCGAAAATTTGATATTGTGGGTCCCAGAAGCGATCTGTTCATGCCTACTACGTGTTAGAGTATTTTCAAATATACAGGCCCGAAACATACTGAAAATCGATCTTTTAGGTGCCCAATAGTCGATATGTGGATGTATCTTCTGTACCCGTTTATATCTCAAATTCAGGCTCCAAACACACGAAAATTCGATATTTTGGGGTTCCAGAAGCGATTTGTACTTGCCTACTCCGTGTTAGAGTATTTTCAAAATACAGACCCAAAACATGCTAAAAATCAATATTTTAAGTGTCCAAAGTCGATATGAGCATGCATCTTCTGTACCCGTTTATATCTCAAATTCAGGCTCAAAACACCCGAAAATTCGATATTTTGGAGTCCCAGAAGCGATCTGTACATGCCTACTCAGTGCTAGAATATTTTCAAAATAAATGCCCAAAACATGAAAAAAATCGATATTTTAGGTGCCCAAAGTCGATATTTCAAATTCAGGCCCAAAACACCCGAAAATTCGATATTTTGGGGTCCCAGAAGCGATCTGTACATGCTTACTCCGTGTTAGAGTATTTTCAAAATACAGGCCCAAAACATGCTGAAAATCGATATTTTAGGTGCACAAAGTCAATATGTGTATGCATCTTCTGCACCCGTTTATATCCCAAATTTAACCTCAAAACACCCGAAAATTCGATATTTTTGGGTCCTAGAAGCGATCTGTACATGCCTACTCAGTGCTAGAATGTTTTCAAAATATAGGCTCAAAACATGCAAAAAATCGATATTTTAAGTGTCCAAAGTCAATATGTGCATGCATCTTCTGTACGCGTTTATATCTCAAATTCAGGCTTATAACACCCGAAAATTCGATATTTTGGGGTCCCAGAACCGATCTGTACATGCCTACTCAGTGCTAGAATATTTTCAAAATATAGGCCCAAAACATGCTAAAAATCGATATTTTATGTGCCCAAAGTCGATATCTCAAATTCAGGCACAAAACACCCGAAAATTCGATATTTTGGGGTCCCAGAAGCGATCTGTACATGCCTACTCCGTGTTAGAGTATTTTCAAAATACAGGCCCAAAACATACAGAAAATCGATATTTTAGGTGCCTAAAAGTCGATATGTGCATGCATCTTCAGTACCCGTTTATATCTCAAATTCAGGCTTAAAACACCCGAAAATTCGATATTTTGGGGTCCAAGAAGCGATCTGTACATGCCTACTCAGTGCTAGAATGTTTTCAAAATATAGGCTCAAAACATGCAAAAAATCGATATTTTAAGTGTCCAAAGTCAATATGTGCATGGATCTTCTGTACGCGTTTATATCTCAAATTCAGGCTTATAACACCCGAAAATTCGACATTTTGGGGTCCCAGAACCGATCTGTACATGCCTACTCAGTGCTAGAATATTTTCAAAATATAGGCCCAAAACATGCTAAAAATCGATATTTTATGTGCCCAAAGTCGATATCTCAAATTCAGGCACAAAATACCCGAAAATTCGATATTTTGGGGTCCCAGAAGCGATCTGTACATGCCTACTCCGTGTTAGAGTATTTTCAAAATACAGGCCCAAAACATACAGAATATCGATATTTTAGGTGCCTAAAAGTCGATATATGCATGCATCTTCAGTACCCGTTTATATCTCAAATTCAGGCTTAAAGCACCAGAAAATTCGATATTTTGGGGTCCAAGAAGCGATCTGTACATGCCTACTCCGTGTTAGAGTATTTTCAAAATACAGGACCAAAGCATGCTGAAAATCGATATTTTAGGTGCAAAAGTTAATTTTGTGCATGCATCTTCTGTACCCGTTTAAATTTCAAATTCAGGCTCAAAACACCCGAAAAATCGATATTTTTGGGTCCCAGAAGCAATCTGTACATGCCTACTCCGTGTTAGAGTATTTACAAAAGACAGGCCCAAAACATACTGAAAATCGATCTTTTAGGTTCCCAAAAGTCGATATGTGCATGGATCTTCTGTACCCGTTTATATTTCAAATTCAGGCTCAAAACACCCGAAAATTCGATATTTTGGGGTCCCAGAAGCGATCTGTACATGCCTACTCCGTGTTAGAGTATTTTCATGATTCAGGCCCAAAACATGCTGTAAATCGATATTTTAGGTGCCCAAAGTCAATATGTGTATGCATTTTCTGCACCCGTTTATATCCCAAATTCAACCTCAAAACACCCGAAAATTCCATATTTTGGGGTCCCAGAAGCGATGTGTACATGCCTACTCAGTGCTAGAATGTTTTCAAAATATTGGCTCAAAACATGCAAAAAATCGATATTTTAAGTGTCCAAAGTCAATATGTGCATGCATCTTCTGTACGCGTTTATATCTCAAATTCAGGCTTATAACACCCGAAAATTCGATATTTTGGGGTCCCAGAACCGATCTGTACATGCCTACACAGTGCTAGAATATTTTCAAAATATAGGCCCAAAACATGCTAAAAATCGATATTTTATGTGCCCAAAGTCGATATCTCAAATTCAGGCACAAAACACCCGAAAATTCGATATTTTGGGGTCCCAGAAGCGATCAGTACATGCCTACTCCGTGTTAGAGTATTTTCAAAATACAGGCCCAAAACATACAGAAAATCGATATTTTAGGTGCCTAAAATTCGATACGTGCATGCATCTTCAGTACCTGTTTATATCTCAAATTCAGGCTTAAAACACCCGAAAATTCGATATTTTGGGGTCCAAGAAGCGATCTGTACATGCCTACTCCGTGTTAGAGTATTTTCAAAATACAGGCCCAAAGCATACTGAAATTCGATCTTTTAGGTTCCCAAAAGTCGATATGTGCATGCATCTTCTGTACCCGTTTATATTTCAAATTCAGGCTCAAAACACCCGAAAATTCTATATTTTAGGGTCCAAGAAGCGATCTGTACATGCCTACTCCGTGTTAGAGTATTTACAAAAAACAGGCCCAAAGCATACTGAAAATCGATCTTTTAGGTTCCCAAAAGTCGATATGTGCATGCATCTTCTGTACCCGTTTATATCTCAAATTCAGGCTTATAACACCTGAAAATTCGATATTTTGGGGTCCCAGAAGCGATCTGTACATGCCTACTCAGATACAGGCCCAAAACATGCTGAAAATCGATATTTTAGGTGCCCAAAAGTCGATATGTGCATTCATCTTCTGTACGCGTTTATATTTCAAATTCAGGCTCAAAACACCCGAAAATTCGATATTTTGGGGTCCCAGAAGCGATCTGTACAAGCCTACTCAGTGCTAGAATGTTTTCAAAATATAGGCTCCAAACATGATAAAAATCGATATTTTAAGTGTCCAAAGTCGATATGTGCATGTATCTTCTGTACCCGTTTATATCTCAAATTCATGCTCAAAACATCCGAAAATTGGGATTTTTTTGGACCTAGAAGCGATGTGTACATGCCTACTCCTAGTTAGAATGTTTTCAAGATACAGACCCATAACATACTCAAAATCGATATTTTAGGTGCCTAAAAGTCGATATGTGCATTCATCTTCAGTACCCGTTTATATCTCAAATTCAGGCTTAAAATACCCTAAAATTCGATATTTTGGGGTCCAAGAAGCGATCTGTACATGCCTACTCCGTGTTAGAGTATTTTCAAAATACAGGCCCAAAACATGCTGAAAATCGATATTTTAGGTGCAAAAGTCAATTTTGTGCATGCATCTTCTGTACCCGTTTATATCACAAATTCAGGCTCAAAACACCCGAAAAATCGATATTTTTGGGTCCCAGAAGCAATCTGTACATGCCTACTCCGTGTTAGAGTATTTACATAATACAGGCCCAAAACATACTGAAAATCGATCTTTTAGTTTCCCAAAAGTCGATATGTGCATGCATCTTCTGTACCCGTTTATATTTCAAATTCAGGCTCAAAACACCCGAAAATTCGATATTTTGGGGTCCCAGAAGCGATCTGTACAAGCCTACTCAATGCTAGAATGTTTTCAAAATATAGACTCAAAACATGATAAAAATCGATTTTTTAAGTGTCCAAAGTCGATATGTGTATGTAACTTCTGTACCCGTTTATATCTCAAATTCATGCTCAAAACATCCGAAAATTGGGATTTTTTGGGGCCTTGAAGCAATGTGTACATGCCTACTCCTAGTTAGAATGTTTTGAAGATACAGACCCATAACATACTCAAAATCGATATTTAGGTGCCTAAAAGTCGATATGTGCATTCATCTTCAGTACCCGTTTATATCTCAAATTCAATCTCAAAACACCCGAAAATTCGATATTTTGGAGTCCAAGAAGCGATCTGTACATGCCTACTCCGTATTAGAGTATTTTCAAGATTCAGGCCCAAAACATGCTGAAAATCGATATTTTAGGTGCCCAAAGTCAATATGTGCATGCATCTTCTATACCCGTTTATATCACAAATTCAGGCTCAAAGCAACCGAAAAATCGATATTTTTGGGTCCCAGAAGCGATCTGTACATGCCTACTCAGATACAGGCCCAAAACATGCTGAAAATCGATATTTTAGGAGCCCAAAGTCAATATGTGTATGCATCTTCTGCACCCGTTTATATCCCAAATTCAACCTCAATACACCCGAAATTTCCATATTTTTGGGTCCCAGAAGCGATCTGTACATGCCTACTCAGTGCTAGAATGTTTTCAAAATATAGGCTCAAAACATGCAAAAAATCTATATTTTAAGTGTCCAAAGTCAATATGTGCATGTATCCTCTGTACGCGTTTATATCTCAAATTCAGGCTTAAAACACCCGAAAATTCGATATTTTGGGGTCCCAGAACCGATTTGTACATGCCTACTCAGTACTAGAATATTTTCAAAATATAGGCCCAAAACATGGTAAAAATCGATATTTTATGTGCCCAAAGTCGATATCTCAAATTCAGGCACAAAACACAAGAAAAATCGATATTTTTGGGTCACAGAAGCAATCTGTACATACCTACTCCGTGTTAGAGTATTTATAAAATACAGGCCCAAAACATACTGAAAATCGATCTTTTAGGTTCCCAAAAGTCGATATGTGCATTCATCTTCTGTACCCGTTTATATTTCAAATTCAGGCTCAAAACACCCGAAAATTCGATATTTTGGGGTCCCAGAAGCGATCTGTACAAGCCTACTCAGTGCTAGAATGTTTTCAAAATATGGGCTCAAAACATGATAAAAATCGATATTTTAAGTGTCCAAAGTCGATATGTGCAGGTATCTTCTGTACCCGTTTATATCTCAAATTCATGCTCAAAACATCCGAAAATTGGGATTTTTTTGGACCTAGAAGCGATGTGTACATGCCTACTCCTAGTTAGAATGTTTTCAAGATACAGACCCATAACATACTGAAAATCGATATTTTAGGTGCCTAAAAGTCGATATGTGCATTCATCTTCAGTACCCGTTTATATCTCAAATTCAGGCTTAAAACACCCTAAAATTCGATATTTTGGGGTCCAAGAAGCGATCTGTACATGCCTACTCCGTGTTAGAGTATTTTCATGATTCAGGCCCAAAACATGCTGTAAATCGATATTTTAGGTGCCTAAAGTCAATATGTGCATGCATTTTCTGTACCCGTTTATATCACAAATTCAGGCTCAAAACACCCAAAAAATCAATATTTTTGGGTCCCAGAAGCGATCTGTACATGCCTACTCAGCTACAGGCCCAAAACATGCTGAAAATCGATATTTTAGGTGCCCAAAGTCAATATGTGTATGCATTTTCTGCACCCGTTTATATCCCAAATTCAACCTCAAAACACCCGAAAATTCCATATTTTTGGGTCCCAGAAGCGATGTGTACATGCCTACTCAGTGCTAGAATGTTTTCAAAATATAGGCTCAAAACATGCAAAAAATCGATATTTTAAGTGTCCAAAGTCAATATGTGCATGCATCTTCTGTACGCGTTTATACCTCAAATTCAGGCTTAAAGCACCCGAAAATTCGATATTTTGGGGTCCAAGAAGCGATCTGTACATGCCTACTCCGTGTTAGAGTATTTTCAAAATACAGGCCCAAAGCATGCTGAAAATCGATATTTTAGGTGCAAAAGTTAATTTTGTGCATGCATCTTCTGTACCCGTTTATATCACAAATTCATGCTCAAAACACCCGAAAAATCGATATTTTTGGGTCCCAGAAGCAATCTGTACATGCCTACTCCGTGTTAGAGTATTTACAAAATACAGGCCCAAAACCTACTGAAAATCGATCCGTTAGGTTCCCAAAAGTCGATATGTGCATGGATCTTCTGTACCCGTTTATATTTAAAATTCAGGCTCAAAACACCCGAAAATTCGATATTTTGGGGTCCCAGAAGCGATCTGTACAAGCCTACTCAGTGCTAGAATGTTTTCAAAATATAGGCTCCAAACATGATAAAAATCGATATTTTAAGTGTCCAAAGTCGATATGTGCATGTATCTTGTGTACCCGTTTATATCTCAAATTCATGCTCAAAACATCCGAAAATTGGGATTTTTTGGGGCCTAGAAGCGATGTGTACATGCCTATTCCTAGTTAGAATGTTTTCAAGATACAGACCCATAACATACTCAAAATCGATATTTTAGGTGCCTAAAAGTCGATATGTGGATTCATCTTCAGTACCCGTTTATATCTCAAATTCAACCTCAAAACACCCGAAAATTCGATATTTTGGGGTCCAAGAAGCGATCTGTACATGCCTACTCCGTATAAGAGTATTTTCAAGATTAAGGCACAAAACATGCTGAAAATCGATATTTTAGGTGCCCAAAGTCAATATGTGCATGCATCTTCTATACCCGTTTATATCACAAATTCAGGCTCAAAGCACCCGAAAAATCGATATTTTTTGGTCCCAGAAGCTATCTGTACATGCCTACTCAGATACAGGCCCAAAACATGCTGAAAATCGATATTTTAGGTGCCCAAAGTCAATATGTGTATGCATCTTCTGCACCCATTTATATCCCAAATTCAACCTCAATACACCCGAAATTTCCATATTTTTGGGTCCCAGAAGCGATCTGTACATGCCTACTCAGTGCTAGAATGTTTTCAAAAAATAGGCTCAAAACATGCAAAAAATCGATATTTTAAGTGTCCAAAGTCAATATGTGCATGCATCTTCTGTACGCGTTTATATCTCAAATTCAGGCTTAAAACACCCGAAAATTCGATATTTTGGGGTCCCAGAACCGATCTGTACATGCCTACTCAGTGCTAGAATATTTTCAAAATATAGGCCCAAAACATGGTAAAAATCGATATTTTACGTGCCCAAAGTCGATATCTCAAATTCAGGCACAAAACACCCGAAAAATCGATATTTTTGGGTCACAGAAGCAATCTGTACATACCTACTCCGTGTTAGAGTATTTACAAAATACAGGCCCAAAACATACTGAAAATCGATCTTTTAGGTTCCCAAAAGTCGATATGTGCATTCATCTTCTGTACCCGTTTATATTTCAAATTCAGGCTCAAAACACCCGAAAATTCGATATTTTGGGGTCCCAGAAGCGATCTGTACAAGCCTACTCAGTGCTAGAATGTTTTCAAAATATAGGCTCCAAACATGATAAAAATCGATATTTTAAGTGTCCAAAGTCGATATGTGCATGTATCTTCTGTACCCGTTTATATCTCAAATTCATGCTCAAAACATCCGAAAATTGGGATTTTTTTGGACCTAGAAGCGATGTGTACATGCCTACTCCTAGTTAGAATGTTTTCAAGATACAGACCCATAACATACTCAAAATCGATATTTTAGGTGCCTAAAAGTCGATATGTGCGTTCATCTTCAGTACCCGTTTATATCTCAAATTCAGGCTTAAAATACCCTAAAATTCGATATTTTGGGGTCCAAGAAGCGATCTGTACATGCCTACTCCGTGTTAGAGTATTTTCAAAATACAGGCCCAAAACATGCTGAAAATCGATATTTTAGGTGCAAAAGTCAATTTTGTGCATGCATCTTCTGTACCCGTTTATATCACAAATTCAGGCTCAAAACACCCGAAAAATCGATATTTTTGGGTCCCAGAAGCAATCTGTACATGCCTACTCCGTGTTAGAGTATTTACATAATACAGGCCCAAAACATACTGAAAATCGATCTTTTAGTTTCCCAAAAGTCGATATGTGCATGCATCTTCTGTACCCGTTTATATTTCAAATTCAGGCTCAAAACACCCGAAAATTCGATATTTTGGGGTCCCAGAAGCGATCTGTACAAGCCTACTCAGTGCTAGAATGTTTTCAAAATATAGACTCAAAACATGATAAAAATCGATATTTTAAGTGTCCAAAGTCGATATGTGCATGTAACTTCTGTACCCGTTTATATCTCAAATTCATGCTCAAAACATCCGAAAATTGGGATTTTTTGGGGCCTTGAAGCAATGTGTACATGCCTACTCCTAGTTAGAATGTTTTGAAGATACAGACCCATAACATACTCAAAATCGATATTTAGGTGCCTAAAAGTCGATATGTGCATTCATCTTCAGTACCCGTTTATATCTCAAATTCAACCTCAAAACACCCGAAAATTCGATATTTTGGGGTCCAAGAAGCGATCTGTACATGCCTACTCCGTATTAGAGTATTTTCAAGATTCAGGCCCAAAACATGCTGAAAATCGATATTTTAGGTGCCCAAAGTCAATATGTGCATGCATCTTCTATACCCGTTTATATCACAAATTCAGGCTCAAAGCACCCGAAAAATCGATATTTTTGGGTCCCAGAAGCGATCTGTACATGCCTACTCAGATACAGGCCCAAAACATGCTGAAAATCGATATTTTAGGTGCCCAAAGTCAATATGTGTATGCATCTTCTGCACCCGTTTATATCCCAAATTCAACCTCAATACACCCGAAATTTCAATATTTTTGGGTCCCAGAAGCGATCTGTACATGCCTACTCAGTGCTAGAATGTTTTCAAAATATAGGCTCAAAACATGCAAAAAATCGATATTTTAAGTGTCCAAAGTCAATATGTGCATGCATCCTCTGTACGCGTTTATATCTCAAATTCAGGCTTAAAACACCCTAAAATTCGATATTTTGGGGTCCCAGAACCGATTTGTACATGCCTACTCAGTGCTAGAATATTTTCAAAATATAGGCCCAAAACATGGTAAAAATCGATATTTTATGTGCCCAAAGTCGATATCTCAAATTCAGGCACAAAACACAAGAAAAATCGATATTTTTGGGTCACAGAAGCAATCTGTACATACCTACTCCGTGTTAGAGTATTTATAAAATACAGGCCCAAAACATACTGAAAATCGATCTTTTAGGTTCTCAAAAGTTGATATGTGCATTCATCTTCTGTACCCGTTTATATTTCAAATTCAGGCTCAAAACACCCGAAAATTCGATATTTTGGGGTCCCAGAAGCGATCTGTACAAGCCTACTCAGTGCTAGAATGTTTTCAAAATATGGGCTCAAAACATGATAAAAATCGATATTTTAAGTGTCCAAAGTCGATATGTGCAGGTATCTTCTGTACCCGTTTATATCTCAAATTCATGCTCAAAACATCCGAAAATTGGGATTTTTTTGGACCTAGAAGCGATGTGTACATGCCTACTCCTAGTTAGAATGTTTTCAAGATACAGACCCATAACATACTGAAAAGCGATATTTTAGGTGCCTAAAAGTCGATATGTGCATTCATTTTCAGTACCCGTTTATATCTCAAATTCAGGCTTAAAACACCCGAAAATTCGATATTTTGGGGTCCAAGAAGCGATCTGTACATGCCTACTCCGTGTTAGAGTATTTTCATGATTCAGGCCCAAAACATGCTGTAAATCGATATTTTAGGTGCCTAAAGTCAATATGTGCATGCATTTTCTGTACCCGTTTATATCACAAATTCAGACTCAAAACACCCAAAAAATCGATATTTTTGGGTCCCAGAAGCGATCTGTACATGCCTACTCAGATACAGGCCCAAAACATGCTGAAAATCGATATTTTAGGTGCCCAAAGTCAATATGTGTATGCATTTTCTGCACCCGTTTATATCCCAAATTCAACCTCAAAACACCCGAAAATTCCATATTTTTGGGTCCCAGAAGCGATGTGTACATGCCTACTCAGTGCTAGAATGTTTTCAAAATATAGGCTCAAAACATGCAAAAAATCGATATTTTAAGTGTCCAAAGTCAATATGTGCATGCATCTTCTGTACGCGTTTATATCTCAAATTCAGGCTTAAAACACCCGAAAAATCGATATTTTGGGGTCCCAGAACCGATCTGTACATGCCTACTCAGTGCTAGAATATTTTCAAAATATAGGCCCAAAACATGCTAAAAATCGATATTTTATGTGCCCAAAGTCAATATCTCAAATTCAGGCACAAAACACCCGAAAATTCGATATTTTTGGGTCCCAGAAGCAATCTGTACATACCTACTCCGTGTTAGAGTATTTACAAAATACAGGCCCAAAACATACTGAAAATCGATCTTTTAGGTTCTCAAAAGTTAATATGTGCATTCATCTTCTGTACCCGTTTATATTTCAAATTCAGGCTCAAAACACCCGAAAATTCGATATTTTGGGGTCCCAGAAGCGATCTGTACAAACCTACTCAGTGCTAGAATGTTTTCAAAATATAGGCTCAAAACATGATAAAAATCGATATTTTAAGTGTCCAAAGTCGATATGAGCATGTATCTTCTGTACCCGTTTATATCTGAAATTCATGCTCAAAACATCCGAAAATTGGGATTTTTTTGCGCCTAGAAGCGATGTGTACATGCCTACTCCTAGTTAGAATGTTTTCAAGATACAGACCCATAACATACTCAAAATCGATATTTTAGTTGCCTAAAAGTCGATATGTGCATTCATCTTCAGTACCAGTTTATATCTCAAATTCAGGCTTAAAACACCCGAAAATTCGATATTTTGGTGTCCAAGAAGCGATCTGTACATGCCTACACCGTGTTAGAGTATTTTCAAGATTCAGGCCCAAAACATGCTGAAAATCGATATTTTAGGTGCCCAAAGTCAATATGTGCATGCATCTTCTGTACCCGTTTATATTACGAATTCAGGCTCAATACACCCGAAAAATTGATATTTTTGGGTCCCAGAAGCGATCTGTACATGCCTACTCAGTGCTAGAATGTTTTCAAAATATAGGCTCAAAACATGCAAAAAATCGATATTTTAAGTGTCCAAAGTCAATATGTGCATGCATCTTCTCTACGCGTTTATATCTCAAATTCAGGCTTATAACACCCGAAAATTCGATATTTTGGGTTCCCAGAACCGATATGTACATGCCTACTCAGTGCTAGAATATTTTCAAAATAGAGGCCCAAAACATGCTAAAAATCGATATTTTATGTGCCCAAAGTCGATATCTCAAATTCAGCCACAAAACACCCGAAAATTCGATATTTTGGGGTCCCAGAAGCGATCTGTACATGCCTACTCCGTGTTAGAGTATTTTCTAAATACAGGCCCAAAACATACAGAAAATCGATATTTTAGGTGCCTAAAAGTCGATATGTGCATGCATCTTCAGTACCCGTTTATATCTCAAATTCAGGCTTAAAGCACCCGAAAATTCGATATTTTTGGGTCCCAGAAGCAATCTGTACATGCCTACTCCGTGTTAGAGTATTTACAAGATACAGGCCCAAAACATGCTGAAAATCGATATTTTAGGTGCAAAAGGCAATTTTGTTCATGCATCTTCTGTACCCGTTTATATCACAAATTCAGGCTCAAAACACCCGAAAAATCGATATTTTTGGGTCGCAGAAGCAATCTGTACATGCCTACTCCGTGTTAGAGTATTTACAAGATACAGGCCAAAAACATACTGAAAATCGATCTTTTAGGTTCCCAAAAGTCGATATGTGCATGCATCTTCTGTACCCGTTTATATTTCAAATTCAGGCTCAAAACACCCGAAAATTCGATATTTTGGGGTCCCAGAAGCGATCTGTACAAGCCTACTCAGTGCTAGAATGTTTTCAAAATATAGGCTCAAAACATGATAAAAATCGATATTTTAAGTGTCCAAAGTCGATATGTGCATGTATCTTCTGTACCCGTTTATATCTCAAATTCATGCTCAAAACATCCGAAAATTGGGATTTTTCTGGACCTAGAAGCGATGTGTACATGCCTACTCCTAGTTAGAATGTTTTCAAGATACAGACCCATAACATACTCAAAATCGATATTTTAGGTGCCTAAAAGTCGATATGTGCATTCATCTTCAGTACCCGTTTATATCTCAAATTCAGGCTTAAAACACCCTAAAATTCGATATTTTGGGGTCCAAGAAGCGATCTGTACATGCCTACTCCGTGTTAGAGTATTTTCAAAATACAGGCCCAAAACATGCTGAAAATCGATATTTTAGGTGCAAAAGTCAATTTTGTGCATGCATCTTCTGTACCCGTTTATATCACAAATTCAGGCTCAAAACACCCGAAAAATCGATATTTTTGGGTCCCAGAAGCAATCTGTACATGCCTACTCCGTGTTAGAGTATTTACATAATACAGGCCCAAAACATACTGAAAATCGATCTTTTAGGTTCCCAAAAGTCGATATGTGCATGCATCTTCTGTACCCGTTTATATTTCAAATTCAGGCTCAAAACACTCGAAAATTCGATATTTTGGGGTCCCAGAAGCGATCTGTACAAGCCTACTCAGTGCTAGAATGTTTTCAAAATATAGACTCAAAACATGATAAAAATCGATATTTTAAGTGTCCAAAGTCGATATGTGCATGTAACTTTTGTACCCGTTTATATCTCAAATTCATGCTCAAAACATCCGAAAATTGGGATTTTTTGGGGCCTTGAAGCGATGTGTACATGCCTACTCCTAGTTAAAATGTTTTCAAGATACAGACCCATAACATACTCAAAATCGATATTTTAGGTGCCTAAAAGTCGATATGTGCATTCATCTTCAGTACCAGTTTATATCTCAAATTCAGGCTTAAAACACCCGAAAATTCGATATTTTGGTGTCAAAGAAGCGATCTGTACATGCCTACACCGTGTTAGAGTATTTTCAAGATTCAGGCCCAAAACATGCTGAAAATCGATATTTTAGGTGCCCAAAGTCAATATGTGTATGCATCTTCAGCACCCGTTTATATCCCAAATTCAACCTCAATACACCTGAAAATTCGATATTTTGGGGTCCCAGAACCGATCTGTACATGCCTACTCAGTGCTAGAATATTTTCAAAATATAGGCCCAAAACATGCTAAAAATCGTTTTTTTATGTGCCCAAAGTCGATATCTCAAATTCAGGCTTAAAACACCCTAAAATTCGATATTTTTGGGTCCATGAAGCGATCTGTACATGCCTACTCTGTGCTAGAATGTTTTCAAAATACAGGCCCAAAACATGCTGAAAATAGATATTTTAGGTGCCCAAAGTCAATATGTGCATGCATCTTCTGTACCCGTTTATATCACAAATTCAGGCTCAAAACACCCGAAAAATCGATATTTTTGGGTCCCAGAAGTGATCTGTACATGCCTACTCAGATACAGGCCCAAAACATGCTGAAAATCGATATTTTAGGTGCCCAAAGTCAATATGTGTATGCATTTTCTGCACCCGTTTATATCCCAAATTCAACTTCAAAACACCCGAAAATTCCATATTTTTGGGTCCCAGAAGCGATCTGTACATGCCTACTCAGTGCTAGAACGTTTTCAAAATATAGGCTCAAATCATGCAAAAAATCGATATTTTAAGTGTCCAAAGTCAATATGTGCATGCATCTTCTGTACGCGTTTATATCTCAAATTCAGGCTTGTAACACCCGAAAATTCGATATTTTGGGGTTCCAGAACCGATCTGTACATGCCTACTCAGTGCTAGAATATTTTCAAAATATAGGCCCAAAACATGGTAAAAATCGATATTTTATGTGCCCAAAGTCGATATCTCAAATTCAGGCACAAAACACCCGAAAATTCGATATTTTGGGGTCCCAGAAGCAATCTGTACATGCCTACTCCGTGTTAGAGTATTTACAAAATACAGACCCAAAACATACAGAAAATCGATCTCTTAGGTTCCCAAAAGTCGATATGTGCATGCATCTTCTGTACCCGTATATATTTTAAATACAGGCTCAAAACACCCGAAAATTCGATATTTTGGGGTCCCAGAAGCGATATGTACAAGCCTACTCAGTGCTAGAATATTTTCAAAATATAGACTCAAAACATGATAAAAATCGATATTTTAAGTGTCTAAATTCGATATGTGCATGTATCTTCTGTACCCGTTTATATCTTAAATTCATGCTCAAAACATCCGAAAATTGGGATTTTTTGGGGCCTAGAACCAATGTGTACATGCCTACTCAAAATCGATATTTTAGGTGCCTAAAAGTCGATATGTGCATTCATTTTCAGTACCCGTTTATATCTCAAATTCAGGCTTAAAACACCCAAAATTCGATATTTTGGGGTCCAAGAAGCGATCTGTACATGCCTACTCCGTGTTAGAGTATTTTCAAGATTCAGGCCCAAAACATGCTGAAAATCGATATTTTAGGTGCCCAAAGTCAATATGTGCATGCATCTTCTGTACCCGTTTATATCACAAATTCAGGATCAAAACACCCGAAAAATCGATATTTTTGGGTCCCAGAAGCGATCTGTACATGCCTACTCAGATACAGGCCCAAAACATGCTGGAAATCGATATTTTAGGTGCCCAAAGTCAATATGTGTATGCATCTTCTGCACCCGTTTATATCCCAAATTCAACATCAAAACACCCGAAAATTCCATATTTTTGGGTCCCAGAAGCGATCTGTACATGCCTACTCAGTGCTAGTATGTTTTCAAAATATAGGCTCAAAACATGCAAAAAATCGATATTTTAAGTGTTTAAAGTCAATATGTGCATGCTTCTGTACTCGTTTATATCTCAAATTCAGGCTTAAAACACCCGAAAATTCGATATTTTGGGGTCCCAGAACCGATCTGTACATGCCTACTCAGTGCTAGAATATTTCAAAATATAGTCGCAAAACATGCTAAAAATCGATATTTTATGTGCCAAAGTCGATATCTCAAATTCAGGCACAAACCACCCGAAAATTCGATATTTTGGGGTCCCAGAAGCGATCTGTACATGCCTACTCCGTGTTAGAGTATTTACAAAATACAGGCCCAAAACATACTCAAAATCGATATTTTAGGTGCCTAAAAGTCGATATGTGCATGCATTTTCAGTATCCGTTTATATCTCAAATTCAGGCTTAAAACACCCGAAAATTGATATTTTGGGGTCCAAGAAGCGATCTGTACATGCCTACTCCGTGTTAGAATATTTTCAAAATACAGGCCCAAAACATACTCAAAATCGATATTTTAGGTGCCTAAAAGTCGATAAGTGCATGCATCTTCTGTACCCGTTTATATCACAAATTCAGGCTCAAAACACCCGAAAAATCGATATTTTTTGGTCCCAGAATCGATCTGTACATGCCTACACAGATACAGGCCCAAAACATGCAGAAAATCGATATTTTAGGTGCCCAAAGTCAATATGTGTATGCATCTTCTGCACCCGTTTATATCCCAAATTCAACCTCAAAACACCCGAAAATTCCATATTTTTGGGTCCCAGAAGCGATCTCTACATGCCTACTCAGTGCTAGAATGTTTTCAAAATATAGGCTCAAAACATGCAAAAAATCGATATTTTAAGTGTCCAAAGTCAATATGTGCATGCATCTTCTGTACGCGTTTATATCTCAAATTCAGGCTTAAAACACCCGAAAATTCGATATTTTGGGGTCCCAGAACCGAACTGTACATGCCTACTCAGTGCTAGAATATTTTCAAAATATAGGCCCAAAACATGCTAAAATCGATATTTTATGTGCCCAAAGTCGATATCTCAAATTCAGGCACAAAACACCCGAAAATTCGATATTTTGGGGTCCCAGAAGCGATCTGTACATGCCTACTCCGTGTTAGAGTATTTTCAAAATACAGGCCCAAAACATACAGAAAATCGATATTTTAGGTGCCTAATATTCGATATGTGCATGCATCTTCAGTACCCGTTTATATCTCAAATTCAGGCTTAAATCACCCGAAAATTCGATATTTTGGGGTCCAACAAGCGATCTGTACATGCCTACTCCGTGTTAGAGTATTTTCAAAATACAGGCCTAAAACATGCTGAAAATCGATATTTTAGGTGCAAAAGTCAATTTTGTCCATGCATCTTCTGTACCCGTTTATATCACAAATTCCGGCTCAAAACACCCGAAAAATCGATATTTTTGGGTCCCAGAAGCAATCTGTACATGCCTACTCCATTTTAGAGTATTTACAAAATACAGGCCCAAAACATACTGAAAATCGATCTTTTAGGTTCCCAAAAGTCGATATGTACATGCATCTTATGTACCCGTTTATATTTCAAATTCAGGATCAAAACACCCGAAAATTCGATATTTTGGGGTCCCAGAAGCGATCTGTACAAGCCTACTCAAAGCTAGAATGTTTTCAAAAATATAGGCTCAAAACATGATAAAAATCGATATTTTAAGTGTCCAAAGTCGATATGTGCATGTATCTTCTGTATCCGTTTATATCTCAAATTCATGCTCAAAACATCTGAAAATTGGGATTTTTTTGGGCCTAGAAGCGATGTGTACATGCCTACTCCTAATTAGAATGTTTTCAAGATACAGACCCATAACATACTCAAAATCGATATATTAGGTGCCTAAAAGCCGATATGTGCATTTATCTTCAGTACCCGTTTATATCTCAAACTCAGGCTTAAAACACCAGAAAATTCGATATTTTGGGGTCCAAGAAGCGATCGGTACATGCCTACCCCGTGTTAGAGTATTTTCAAAATACAGGCCTAAAACATGCTGAAAATCAATATTTTAGGTGCAAAAGTCGATATGTGCATGCATCTTCTGTACCCGTTTATATCACAAATTCAGGCTCAAAACACCCGAAAAATCAATATTTTTGGGTCCCAGAAGCAATCTGTACATGCCAACTCCGTTTTAGAGTATTTACAAAATACAGGCCCAAAACATACTGAAAATCGATCTTTTAGGTTCCCAAAAGTCGATATGTGCATGCATCTTCTGTACCCGTTTATATTTCAAATTCAGGCTCAAAACACCCGAAAATTCGATATTTCGGGGTCCCAGAAGCGATCTGTACAAGCCTACTCAGTGCTAGAATGTTTTCAAAATATAGGCTCAAAACATGCAAAAAATCGATATTTTAAGTGTCCAATGTCTATATGTGCATGCATCTTCTGTACGCGTTTATATCTCAAATTCAGGCTTAAAACACCCGAAAATTCGATATTTTGGGGTCTCAGAACCGATCTGTACATGCCTACTCAGTGCTAGAATATTTTCAAAATATAGGCCCAAAACATGGTAAAAATCGATATTTTATGTGCCCAAAGTCGATTACTCAAATTCAGGCACAAAACACCCGAAAATTCGATATTTTGGGGTCCCAGAAGCGATCTGTACATGCATACTCCGTGTTAGAGTATTTTCAAAATACAGGCCCAAAACATAAAGAAAATCGATATTTTAGGTGCCTAAAATTCGATATGTGCATGCATCTTCAGTACCCGTTTATATCTCAAATTCAGGCTTAAAATACCCGAAAATTCGATATTTTGGGGTCCAAGAAGCGATCTGTACATGCCTACTCCGTGTTAGAGTATTTTCAACATACAGGCTCAAAACATGCTGAAAATCGATATTTTAGGTGCAAAAGTCAATTTTGTGCATGGATCTTTTGTACCCGTTTATATCACAAATTCAGGCTCAAAACACCCGAAAAATCGATATTTTTGGGGCCTAGAAGCGATCTGTACATGCCTACTCCTAGTTAGAATGTTTTTAAGATACAGACCCAAAACATGTCGAAATCGATATTTTAGGTGCTCAAAATTCGATATGTGCATGCATCTTCAGTACCCGTTTATATCTCAAATTCAGGCACAAAACACCCGAAAATTCGATATTTTGGAGTCCCAGATGCGATCTGTACATGCCTACTCTGTGTTAGAGTATTTTCAAAATACAGGCCCAAAACATACTGAAAATCGATCTTTTATGTGCCCAAAGTCGATATCTCAAATTCAGGCACAAAACACCCGAAAATTCGATATTTTGGGGCCCCAGAAGCGATTTGTACATGCCTACACAGTGCTAAAAAAATTTAAAATATAGGCTCAAAACATGATAAAAATCGATATTTTAAGTGTCCAAAGTCGGTATGTGCATGTATCTTCTGTACCCGTTTATATCTCAAATTCAGTCTCAAAACATCCGAAAATTGGAATTTTTTGGGGCCCAGAAGCGATGTGTACATGCCTACTCCTATTTAGAATGTTTTCAAGATACAGACCCAAAACATACTCAAAATCGATATTTTAGGTGCCTAAAAGTCGATATGTGCATGCATCTTCTGTACCCGTTTATATCACAAATTCAGGCTCAAAACACCCGAAAAATAAATATTTTTGGGTCCCAGAAGCGATCTGTACATGCCTACTCAGTGCTAGAATGTTTTCAAAATATAGGCTCAAAACATGCTAAAAATGGATATGTCCAAAATCGATATGTGCATGCATCTTCTGTACCCGTTTATATCTCATATTCAGGCTCAAAACACCCGAAAATTCGGTATTTTTGGGGCCTAGAAGAGATCTGTACATGCATACTCCTAGTTAGAATGTTTTCAAGATACAGACCCAAAACATGCCCAAAATCGATATTTTAGGTGCTCAAAATTCGATATGTGCATGCATCTTCAGGACCCGTTTATATCTCAAATTCAGGCAAAAAAGACCCGAAAATTCGATATTTTGGGGTCCCAGAAGCGATCTGTACATGCCTACTCAGATACAGGCCCAAAACATGCTGAAAATCGATATTTTAGGTGACCAAAGTCAATATGTGTATGCATCTTCTGCACCCGTTTATATCCCAGATTCAACCTCAAAACACCCGAAATTCGATATTTTTGGGTCCCAGAAGCGATATGTACATGCCTACTCAGTGCTAAAATGTTTTCAAAATATAAGCTCAAAACATGCTAAAAATCGATATTTTAAGTGTCCAAAGTCGATATGTGTATGCATCTTCTGTACCCGTTTATATCTCAAATTCTGGGTCAAAACACCCAAAAGTCGGTATTTTTTGGGCCTAGAAGCGATCTGTACATGCCTACTCCGTGTTAGAGTATTTTAAAATTACAGGCCCAAAACATACTGAAAATCGATCTTTTAGGTGCCCAAAAGTCGATATGTGCATACATCTTCTTTACCCGTTTATATCTCAAATTTAGGCTCCAAACACACAGAAAATTCGATATTTTGGGGCCCCAGAAGCGATTTGTACATGCCTACACAGTGCTAGAATGTTTTCAAAATATTGGCTCAAAACATGCTAAAAATCGATATTTTAAGTGTCCAATGTCGATATGTGCATGCATTTTTTGTACCCGTTTATATCTCAAATTCAGGCTCAAAACACCCGAAATTCGGTATTTTTGGGACCTAGAAGCGATCTGTACATGCCTACTCATAGTTAGAATGTTTTCAAGATACAGACCCAAAACATGCTCAAAATCGATATTTTAGGTGCATAAAATTCGATATGTGCATGCATCTTCAGTACCCGTTTATATCTCAAATTCAGGCTAAAAACACCCGAAAATTCGATATTTTGGGGTCCCAGAAGCGATCTGTACATGCCTACTCAGTGCTAGAATATTTTCAAAATATAGGCCAAAAAATATGCTAAAAATCGATATTTTAGGTGCCCAGAGTCGATATCTCAAATTCAGGCCCAAAACACCCGAAAATTCAATATTTTGGGGTCCCAGAAGCGATCTGTACATTCCTACTCCATGTTAGACTATTTTCAAAATATTTGCTCAAAGCATGCTTAAAATCGATATTTTAAGTGTCCAAAGTCGATATGTGCATGCATCTTCTGTACCCGTTTATATCTCAAATTCAGGCTCCAAAAACCAGCAAATTCAATATTTTGGGGTCCCAGAAGCGATCTGTACATGCCTACTCAGTGCTAGATTATTTTCAAAATATAGGCACAAAACTTGGTAAAAATCGATATTTTAGGTGCCCAAATTCGATATCTCAATTTCAGGCACAAAACACCCGAAAATTCGATATTTTGGGGTCCCAGAAGCGATCTGTACAAGCCTACTCAGTGCTAGAATGTTTTCAAAATATAGGCTCAAAACATGCTAAAAATCGATATTTTAGGTGCCCAAAGTCGGTATGGGCATGTGTCTTCTATACCCGTTTATATCTCAAATTCAGGCTCAAAACATCCGAAAATTGGAATTTTTTGGGGCCAAGAAGAGATGTGTACATGCCTACTCCTAGTTAGAATGTTTTCAAGACACAGACCCAAAACATACTCAAAATTGATATTTTAGGTGCCTAAAAGTCGATATGTGCATGCATCTTCAGTACCCGTTTATATCTCAAATTCAGGCTTAAAACACCCGAAATTTCGATATTTTGGGGTCCAAGAAGCGATCTGTACATGCCTACTCCGTGTTAGAGTATTTTCAAAATTCACGCCCAAAACATGCTGAAAATCGGTATTTTAGGTGCTAAAAGTCAATATGTGCATGCATCGTCTGCACCCGTTTATATCCCAAATTCAACCTCAAAACACCCAAAAATTCGATATTTTTGGGTCCCAGAAGCGATCTGTACATGCCTACCCAGTGCTAGAATGTTTTCAAAATATAGGCACAAAACATGTTAAAAATCGATATGTCCAAAGTCGATATGTGCATGCAACTTCTGTACCCGTTTATATATCAAATTTAGGCTCAAAAAACCCGAAAATTCGGTATTTTGGGGTCCTAGAAGCGATCTGTACATGCATACTCCTAGTTAGAATGTTTTCAAGATACTGACCCAAAACATGCCCAAAATCGATATTTTAGGTGCTCAAAATTCGATATGTGCATGCATCTTCAGTACCCGTTTATATCTCAAATTCACGCAAAAAACACCCGAAAATTCGATATTTTGGGTTCCCAGAAGCGATCTGTACATGCCTACTCAGATACAGGCCCAACACATGCTGAAAATCGATATTTTAGGTGCCCAAAGTCAATATGTGTATGCATCTTCTGCACCCGTTTATATCCCAAATTCAACCTCAAAACACCCGAAATTCGGTATTTTTGGGACCTAGAAGCGATCTGTACATGCCTACTCATAGTTAGAATGTTTTCAAGATACAGACCCAAAACATGCTCAAAATCGATATTTTAGGTGCCCAAAATTCGATATGTGCATGCATCTTCAGTACCCGTTTATATCTCAAATTCAGGCTAATAACACCCGAAAATTCGATATTTTTGGGTCCCAGAAGCGATCTGCACATGCCTACTCAGTGCTAGAATGTTTTCAAAATATAGGCTCAAAACATGCAAAAAATGGATATGTCCAAAGTCGATATGTGCATGCATCTTCAGGACCCGTTTATATCTCAAATTCAGGCAAAAAACACCCGAGAATTCGATTTTTTGGGGTCCCAAAAGCGATCTGTACATGCCTACTCAGATACAGGCCCAAAACATGCTGAAAATCGATATTTTTGGTGCCCAAAGTCAATATGTGTATGCATCTTCTGCACCCGTTTATATCCCAAATTCAACCTCAAAACACCCAAAAATTCGATATTTTTGGGTCCCAGAAGCGATCTGTACATGCCTACCCAGTGCTAGAATGTTTTCAAAATATAGGCACAAAACATGTTAAAAATCGATATGTCCAAAGTCGATATGTGCATGCAACTTCTGTACCCGTTTATATATCAAATTTAGGCTCAAAACACCCGAAAATTCGGTATTTTGGGGGCCTAGAAGCGATCTGTACATGCATACTCCTAGTTAGAATGTTTTCAAGATACTGACCCAAAACATGCCCAAAATCGATATTTTAGGTGCTCAAAATTCGATATGTGCATGCATCTTCAGTACTCGTTTATATCTCAAATTCAGGCACAAAACACCCGAAAATTCGATATTTTTGGGTCCCAGAAGCGATCTGTACATGCCTACTCAGATACAGGCCCAAAACATGCTGAAAATCGATATTTTAGGTGCCCAAAGTCAATATGTGTATGCATCTTCTGCACCCGTTTATATCCCAAATTCAACCTCAAAACACCCGAAATTCGGTATTTATGGGACCTAGAAGCGATCTGTACATGCCTACTCATAGTTAGAATGTTTTCAAGATACAGACCCAAAACATGCTCGAAATCGATATTTTAGGTGCCCAAAATTTGATATGTGCATGCATCTTCAGTACCCGTTTATATCTCAAATTCAGGCTAAAAACACCCGAAAATTCGATATTTTGGGGTCCCAGAAGCGATCTGTACATGCCTACTCAGTGCTAGAATATTTTCAAAATATAGGCCAAAAAATATGCTAAAAATCGATATTTTAGGTGCCCAGAGTCGATATCTCAAATTCAGGCCCAAAACACCCGAAAATTCAATATTTTAAGGTCCCAGAAGCGATCTGTACATTCCTACTCCATGTTAGAGTATTTTCAAAATATTGGCTCAAAACATGCTTAAAATCGATATTTTAGGTGCCCAAAGTCAATATGTGTATGCATTTTCTTCACCCGTTTATATCCCAAATTCAACCTCAAAACACCCGAAAATTCGATACTTTTGGGTCCCAGAAGCGATCTGTACATGCCTACTCCTAGTTAGAATATTTTCAAAATATAGGCCCATAACATGCTAAAAATCGAATTCAGGAACAAAACACCCGAAAATTCGATATTTTGGGATCCTAGAAGCGATCTGTACATGTCTACTCTGTGTTAGAGTATTTTCAAATTACAAGCCCAAAACATACTGAAAATCGATATTTTAGGTGCCCAAAAGTCGATATGTGCATGCATCTTCTGTACCCGTTTATATCTCAAATTCAGGCTCAAAACACCCGAAAATTCGATATTTTTATGGTCCTAGAAGCGATCTGTACATGCCTTCTCCTAGTTAGAATGTTTTCAAGATACCGACCCAAAACATGCTCAAAATCGATATTATAGGTGCCCAAAAGTCGATATGTGCATGCATCTTCAGTACCCGTTTATATCTCAAATTTAGGCTCAAAACACCCGAAAATTCGAAATTTTTGGGTCCAAGAAGCGATCTGTACATGCCTACTACGTGTTAGAGTAGTTTCAAAATATAGGCCCAAAACATGCTAAAAATAGATATTTTAGGTGGCTCAAGTCGATATCTCAAATTCAGGCACAAAACATTCGAAAATTCGATATTTTGGGGTCCCAGAAGCGATCTGTACATGCCTACTCCGTGTTAGAGTATTTTCAAAATACAAGCCCAAAACATACTGAAAATCGATCTTTTAGGTGCCCAAAAGTCGATATGTGCATGCATGTTCTGTACCAATTTATATATCAAATTCAGGCTCCAAAAAACCGCAAATTCAATATTTTGGGGTCCCAGAAGCGCTCTGTACATGCCTACTCAATGCTAAAAAAATTTCAAAATATAGGCTCAAAAGCTAAAAATCGATATTTTAAGTGTCCAAAGTCGATATGTGCATGCATCTTCTGTACCCGTTTATTTCTCAAATTCAGGCAAAAAACACCCGAAAATTCGTTATTTTTGGGGCCTAGAAGCGATCTGTACATGCCTACTCCTAGTTAGAATGTTTTCAAGATACAGACCCAAAACATGCTCAAAATCAATATATTAGGTGCCCAAAATTCGATATGTGCATGCATCCTCAGTACCTGTTTATATCTCAAATTCAGGCTCAAAACACCAAAAAATTCGATATATTTGGGTACCAGAAGCGATCTGTACATGCCTACTCAGTGCTAATTTTTTTTCAAAATATAGGCTCAAAACATGCTAAAAATCGATATTTTAAGTGTCCAAAGTCGATATGTGCATGCATCTTCTGTACCCGTTTATATCTCAAATTCAGGCTCAAAACACCCGAAAATTCGGTATTTTGGGGGCCTAGAAGCGATCTGTACATGCCTACTCCTAGTTAGAATGTTTTCAAGATACAGACCCAAAACATGCTCAAAATCAATATATTAGGTGCCCAAAATTCGATATGTGCATGCATCCTCAGTACCTGTTTATATCTCAAATTCAGGCTCAAAACATTCAAAAATTCGAAATATTTGGGTCCAAGAAGCTATCTGTACATGCCTACTCCGTGTTAGAGTATTTTCAAAATAGAGGCCCCAAACATGCTAAAAATAGATATTTTAGGTGGCTCAAGTCGATATCTCAAA
Source organism: Petrolisthes cinctipes (assembly GCA_033782935.1). Classification (NCBI taxonomy): domain Eukaryota; kingdom Metazoa; phylum Arthropoda; class Malacostraca; order Decapoda; family Porcellanidae; genus Petrolisthes; species Petrolisthes cinctipes. The sequence continues at coordinate 536,862 of JAWQEG010000069.1, forward strand.
TTCAGGCACAAAACATTCGAAAATTCGATATTTGGGGGTCCCAGAAGCGATCTGTACATGCCTACTCCGTGTTAGAGTATTTTCAAAATACAAGCCCAAAACATACAGAAAATCGATCTTTTAGGTGCCCAAAATTCGATATGTGCATGCATGTTCTGTACCCGTTTATATATCAAATTCAGGCTCCAAAAAACCACAAATTCAATATTTTGGGGTCCCAGAAGCGCTCTGTACATGCCTACTCAATGCTAAAAAAATTTCAAAATATAGGCTCAAAAGCTAAAAATCGATATTTTAAGTATCCAAAGTCGATATGTGCATGCATCTTCTGTACCCGTTTATATCTCAAATTCAGGCCAAAAACACCCGAAAATTCGTTATTTTTGGGGCCTAGAAGCGATCTGTACATGCCTACTCCTAGTTAGAATGTTTTCAAGATATAGACCCAAAACATGCTCAAAATCAATATATTAGGTGCCCAAAATTCGATATGTGCATTTATCCTCAGTACCTGTTTATATCTCAAATTCAGGCTCAAAACACCTAAAAATTCGATATATTTGGGTACCAGAAGCGATCTGTACATGCCTACTCAGTGCTAATTTTTTTTCAAAATATAGGCTCAAAACATGCTAAAAATCGATATTTTAAGTGTCCAAAGTCGATATGTGCATGCATCTTCTGTACCCGTTTATATCTCGATTTCAGGCTCAAAACACCCGAAAATTCGGTATTTTGGGGGCCTAGAAGCGATCTGTACATGCCTACTCCTAGTTAGAATGTTTTCAAGATACAGACCCAAAACATGCTCAAAATGAATATCTTAGGTGCCCATAATTCGATATGTGCATGGATCTTCAGTACCCGTTTATATCTCAAATTCAGGCACAAAAAAACCGAGAATTCGATATTTTGGGGTCCCAGAAGCGATCTGTACATGCCTACTCAGATACAGTCCCAAAACATGCTGAATTTCGATATTTTAGGTGCCCTAAGTCAATATGTGTATGCATCTTCCGCGCCCGTTTATATACCAAATTCAACCTCAAAACACCCGAAAATTCGATATTATTGGGTCCCAGAAGCGATCTTTACATGCCTACTCAGTGCTAATTTTTTTTCAAAATATAGGCTCAAAACATGCTAAAAATCGATATTTTAAGTGTCCAAAGTCGATATGTGCATGCATCTTCTGTACCCGTTTATATCTCAAATTCTGGCTCAAAACACCCGAAAATTCGATATTTTGGGGTCCCTGAAGCGATCTGTACATGCCTATTCAGTGCTAGAATATTTTCAAAATATAGGCCAAAAAATATGCTAAAAATCGATATTTTAGGTGCCCAAAGTCGATATCTCAAATTCACCCCAAAAACACCCGAAAATTCAATATTTTGGGGTCTCAGAAGCGATCTGTACATTCCTACTCCGTGTTAGAGTATTTTCAAAATACAGGCCGAAAACATACTGAAAATCGATATTTTAGGTGCCCACAAGTCGATATGTGCATGCATCTTCTGTACCCGTTTAAATCTCACATTCAGGCTACAAACACCCGAAAATTCGGTATTTTGGGGTCCCAAAAGCGATCTGTACATGCCTACTCAGTGCTAGAATGTTTTCAAAATATAGGCTCAAAACATGCTAAAAATCGATATTTTAAGTGTCCAAAGTCGATATGTGCATGCATCTTCTGTACCCGTTTGTATCACAAATTCAGGCTCAAAACACCCGAAAAATCGATATTTTTTGGTCCCAGAAGCGATCTGTACATGCCTACTCAGATACAGGCACAAAACATGCTGATAATCGATATTTTAGGTGCCCAAAGTCAATATGTGTATGCATTTTCTTCACCCGTTTATATCCCAAATTCAACCTCAAAACCCCCGAAAATTCGATATTTTTGGGTCCCAAAAGCGATCTGTACATGCCTACTCTTAGTTAGAATGTTTTCAAGATACAGACCCAAAACATGCTCAAAATCGATATCTTAGGTGCCCAAAATTCGATATGTGCATGCATCTTCAGTACCCGTTTATTTCCTTAATTCAGTCTCAAAACATCCGAAAATTCGGTACTTTGGGGGGCCCAAAAGCGATGTGTATATGCCTACTCCTAGTTAGAATGTTTTCAAGATACAGACCCAAATATACTCAAAATCGATATTTTAGGTGACTTAAAGTCGATATATGCATGCATCTTCAGTACCCGTTTATATCTCAAATTCAGGCTTGAAACACCCGAAAATTCGATATTTTGGGGTCCAAGAAGCGATCTGTACATGCCTACACCGTGTTAGAGTATTTTCAAGATTCAGGCCCAAAACATGCTGAAAATCGATATTTTAGGTGCCCAAAGTCAATATGTGCATGCATCTTCTGTACCCGTTTATATCACAAATTCAGGCTCAAAAACACCCGAAAAATCGATATTTTTGGGTCCCAGAAGCGATCTGAACATGCCTACTCAGATACAGGCCCAAAACATGCTGAAAATCGATATTTTAGGTGCCCAAAGTCAATATGTGTATGCATCTTCTGCACCCGTTTATATCCCAAATTCAACCTCAAAACACCCGAAAATTCGATATTTTTGGGTCCCAGAAGCGATCTGTACATGCCTACTCAGTACTAGAATGTTTTCAAAATATAGGCTCAAAACATGCTAAAAATGGATATATCCAAAGTCGATATGTGCATGCATCTTCTGTACCCGTTTATATCTCAAATTCAGGCTCAAAACACCCGAAAATTAGGTATTTTTGGGGCCTAGAAGCGATCTGTACATGCATACTCCTAGTTAGAATGTTTTCAAGATACAGGCCCAAAACATACTGAAAATCGATATTTTAGGTGCCCAAAGTCAATATGTGCATGCATCTTATGTACCCGTTTATATCTCAAATTCAGGCAAAAAACCCGAAAATTCAATATTTTGGGGTCCCAGAAGCGATCTGTACATTCCTACTCCGTGTTAGAGTATTTTCAAAATATTGGCTCAAAACATGCTTAAAATCGATATTTTAAGTGTCCAAAGTCAATATGTGCATGCATCTTCTGTACCCGTTTATATCTCAAATTCAGGCTCAAAACACCTGAAAATTCGATATTTTTGGGTCCTAGAAGCGATCTGTACATGCCTACTCCTAGTTAGAATGTTTTCAAGATACCGACCCAAAACATACTCAAAATCGATATTATAAGTTCCCAAAAGTCGATATGTGCATGCATCTTCAGTACCCGTTTATATCTCCAATTCAGGCTCAAAACACCCGAAAATTCGAAATTTTTGGGTCCACGAAGCGATCTGTACATGCCTACTCCGTGTTAGAGTATTTTCAAAATAGAGGCCCAAAACATGCTAAAAATCGATATTTTAGGTGGCTCAAGTCGATATCTCCAATTCCGGCACAAAACACTCGAAAATTCGATATTTTGGGGTCCCAGAAGCGATCTGTACATGCCTACTCCGTGTTATAGTATTTTCAAAATACAAGCCCAAAACATACTGAAAATCGATCTTTTAGGTGCCCAAAAGTCGATATGTGCATGCATGTTCTGTACCCGTTTATATATCAAATTCAGGCTCCAAAAAACCGTAAATTCAATATTTTGGGGTCCCAGAAGCGATCTGTACAAGCCTACTCAGTGCTAAAAAAATTTCTAAATATAGGATCATAAGCTAAAAATCGATATTTTAATTGTCCAAAGTCGATATGTGCATGCATCTTCTGTACCCGTTTATATCTCAAATTCAGGCTCGAAACACCCGAAAATTCGGTATTTTTGGGGCCTAGAAGCGATCTGTACATGCCTACTCCTAGTTAGAATGTTTTCAAGATACAGACCCAAAACATGCTCAAAATCGATATCTTAGGTGCCCAAAATTCGATATGTGCATGCATCCTCAGTACCCGTTTAAATCTCAAATTCAGGCACTAAACACCCGAAAATTCGATATTTTGGGGTCCCAGAAGCGATCTGTACATGCCTACTCCGTGTTAGAGTATTTTCAAATAGAGGCACAAAACATCCTAAAAATCTATATTTTAGGTGGCTCAAGTCGATATCTCAAATTCAGGGACAAAACACTCGAAAATTCGATATTTTGGGGTCCCAGAAGCAATCTGTACATGAGTACTCCGTGTTAGAGTATTTTCAAAATACAAGCCCAAAACATACTGAAAATCGATCTTTTAGGTGCCCAAAAGTCGACATGTGCATGCATGTTCTGTACCCGTTTATATCTCAAATTCAGGCTCCAAAAACCCGCAAATTCAATATTTTGGGGTCCCAGAAGCGATCTGTATATGCCTACTCAGTGCTAGATTATTTTCAAAATATAGGCCCAAAACATGCTAAAAATCGATATTTTAGGTGCCCAAATTCGATATCTCGAATTCAGGCATAAAACACCCGAAAATTCGATATTTTGGGGTCCCAGAAGCGATCTGTACAAGCCTACTAAGTGCTAGAATGTTATCAAAATATAGGATCAAAACATAATAAAAATCGATATTTTAAGTGCCAAAAGTCTGTATGTGCATGTATCTTCTGTACCCGTTTATATCTCAAATTCAGGCTCAAAACATCCGAAAATTGGAATTTTTTGGGGCCAAGAAGCGATGTGTACATGCCTACTCCTAGTTAGAATGTTTTCAAGATACAGACCCAAAACATACTCAAAATCGATATTTTAAGTGCCCAAAGTCGGTATGTGCAGGTATCTTCTGTACCCGTTTATATCTTAAATAAAGGCTTAAAACACCCGAAAATTCGATATTTTGGGGTCCAAAAAGCGATCTGTACATGCCTACTCCGTGTTAGAGTATTTTCAAAATTCAGGCCCAAAACATGCTGAAAATCGATATTTTAGGTTCCCAAAGTCAATATGTGCATGCATCTTCTGCACCCGTTTATATCCCAAATTCAACCTCAAAACACCCGAAAAATCGATATTTTTGGGTCCCAGAAGCGATCTGTACATGCCTACCCAGTGCTAGAATGTTTTCGAAATATAGGCACAAAACATGCTAAAAATCGATATGTCCAAAGTCGATATGTGCATGCATCTTCTGTACCCGTTTATATCTCAAATTTAGGCTCAAAACACCCGAAAATTCGGTATTTTGGGGGCCTAGAAGCGATCTGTACATGCATACTCCTAGTTAGAATGTTTTCAAGATACTGACCCAAAACATGCCCAAAATCGATATTTTAGGTGCCAAAAGTCAATATGTGTATGCATCTTCTGCACCCGTTTATCTCCCAAATTCAACCTCAAAACACCCGAAAATTCGATATTTTTGGGTCCCAGAAGCGATCTGTACATGTCTACTCAGTGCTAAAATGTTTTCAAAATATAGGCACAAAACATGCTAAAAATCGATATTTTAAGTGTCCAAAGTCGATATGTGCATGCATCTTCTGTACCCGTTTATATCTCAAATTCAGGATTAAAACACCCAAAAAATCGGTATTTTTGGGGCCTAGAAGCGATCTGTACATGCCTACTCCTAGTTAGAATGTTTTCAAGACGCAGATTCAAAACATGCTCAAAATCAAGATTTTAGGTGCCCAAAATTCGATATGTGCATGCTTCTTCAGTACCCGTTTATATCTCAAATTCAGGCTCAAAACACCCGAAAATTTGATATTTGGGGGTCCCTGAAGCAATTTCTACATGCCTAGTCAGTGCTAGAATATTTTCAAAATATAGGCCAAAAAATATGCTAAAAATCAATATTTTAGGTGCCCAAAGTCGATATCTCAAATTCAGGCCCAAAACACCCGAAAATTCAATATTTTGGGGTCCCAGAAGCGATCTGTACATTCCTACTCCGTGTTAGAGTATTTTCAATATACAGGCCCAAAACATACTGAAAATCGATATTTTAGGTGCCCAAAAGACGATATGTGCATGCATCTTCTGTACCCGTTTAAATCTCACATTCAGGCTCCAAACACCCGAAAATTCGGTATTTTGGGGTCCCAAAAGCGATCTGTACATTCCTACTCAGTTGTAGAATGTTTTCAAAATATAGGCTTAAAACATGCTAAAAATCGATATTTTAAGTGTCCAAAGTCAATATGTGCATGCATCTTCTGTACCCGTTTATATCACAAATTCAGGCTCAAAACACCCGAAAAATCGATATTTTTTGGTCCCAGAAGCGATCTGTACATGCCTACTCAGATACAGGCACAAAACATTCTGAAAATCGATATTTTAGGTGCCCAAAGTCAATATGTGTATGCATTTTCTTCACCCGTTTATATCCCAAATTCAACCTCAAAACACCCGAAAAATCGGTATTTTGGGGGCCTACAAGCGATCTGTACATGCCTACTCCTAGTTAGAATATTTTCAAAATATAGGCCCAAAACATGCTAAAAATCGAATTCAGGCACAAAACACATGAAAATTCGATATTTTGGGATCCAAGAAGGGATCTGTACATGCCTACTCTGTGTTAGAGTATTTTCAAATTACAACCCCAAAACATACTGAAAATCGATATTTTAGGTGCCCAAAAGACGATATGTGCATGCATCTTCTGTACCCGTTTATATCTCAAATTCAGGCTCGAAACACCCGAAAATTCGGTATTTTTGGGGCCTAGAAGCGATCTGTACATGCCTACTCCTAGTTAGAATGTTTTCAAGATACAGACCCAAAACATGCTCAAAATCGATATCTTAGGTGCCCAAAATTCGATATGTGCATGCATCCTCAGTACCCGTTTAAATCTCAAATTCAGGCACTAAACACCCGAAAATTCGATATTTTGGGGTCCCAGAAGCGATCTGTACATGCCTACTCCGTGTTAGAGTATTTTCAAATAGAGGCACAAAACATCCTAAAAATCTATATTTTAGGTTGCTCAAGTCGATATCTCAAATTCAGGGACAAAACACTCGAAAATTCGATATTTTGGGGTCCCAGAAGCAATCTGTACATGAGTACTCCGTGTTAGAGTATTTTCAAAATACAAGCCCAAAACATACTGAAAATCGATCTTTTAGGTGCCCAAAAGTCGACATGTGCATGCATGTTCTGTACCCGTTTATATCTCAAATTCAGGCTCCAAAAACCCGCAAATTCAATATTTTGGGGTCCCAGAAGCGATCTGTATATGCCTACTCAGTGCTAGATTATTTTCAAAATATAGGCCCAAAACATGCTAAAAATCGATATTTTAGGTGCCCAAATTCGATATCTCGAATTCAGGCATAAAACACCCGAAAATTCGATATTTTGGGGTCCCAGAAGCGATCTGTACAAGCCTACTAAGTGCTAGAATGTTATCAAAATATAGGATCAAAACATAATAAAAATCGATATTTTAAGTGCCAAAAGTCTGTATGTGCATGTATCTTCTGTACCCGTTTATATCTCAAATTCAGGCTCAAAACATCCGAAAATTGGAATTTTTTGGGGCCAAGAAGCGATGTGTACATGCCTACTCCTAGTTAGAATGTTTTCAAGATACAGACCCAAAACATACTCAAAATCGATATTTTAAGTGCCCAAAGTCGGTATGTGCAGGTATCTTCTGTACCCGTTTATATCTTAAATAAAGGCTTAAAACACCCGAAAATTCGATATTTTAGGGTCCAAAAAGCGATCTGTACATGCCTACTCCGTGTTAGAGTATTTTCAAAATTCAGGCCCAAAACATGCTGAAAATCGATATTTTAGGTTCCCAAAGTCAATATGTGCATGCATCTTCTGCACCCGTTTATATCCCAAATTCAACCTCAAAACACCCGAAAAATCGATATTTTTGGGTCCCAGAAGCGATCTGTACATGCCTACCCAGTGCTAGAATGTTTTCGAAATATAGGCACAAAACATGCTAAAAATCGATATGTCCAAAGTCGATATGTGCATGCATCTTCTGTACCCGTTTATATCTCAAATTTAGGCTCAAAACACCCGAAAATTCGGTATTTTGGGGGCCTAGAAGCGATCTGTACATGCATACTCCTAGTTAGAATGTTTTCAAGATACTGACCCAAAACATGCCCAAAATCGATATTTTAGGTGCCAAAAGTCAATATGTGTATGCATCTTCTGCACCCGTTTATCTCCCAAATTCAACCTCAAAACACCCGAAAATTCGATATTTTTGGGTCCCAGAAGCGATCTGTACATGTCTACTCAGTGCTAAAATGTTTTCAAAATATAGGCACAAAACATGCTAAAAATCGATATTTTAAGTGTCCAAAGTCGATATGTGCATGCATCTTCTGTACCCGTTTATATCTCAAATTCAGGATTAAAACACCCAAAAAATCGGTATTTTTGGGGCCTAGAAGCGATCTGTACATGCCTACTCCTAGTTAGAATGTTTTCAAGACGCAGATTCAAAACATGCTCAAAATCAAGATTTTAGGTGCCCAAAATTCGATATGTGCATGCTTCTTCAGTACCCGTTTATATCTCAAATTCAGGCTCAAAACACCCGAAAATTTGATATTTGGGGGTCCCAGAAGCAATTTCTACATGCCTAGTCAGTGCTAGAATATTTTCAAAATATAGGCCAAAAAATATGCTAAAAATCAATATTTTAGGTGCCCAAAGTCGATATCTCAAATTCAGGCCCAAAACACCCGAAAATTCAATATTTTGGGGTCCCAGAAGCGATCTGTACATTCCTACTCCGTGTTAGAGTATTTTCAATATACAGGCCCAAAACATACTGAAAATCGATATTTTAGGTGCCCAAAAGACGATATGTGCATGCATCTTCTGTACCCGTTTAAATCTCACATTCAGGCTCCAAACACCCGAAAATTCGGTATTTTGGGGTCCCAAAAGCGATCTGTACATGCCTACTCAGTTGTAGAATGTTTTCAAAATATAGGCTTAAAACATGCTAAAAATCGATATTTTAAGTGTCCAAAGTCAATATGTGCATGCATCTTCTGTACCCGTTTATATCACAAATTCAGGCTCAAAACACCCGAAAAATCGATATTTTTTGGTCCCAGAAGCGATCTGTACATGCCTACTCAGATACAGGCACAAAACATTCTGAAAATCGATATTTTAGGTGCCCAAAGTCAATATGTGTATGCATTTTCTTCACCCGTTTATATCCCAAATTCAACCTCAAAACACCCGAAAAATCGGTATTTTGGGGGCCTACAAGCGATCTGTACATGCCTACTCCTAGTTAGAATATTTTCAAAATATAGGCCCAAAACATGCTAAAAATCGAATTCAGGCACAAAACACATGAAAATTCGATATTTTGGGATCCAAGAAGGGATCTGTACATGCCTACTCTGTGTTAGAGTATTTTCAAATTACAACCCCAAAACATACTGAAAATCGATATTTTAGGTGCCCAAAAGACGATATGTGCATGCATCTTCTGTACCCGTTTATATCTCAAATTCAGGCTCAAAACACCTGAAAATTCGATATTTTTGGGTCCTAGAAGTGATCTGTACATGCCTACTCCTAGTTAGAATGTTTTCAAGATACCGACCAAAAACATACTCAAAATCGATATTATAAGTGCCCAAAAGTCGATATGTGCATGCATCTTCAGTACCCGTTTATATCTCAAATTCAAGCTCAAAACACCCGAAAATTCGAAATTTTTGGGTCCACGAAGCGATCTGTACATGCCTACTACGTGTTAGAGTATTTTCAAAAAAGAGGCCCAAAACATGCTAAAAATCGATATTTTAGGTGGCTCAAGTCGATATCTCCAATTCCGGCACAAAACACTCGAAAATTCGATATTTTGGGGTCCCAGAAGCGATCTGTACATGAGTACTCCGTGTTAGAGTATTTTCAAAATACATGCCCAAAACATACTGAAAATCGATCTTTTAGGTGCCCAAAAGTCGATATGTGCATGCATGTTCTGTACACGTTTATATCTCAAATTCAGGCTCCAAAAACCCGCAAATTCAATATTTTGAGGTCCCAGAAGCGATCTGTATATGCCTACTCAGTGCTAGATTATTTTCAAAATATAGGCCCAAAACATGCTAAAAATCGGTATTTTAGGTGCCCAAATTCGATATCTCGAATTCAGGCATAAAACACCCGAAAATTCGATATTTTGGGGTCCCAGAAGCGATCTGTACAAGCCTACTAAGTGCTAGAATGTTTTCAAAATATAGGATCAAAACATAATAAAAATCGATATTTTAAGTGCCCAAAGTCTGTATGTGCATGTATCTTCTGTACCCGTTTATATCTCAAATTCAGGTTCAAAACATCCGAAAATTGGAATTTTTTGGGGCCAAGAAGCGATGTGTACATGCCTACTCCTAGTTAGAATGTTTTCAAGATACAGACCCAAAACATACTCAAAATCGATATTTTAGGTGCCTAAAAGTCGATATGTGCATGCATCTTCAGTACCCGTTTATATCTCAAATTCAGGCTTAAAACACCCGAAAATTCGATATTTTGGGGTCCAAGAAGCGATCTGTACATGCCTACTCCGTGTTAGAGTATTTTCAAAATTAAGGCCCAAAACATGCTGAAAATCGATATTTTAGGTGCCCAAAGTCAATATGTGCATGTATCTTCTGCACCCGTTTATATCCCAAATTCAACCTCAAAACACCCGAAAATTCGATATTTTGGGGTCCCAGAAGCGATCTGTACATGCCTACTCCGTGTTAGAGTATTTTCAAATAGAGGCACAAAACATCCTAAAAATCGATATTTTAGGTGGCTCAAGTCGATATCACAAATTCAGGGACAAAACACTCGAAAATTCGATATTTTGGGGTCCCAGAAGCGATCTGTACATGAGTACTCCGTGTTAGAGTATTTTCAAAATACAAGCCCAAAACATACTGAAAATCGATCTTTTAGGTGCCCAAAAGTCGATATGTGCATGCATGTTCTGTACCCGTTTATATCTCAAATTCAGGCTCCAAAAACCCGCAAATTCAATATTTTGGGGTCCCAGAAGCGATCTGTATATGCCTACTCAGTGCTAGATTATTTTCAAAATATAGGCCCAAAACATGCTAAAAATCGATATTTTAGGTGCCCAAATTCGATATCTCGAATTCAGGCATAAAACACCCAAAAAATCGATATTTTTGGGTCCCAGAAGCGATCTGTACATGCCTACCCAGTGCTAGAATGTTTTCGAAATATAGGCACAAAACATGCTAAAAATCGATATGTCCAAAGTCGATATGTGCATGCATCTTCTGTACCCGTTTATATCTCAAATTTAGGCTCAAAACACCCGAAAATTCGGTATTTTGGGGGCCTAGAAGCGATCTGTACATGCCTACTCAGATACAGGCCCAAAACATGCTGAAAATCGATATTTTTTGTGCACAAAGTCAATATGTGTATGCATCTTCTGCACCCGTTTATATCCCAAATTCAACCTCAAAAAACCCGAAAATTCGATATTTTTGGGTCCCATAAGCGATCTGTACATGCCTACTCAGTGCTAAAAAATTTTCAAAATATAGGCTTAAAACATGCTAAAAATCGATATTTTAAGTGTCCAAAGTCGATATGTGCATGCATCTTCTGTACCCGTTTATATCTCAAATTCAGGCTCAAAACACCCGAAAATTCGATATTTTGGGGTCCCAGAAGCGATCTGTTCATGCCTACTCAGATACAGGCCCAAAACATGCTAAAAATCGATATTTTTGGTGCCCAAAGTCAATATGTGTATGCATCTTCTGCACCCGTTTATATCCCAAATTAAACCTCAAAACACCCGAAAATTCAATATTTTTGGGTCCCAGAAGCGATCTGTACATGCCTACTCAGTGCTAAAATGTTTTCAAAATATAGGCTTAAAACATGCTAAAAATCGATATTTTAAGTGTCCAAAGTCGATATGTGCATGCATCTTCTGTACCCGTTTATATCTCAAATTCATGCTTAAAACTCCCAAAAATTCGGTATTTTTGGGGCCTAGAAGCGATCTGTACATGCCTACTCCTAGTTAGAATGTTTTCAAGATACAGATTCAAAACATGCTCAAAATCAATATTTTAGGTGCCCAAAATTCGATATGTGCATGCATTCTCAGTACCCGTTTATATCTCAAATTCAGGCTCAAAACACCCGAAAATTCGATATTTTGGGGTCCCAGAAACGATCTGCACATGCCTATTCCGTGTTAGAGTATTTTCAAAATACAGGCCTAAAACATACTGAAAATCGATCTTTTAGGTGCCCAAAAGTCGATATGTGCATACATCTTCTTTTATCCGTTTATATCTCAAATTCAGGCTCAAAACACCCGAAAATTCGATATTTTGGGGTCCCAGAAACGATCTGTACATGCCTACTCCGTGTTAGAGTATTTTCAAAATACAGGCCTAAAACATACTGAAAATCGATCATTTAGGTGCCCAAAAGTCGATATGTGCATACATCTTCTTTACCCGTTTATATCTCAAATTCAGGCTCCAAACACACAGAAAATTCGATATTTTTGGGGCCCAGAAGCGATCTGTACATGCCTACTCCTAGTTAGAATGTTTTCAAGATACAAACCTAAAACATGCTCAAAATCGATATTTTAGGTGCCCAAAATTCGATATGTGCATGCATCTTCAGTACCCGTTTATATCTCAAATTCAGGCCCAAAACACCCGAAAATTCAATATTTTGGGGTCCCAGAAGCGATCTGTACATTCCTACTCCGTGTTAGAGTATTTTCAATATACAGGCCCAAAACATACTGAAAATCGATATTTTAGGTGCCCAAAAGACGATATGTGCATGCATCTTCTGTACCCGTTTAAATCTCACATTCAGGCTCCAAACACCCGAAAACTCGGTATTTTGGGGTCCCAAAAGCGATCTGTACATGCCTACTCAGTGCTAGAATGTTTTCAAAATATAGGCTCAAAACATGCTAAAAATCGATATTTTAAGTGTCCAAAGTCAATATGTGCATGCATCTTCTGTACCCGTTTATATCACAAATTCAGGCTCAAAACACCCGAAAAATCGATATTTTTTGGACCCAGAAGCGATCTGTACATGCCTACTCAGATACAGGCACAAAACATGCTGAAAATCGATATTTTAGGTGCCCAAAGTCAATATGTGTATGCATTTTCTTCACCCGTTTATATCCCAAATTCAACCTTAAAACACCCGAAAATTCGATATTTTTGGGTCCCAGAAGCGATCTGTACATGCCTACTCAGTGCTAAAATGTTTTTCAAAATATAGGCTCAAAACATGCTAAAAATCGATATTTTTAAGTGTCCAAAGTCAATATGTGCATGAATCTTCTGTACCCGTTTATATCTCAAATTCAGGCTCAAAACACCCGAAAATTCGATATTTTTGGGTCCCAGAAGCGATCTGTACATGCCTACTCAGTGCTAAAAATTTGTCAAAATATAGGCTCAAAACATGCTAAAAATCGATATTTTAAGTGTCCAAAGTCGATATGTGCATGCATCTTCTGTACCCGTTTATATCTCAAATTCAGGCTCAAAACACCCGAAAATTCGGTATTTTTGGGACCTAGAAGCGATCTGTACATGCCTACTTCTAGTTAGAATGTTTTCAAGATACAGACCCAAAACATGCTCAAAATCGATATTTTATGTGCCAAAATTCGATATGTGCATGCATCTTCAGTACCCGTTTATATCTCAAATTCAGTCTCAAAACACCCGAAAATTCGATATTTTGGGGTCCCAGAAGCGATCTTTACATTCCTACTCCGTGTTAGAGTATTTTCAAAATACAGGCCCAAAACATATTGAAAATCGATATTTTAGGTGCCCAAAAGTCGATATGTGCATGCATCTTCTGTACTCGTTTATATCTCAAATTCAGACTCAAAACACTCGAAAATTCGATATTTTTGGGTCCCAGAAGCGATCTGTACATGCCTACACAGTGCTAAAAAAAATTCAAAATATAGGCTCAAAACATGCTAAAAATCGATATTTTAAGTGTACTAAGTCGATATGTGCATGCATCATCTGTACCCGTTTATATCTCAAATTCAGGCTCAAAACACCCGAAAATTCGATATTTTGGGGTCCCAGAAGCGATCTGTTCATGCCTACTCAGATACAGGCCCAAAACATGCTAAAAATCGATATTTTTGGTGCCCAAAGTCAATATGTGTATGAATCTTCTGCACCCGTTTATATCCCAAATTAAACCTCAAAACACCCGAAAATTCGATATTTTTGGGTCCCAGAAGCGATCTGTACATGCCTACTCAGTGCTAAAATGTTTTCAAAATATAGGCTTAAAACATGCTAAAAATCGATATTTTAAGTGTCCAAAGTCGATATGTGCATGCATCTTCTGTACCCGTTTATATCTCAAATTCATGCTTAAAACTCCCAAAAATTCAGTATTTTTGGGGCCTAGAAGCGATTTGTACATGCCTACTCCTAGTTAGAATGTTTTCAAGATACAGATTCAAAACATGCTCAAAATCAATATTTTAGGTGCCCAAAATTCGATATGTGCATTCATTCTCAGTACCCGTTTATATCTCAAATTCAGGCTCAAAACACCCGAAAATTCGATATTTTGGGGTCCCAGAAACGATCTGTACATGCCTACTCCGTGTTAGAGTATTTTCAAAATACAGGCCTAAAACATACTGAAAATCGATCATTTAGGTGCCCAAAAGTCGATATGTGCATACATCTTCTTTACCCGTTTATATCTCAAATTCAGGCTCCAAACACACAGAAAATTCGATATTTTGGGGGCCCAGAAGCGACTTGTACATGCCTACTCCTAGTTAGAATGTTTTCAAGATACAAACCCAAAACATGCTCAAAATCGATATTTTAGGTGCCCAAAATTCGATATGTGCATGCATCTTCAGTACCCGTTTATATCTCAAATTCATGCTCAAAACACCCGAAAATTCGATATTTGGGGGTCTCAGAAGCGATTTGTACATGCCTAGTCAGTGCTAGAATATTTTCAAAATATAGGCCCAAAAATATGCTAAAAATCGATATTTTAGGTGCCCAAAGTCGATATCTCAAATTCAGGCCCAAAACACCCGAAAGTTCGATATTTTGGGGTCCCAGAAGCGATCTGTACATTCCTACTCCGTGTTAGAGTATTTTCAATATACAGGCCCAAAACATACTTAAAATTGATATTTTAGGTGCCCAAAAGACGATATGTGCATGCATCTTCGGTACCCGTTTAAATCTCACATTCAGGCTCCAAACACCCGAAAATTCGGTATTTTGGGGTCCCAAAAGCGATCTGTACATGCCTACTCAGTGCTAGAATGTTTTCAAAATATAGGCTCAAAACATGCTAAAAATCGATATTTTAAGTGTCCAAAGTCAATATGTGCATGCATCTTCTGTACCCGTTTATATCACAAATTCAGGCTCAAAACACCCGAAAAATCGATATTTTTTGGACCCAGAAGCGATCTGTACATGCCTACTCAGATACAGGCACAAAACATGCTGAAAATCGATATTTTAGGTGCCCAAAGTCAATATGTGTATGCATTTTCTTCACCCGTTTATATCCCATATTCAACCTTAAAACACCCGAAAATTCGATATTTTTGGGTCCCAGAAGCGATCTGTACATGCCTACTCAGTGCTAAAATGTTTTCAAAATATAGGCTCAAAACCTGCTAAAAATCGATATTTTTAAGTGTCCAAAGTCAATATGTGCATGAATCTTCTGTACCCGTTTATATCTCAAATTCAGGCTCAAAACACCCGTAAAATTCGATATTTTGGGGTCCCAGAAGTGATCTGTACATGCCTATTTAGTTCTAGAATATTTTCAAAATATAGGCCAAAAAATATGCTAAAAATCGATATTTTAGGTGCCCAAAGTCGATATCTCAAATTCAACCTTAAAACACCCGAAAATTCGATATTTTTGGGTCCCAGAAGCGATCTGTACATGCCTACTCAGTGCTAAAATGTTTTCAAAATATAGGCTCAAAACATGCTAAAAATCGATATTTTTAATTGTCCAAAGTCAATATGTGCATGAATCTTCTGTACCCGTTTATATCTCAAATTCAAGCTCAAAACACCCGAAAATTCGATATTTTGGGGTCCCAGAAGCGATCTATACATGCCTATTCAGTTCAAGAATATTTTCAAAATATAGGCCAAAAAATATGCTAAAAATCGATATTTTAGGTGCCCAAAGTCGATATCTCAAATTCACGCCCAAAACACCCGAAAATTCAATATTTTGGGGTCCCAGAAGCGATCTGTACATTCCTACTCCGTGTTAGAGTATTTTCAAAATACAGGCCCAAAACATATTGAAAATCGATATTTTAGGTGCCCAAAAGTCGATATGTGCATGCATCTTCTGTACTCGTTTATATCTCAAATTCAGACTCAAAACACCCGAAAATTCGATATTTTTGGGTCCCTGAAGCGATCTGTACATGCCTACTCAGTGCTAAAAAAATTTCAAAATATAGGCTCAAAACATGCTAAAAATCGATATTTTTGGTGCCCAAAGTCAATATGTGTATGCATCTTCTGCACCCGTTTATATCCCAAATTCAACCTCAAAACACCCGAAAATTCGATATTTTTGTGTCCCAGAAGCGATCTGTACATGCTTATTCAGTGCTAAAATGTTTTCAAAATATAGGCTTAAAACATGCTAAAAATCGATATTTTAAGTGTCCAAAGTCGATATGTGCATGCATCTTCTGTACCCGTTTATATCTCAAATTCAGGCTCAAAACACCCGAAAATTCGATATTTTGGGGTCCCAAAAGCGATCTGTACATGCCTACTCAGATACAGGTCCAAAACATGCTAAAAATCGATATTTTTGGTGCCCAAAGTCAATATGTGTATGCAATTTTGCACCCGTTTATATCCCAAATTAAACCTCAAAACACCCGAAAATTCGATATTTTTGGGTCCCAGAAGCGATCTGTACATGCCTACTCAGTGCTAAAATGTTTTCAAAATATAGGCTTAAAACATGCTAAAAATCGATATTTTAAGTGTCCAAAGTCGATATGTCCATGAATCTTCTGTACCCGTTTATATCTCAAATTCAGGCTCAAAACACCCGTAAAATTCGATATTTTGGGGTCCCAGAAGTGATCTGTACATGCCTATTTAGTTCTAGAATATTTTCAAAATATAGGCCAAAAAATATGCTAAAAATCGATATTTTAGGTGCCCAAAGTCGATATCTCAAATTCAACCTTAAAACACCCGAAAATTCGATATTTTTGGGTCCCAGAAGCGATCTGTACATGCCTACTCAGTGCTAAAATGTTTTCAAAATATAGGCTCAAAACATGCTAAAAATCGATATTTTTAATTGTCCAAAGTCAATATGTGCATGAATCTTCTGTACCCGTTTATATCTCAAATTCAAGCTCAAAACACCCGAAAATTCGATATTTTGGGGTCCCAGAAGCGATCTATACATGCCTATTCAGTTCAAGAATATTTTCAAAATATAGGCCAAAAAATATGCTAAAAATCGATATTTTAGGTGCCCAAAGTCGATATCTCAAATTCACGCCCAAAACACCCGAAAATTCAATATTTTGGGGTCCCAGAAGCGATCTGTACATTCCTACTCCGTGTTAGAGTATTTTCAAAATACAGGCCCAAAACATATTGAAAATCGATATTTTAGGTGCCCAAAAGTCGATATGTGCATGCATCTTCTGTACTCGTTTATATCTCAAATTCAGACTCAAAACACCCGAAAATTCGATATTTTTGGGTCCCTGAAGCGATCTGTACATGCCTACTCAGTGCTAAAAAAATTTCAAAATATAGGCTCAAAACATGCTAAAAATCGATATTTTTGGTGCCCAAAGTCAATATGTGTATGCATCTTCTGCACCCGTTTATATCCCAAATTCAACCTCAAAACACCCGAAAATTCGATATTTTTGGGTCCCAGAAGCGATCTGTACATGCTTATTCAGTGCTAAAATGTTTTCAAAATATAGGCTTAAAACATGCTAAAAATCGATATTTTAAGTGTCCAAAGTCGATATGTGCATGCATCTTCTGTACCCGTTTATATCTCAAATTCAGGCTCAAAACACCCGAAAATTCGATATTTTGGGGTCCCAAAAGCGATCTGTACATGCCTACTCAGATACAGGTCCAAAACATGCTAAAAATCGATATTTTTGGTGCCCAAAGTCAATATGTGTATGCAATTTTGCACCCGTTTATATCCCAAATTAAACCTCAAAACACCCGAAAATTCGATATTTTTGGGTCCCAGAAGCGATCTGTACATGCCTACTCAGTGCTAAAATGTTTTCAAAATATAGGCTTAAAACATGCTAAAAATCGATATTTTAAGTGTCCAAAGTCGATATGTGCATGCATCATCTGTACCCGTTTATATCTCAAATTCATGCTTAAAACTCCCAAAAATTCGGTATTTTTGTGGCCTAGAAGCGATCTGTACATGCCTACTCCTAGTTAGAATGTTTTCAAGATACAGATTCAAAACATGCTCAAAATCAATATTTTAGGTGCCCAAAATTCGATATGTGCATGCATTCTCAGTACCCGTTTATATCTCAAATTCAGGCTCAAAACACCCGAAAATTCGATATTTTGGGGTCCCAGAAACGATCTGTACATGACTACTCCGTGTTAGAGTATTTTCAAAATACAGGCCTAAAACATACAGAAAATCGATCTTTTAGGTGCCCAAAAGTCGATATGTGCATACATCTTCTTTACCCGTTTATATCTCAAATTCAGGCTCCAAACACACAGAAAATTCGATATTTTGGGGGCCCAGAAGCGATCTGTACATGCCTACTCCTAGTTAGAATGTTTTCAAGATACAAACCCAAAACATGCTCAAAATCGATATTTTAGGTGCCCAAAATTCGATATGTGCATGCATCTTCAGTACCCGTTTATATCTCAAATTCAGGCTCAAAACACCCGAAAATTCGATATTTGGGGGTCCCAGAAGCGATTTGTACATGCCTAGTCAGTGCTAGAATATTTTCAAAATATAGGCCAAAAAATATGCTAAAAATCGATATTTTAGGTGCCCAAAGTCGATATCTCAAATTCAGGCCCAAAACACCCGAAAATTCAATATTTTGGGGTCCCAGAAGCGATCTGTACATTCCTACTCCATGTTAGAGTATTTTCAATATACAGGCCCAAAACATGCTGAAAATCGATATTTTAGGTGCCCAAAAGACGATATGTGCATGCATCTTCTGTACCCGTTTAAATCTCACATTCAGGCTCCAAACACCCGAAAATTCGATATTTTTGGGTCCCAGAAGCGATCTGTACATGCCTACTCAGTGATAAAAAATTTTCAAAATATAGGCTCAAAACATGCTAAAAATCGATATTTTAAGTGTCCAAAGTCGATATGAGCATGCATCTTTTGTACCCGTTTATATCTCAAGTTCAGGCTCAAAACACCCGAAAATTCGGTATTTTTGGGGCCAAGAAGCGATCTGTACATGCCTACTCCTAGTTAGAATGTTTTCAAGATACAGACCCAAAACATGCTCAAAATCGATATCTTATTTGCCCAAAATTCGATATGTGCAGGCATCCTCAGTACCCGTTTATATCTCAAATTCAGGCTCAAAACACCCGAAAATTCGATATTTTTGTGTCCAAGAAGCGATCTGTACATACCTACTCCGTGTTAGAGTATTTTCAAAATTCAGGCCCAAAACATGCTGAAAATCGATATTTTAGGTGCCCAAAGTCAATATGTGCATGCATCTTCTGCACTCGTTTATATCCCAAATTCAACCTCAAAACACCCGAAAATTCGATATTTTTGGGTCCCAGATACAATCTGTACATGCCTACTCAGATAGAGGCCCAAAACATGCGGAAAATCAATATTTTAGGTGCCCAAAGTCAATATGTGTATGTATCTTCTGCACCCGTTTATATCCCAAATTCAACCTCAAAACACCCGAAAATTCGATATTTTTGGGTCCCAGAAGCGATCTATACATGCCTACTCAGTGCTAAATTTTTTTCAAAATATAGGTTTAAAACATGCTAAAAATCGATATTTTAAGTGTCCAAAGTCGATATGTGCATGCATCTTCTGTACCCGTTTATATCTCAAATTCAGGCTTAAAACACCCAAAAATTCGGTATTTTGGGGGCCTAGAAGCGATCTGAACATGCCTACTCCTAGTTAGAATGTTTTCAAGATACAGACCCAAAACATGCTCAAAATCGATATCTTATTTGCACAAAATTCGATATGTGCAGGCATCCTCAGTACCCGTTTATATCTCAAATTCAGGCTCAAAACACCCGAAAATTCGATATTTTTGTGTCCTAGAAGCGATCTGTACAGGCCTACTCCTAGTTAGAATGTTTTTAAGATACAGACCCAAAACATGCTCGAAATCGATATTATAGGTGCCCAAAAGTCAATATGTGCATGCATCTTCTGTACCCGTTTATATCTGAAATTCAGGCTCAAAACACCCGAAAATTCGAAATTTTTGGGTCCAAGAAGCGATCAGTACATGCCTACTCCGTGTTAGAGTATTTTCAAAATAGAGGCCCAAAACATGCTAAAAATCGATATTTTAGGTGGCTCAAGTCGATATATCAAATTCAGGCACAAAACATTCGAAAATACGATATTTTGGGGTCCCAGAAGCGATCTATACATGCCTACTCAGTGCTAGAATATTTTCAAAATATAGGCCAAAAAATATGCTAAAAATCGATATTTTAGGTGCCCAAAGTCGATATCTCAAATTCAGGCCCAAAACACCCGAAAATTCAATATTTTGGGGTCCCACAAGCGATCTGTACATTCCTAGTCCGTGTTAGAATTTTTTCAATATACAGGCCCAAAACATACTGAAAATCGATATTTTAGGTGCCCAAAAGTCGATATGTGCATGCATCTTCTGTACCCGTTTAAATCTCACATTCAAACTCCAAACACCCGAAAATTCGGTATTTTGGGGTCCCAAAAGCGATCTGTACATGCCTACTCAGTGCTAGAATGTTTTCAAAATATAGGCTCAAAACATGCTAAAAATCGATATTTTAAGTGTCCAAAGTCAATATGTGCATGCATCTTCTGTACCCGTTTATATCACAAATTCAGGCTCAAAACACCCGAAAAATCGATATTTTTTGGTCCCAGAAGCGATCTGTACATGCCTACTCAGATACAGGCACAAAACATGCTAAAAATCGATATTTTAAGTGTCCAAAGTCAATATGTGCATGAATCCTCAGTACCCGTTTATATCTCAAATTCAGGCTCAAAACACCCGAAAATTCGATATTTTGGGGTCCCAGAAGCGATCTGTACATGCCTACTCCGTGTTAGAGTATTTTCAAAATACAAGCCCAAAACATACTGAAAATCGATCTTTTAGGTGCCCAAAAGTCGATATGTGCATACATCTTCTTTACCCGTTTATATCTCAAATTCTGTCTCCAAACACACAGAAAATTCGATATTTTGTGGCCCCAGAAGCGATTTGTACATGCCTACACAGTGCTAGAATGTTTTCAAAATATAGGTTAAAAACATGCTAAAAATCGATATTTTAAGTGTCCAAAGTCGATATGTGCATGCATCTTCTTTACCCGTTTATATCTCAAATTCAGCCTCAAAACATCCGAAAATTGGAATTTTTTGGGTCGAAGAAGCGATGTGTACATGCCTACTCCTAGTTAGAATGTTTTCAAGATACAGTCCCATAACATACTCAAAATCGATATTTTAGGTGCCTAAAAGTTTATATCTCAAATTCAGGCTTAAAACACCCGAAAATTCGATATTTTGGGGTCCAAGAAGCGATCTGTACATGCCTACTCCGTGTTAGAGTATTTTCAAAATTCAGGCCCAAAACATGCTGAAAATCGATATTTTAGGTGCCCAAAGTCAATATGTGCATGCATCTTCTGCACTCGTTTATATCCCAAATTCAACCTCAAAACACCCGAAAATTCTATATTTTTGGGTCCCAGATACAATCTGTACATGCCTACTCAGATACAGGCCCAAAACATGCTGAAAATCGATATTTTAGGTGCCCAAAGTCAATATGTGTATGTATCTTCTGCACCCGTTTATATCCCAAATTCAACCTCAAAACACCCGAAAATTCGATATTTTTAGGTCCCAGAAGCGATCTATACATGCCTACTCAGTGCTAAATTTTTTTCAAAATATAGGTTTAAAACATGCTAAAAATCGATATTTTAAGTGTCCAAAGTCGATATGTGCATGAATCTTCTGTACCCGTTTATATCTCAAATTCTGACTTAAAACACCCATAAATTCGGTATTTTGGGGGCCTAGAAGCGATCTGTACATGCCTACTCCTAGTTAGAATGTTTTCAAGATACAGATTTAAAAACAAGCTTAAAATCAATATTTTAGGTGCCCAAAATTCGATATGTGCATGCATTTTCAGTACCCGTTTATATCTCAAATTCAGTCTCCAAACGCACTGAAAATTCGATATTTTGGGGCCCCAGAAGCGATTTGTACATGCCTACACAGGGCTAGAATATTTTCAAAATATAGGCTCAAAACATGCTAAAAATCGATATTTTAAGTGTCCAAAGTCGATATGTGCATGCATCTTCTGTACCCGTTTATATCTCAAATTCAGGCTCAAAACACCCGAAAATTAGGTGTTTTTGGGTTCTAGAAGCGATATGTACATGTCTACTCCTAGTTAGAATGTTTTCAAGATACAGACCCAAGACATGCTCAAAATCGATATTTTTGGTGCCCAAAATTCGATATGTGCATGCATCTTCAGTACCCGTTTATATCTCAAATTCAGGCTTAAAACACCCGAAAATTCGATATTTTGGGGTCCCAGAAGCGATCTGTACATGCCTTATCAGTGCTAGAACATTTTCATAATATAGGCCAAAAAACATGATAAAAATCGATATTTTAGGTGCCCAAAGTCGTTATCTCAAATTTTGGCCCAAAACACCCGAAAATTCGATATTTTGGGGCCCCAGAAGCGATCTGTACATGCCTACTCCGTGTTAGAGTATTTTCAAAATACAGGCCCAAAACATACTGAAAATCGGTATTTTATGTGCCCAAAAGTCAATATGTGCATGCATCTTCTGTACCCGTTTATATCTCACATTCAGGCTCCAAACACCCGAACATTCGGTATTTTGGGGTCCCAGATGCGATCTGTACATGCCTACTCAGATACAGGCCCACAACATGCGGAAAATCGATATTTTAGGTGCCCAAAGTCAATATGTGTATGCATCTTCTGCACCCATTTATATCCCAAATTCAACCTCAAAACACCCGAAAATTCGATATTTTTGGGTCCCAGAAGCGATCTGTACATGCCTACTCAATGCTAGAATGTTTTCAAAATTTAGGCTCAAAACATGCAAAAATCAATATTTTAAGTCTCCAAAGTCGATATGTGCATGCATCTTCTGTAACCGTTTATATCTCAAATTCAGGCTCAAAACAACCAAAAGTCGGTATTTTTGGGGCCTAGAAGAGATCTGTACATGCCTACTCCGTGTTAGAGTATTTTCAAAATACAGGTCCAAAACATACTGAAAATCGATATTTTAGGTGCCCAGAAGTCGATATGTGCATACATCTTCTTTACCCGTTTATATCTCAAATTCAGGCTCCAAACACACAGAAAATTCGATATTTTTGGGCCCCAGAAGCGATTTGTACATGCCTACCCAGTGCTAGAATGTTTTCAAAATATAGGCTCAAAACATGCTAAAAAAACTATATTTTAAGTGTCAAAAGTCGATATGTGCATGCATCTTCTGTACCCGTTTATATCTCAAATTCAGGCTCAAAACACCCTAAATTCGGTATTTTTGGGACCTAGAAGCAATCTGTACATGCCTACTCATAGTTAGAATGTTTTCAAGATACAGACCCAAAACATGCTAAAAATCGATATTTTAAGTGTCCAAAGTCGATATGTGCCATCTTCTGTATCCGTTTATATCTCGAATTCAGGCTCAAAAAACCCGAAAATTCGGTATTTTTGGGGCCTAGAAACGATCTGTACATGCCTACTCCTAGTTAGAATGTTTTTAAGATACAGACCTAAAACATGCTCAAAATCGATATTTTAGGTGACCAAAATTCGATATGTGCATTCATCCTCAGTACCCGTTTAAATCTCAAATTCAGGCTCAAAACACCCGAAAATTCGATATTTTGGGGTCCCAGAAGCGATCTGTACATGCCTACTCCGTGTTAGAGTATTTTAAAAATAGAGGCCCAAAACATGCTAAAAATCGATATTTTATGTGCCTCAAAGTCGATATCCCAAATTCAGGCACAAAACACTCGAAAATTCGATATTTTGGGGTCCCAGAAGCGATCTGTACATGCCTACTCCGTGTTAGAGTATTTTCAAAATACAAGCCCAAAACATACTGAAAATCGATCTTTTAGGTCCCCAAAAGTCGATATGTGCATGCATGATCTGTACCCGTTTATATATCAAATTCAGTCTCCAAAAACCCAAAAATTCAATATTTTGGGGTCCCAAAAGCGATCTGTACATGCCTACTCAGTGCTAAAATTTTTTCAAAATATAGGCTTAAAACATGCTAAAAATCGATATTTTAAGTGTCCAAAGTCGATATGTGCATGCATCTTCTGTTCCCGTTTATATCTCAAATTCAGGCCCAAAACACCCGAAAATTCGTTATTTTTTGGGCCTAGAAGCGATCTGTACATGCCTACTCTTAGTGAGAATGTTTTCAAGATACAGACCCAAAACATGCTCAAAATCGATATCTTAGGTGCCCAAAATTCAATTTGTGCATGCATAATAGTACCCGTTTATATCTCAAATTTAGGCTCAAAACACCCGAAAATTCAATATTTTGGGGTCCCAGAAGCGATCTGTACATGCCTACTCTGTGCCAGAATATTTTCAAAATAAAGGACAAAAAATGTGCTAAAAATCGATATTTTAGGTGCCCAGATTCGATATCTCAAATTCAGGCCCAAAACACCCGAAAATTCAATATTTTGGGGTCCCAGAAGCGATCTGTACATTCCTACTCCGTGTTAGAGTATTTTCAAAATACAGGCCCAAAACATACTGAAAATCGCTATTTTAGGTGCATAAAAGTCGATATGTGCATGCATCTTCTGTACCCGTTTAAATCTCACATTCAGGCTCCAAACTCCCGAAAATTCGGTATTTTGGGGTCCTAAAGCGATCTGTACATGCCTACTCAGTGCTAGAATGTTTTCAAAATATAGGCTCAAAACATGCTTAAAATCGATATTTTAAGTGTCCAAAGTCGATATGTGCATGCATCTTCTGTACCCGTTTATATAACAAATTCAGGCTCAAAACACCCGAAAAATCGATATATTTTGGTCCCAGAAGCGATCTGTACATGCCTACTCAGATACAGGCACAAAACATGCTGAAAATCGATATTTTCGGTGCCCAAAGTCAATATGTGTATGCATTTTCTTCACCCGTTTATATCCCAAATTCAACCTCAAAACACCCGAAAATTCGATATTTTTGGGTCCCAGAAGCGATCTGTAAATGCCTACTCAGTGCTAAAATGTTTTCAAAATATAGGCTCAAAACATGCTAAAAATCGATATTTTAAGTGTCCAAAGTCGATATGTGCCATCTTCTGTATCCGTTTATATCTCGAATTCAGGCTCAAAAAACCCGAAAATTCGGTATTTTTGGGGCCTAGAAGCGATCTGTACATGCCTACTCCTAGTTAGAATGTTTTTAAGATACAGACCTAAAACATGCTCAAAATCGATATTTTAGGTGACCAAAATTCGATATGTGCATTCATCCTCAGTACCCGTTTAAATCTCAAATTCAGGCATAAAACACCCGAAAATTCGATATTTTGGGGTCCCAGAAGCGATCTGTACATGCCTACTCGGTGTTAGAGTATTTTAAAAATAGAGGCCCAAAACATGCTAAAAATCGATATTTTATGTGCCTCAAAGTCGATATCCCAAATTCAGGCACAAAACACTCGAAAATTCGATATTTTGGGGTCCCAGAAGCGATCTGTACATGCCTACTCCGTGTTAGAGTATTTTCAAAATACAAGCCCAAAACATACTGAAAATCGATCTTTTAGGACCCCAAAAGTCGATATGTGCATGCATGATCTGTACCCGTTTATATATCAAATTCAGGCTCCAAAAACCCAAAAATTCAATATTTTGGGGTCCCAATAGCGATCTGTACATGCCTACTCAGTGCTAAAAATTTTTCAAAATATAGGCTTAAAACATGCTAAAAATCGATATTTTAAGTGTCCAAAGTCGATATGTGCATGCATCTTCTGTTCCCGTTTATATCTCAAATTCAGGCCCAAAACACCCGAAAATTCGTTATTTTTTGGGCCTAGATGCGATCTGTACATGCCTACTCTTAGTGAGAATGTTTTCAAGATACAGACCCAAAACATGCTCAAAATCGATATCTTAGGTGCCCAAAATTCAATTTGTGCATGCATAATAGTACCCGTTTATATCTCAAATTTAGGCTCAAAACACCCGAAAATTCGATATTTTTGGGTCCCAGAAGCGATCTGTACATGCCTACTCAGTGCTAAAAAAATTTCAAAATATAGGCTCAAAACATGCTAAAAATCGATATTTTAAGTGTCCAAAGTCTATATGTGCATGCATCTTCTGTACCCGTTTATATCTCAAATTCAGGCTCAAAACACCCGAAAATTCGGTATTTTTGGGACCTAGAAGCAATCTGTACATGCCTACTCCTAGTTAGAATGTTTTCAAGATACAGACCCAAAACATGCTCAAAATCGATATTTTAGGTGCCCAAAATTCGATATCTCAAATTTAGGCCCAAAACACCCGAAAATTCAATATTTTGGGGTCCCAGAAGCGATCTGTGCATTCCTACTCCGTGTTAGAGTATTTTCAAAATACAGGCCCAAAACATACTGAAAATCGATATTATAGGTGCCCAAAAGTCGATATGTGCATGCATCTTCTGTACCCGTTTAAATCTCACATTCAGGCTCCAAACAACCGAAAATTCGGTATTTTGGGGTCCCAAAAGCGATCTGTACATGCCTACTCAGTGCCAGAATGTTTTCAATATATAGGCTCAAAACATGTTAAAAATCAATATTTTAAGTGTCCAAAGTCGATATGTGCATGCATCTTCTGTACCCGTTTATATCACAAATTCAGGCTCAAAACACCCGAAAAATCGGTATTTTTTGGTCCCAGAAGCGATCTGTACATGCCTACTCAGATACAGGCACAAAACATGCTGAAAATCGATATTTTAGGTGACCAAAGTCAATATGTGTATGCATTTTCATCACCCGTTTGTATCCCAATTTCAACCTCAAAACACCCGAAAATTCAATATTTTTGGGTCCCAGAAGCGATCTGTACATGCCTACTCAGTGCTAAAATGTTTTCAAAATATAGGCTCAAAACATACTAAAAATCGATATTTTAAGTGTCCAAAGTCGATATGTGCATGCATCTTCTTTACCCGTTTATATCTCGAATTCAGGCTCAAAACCCCCGAAAATTCGGTATTTTTGGGGTCTAGAAGCGATCTGTACATGCCTACTCCTAGTTAGAATGTTTTCAAGATACAGACCCAAAACATGCTCAAAATCGATATCTTAGGTGCCCAATATTCGATATGTGCATGCTTCCTCAGTACCCGTTTATATATCAAATTCAGGTTCAAAACACCCAAAAATTCGATATTTTTGTGTCCTAGAAGCGATCTGTACATGCCTACTCCAAGTTAGAATGTTTTCAAGATACAGACCCAAAACATGCTCAAAATCGATATTATAGGTTCCCAAAGGTTGATATGTGCATGCATCTTCAGTACCCGTTTATATCTCAAATTCAGGCTGAAAACACTCGAAAATTCGAAATTTTTGGGTCCAAGAAGCGATCTGTACATGCCTACTCCGTGTTAGAGTATTTTTAAAATAGAGGCCCAAAACATGCTAAAAATCGATATTTTAGGTGGCTCAAGTCGATATATATGAAATTCAGGCACAAAACACTCGAAAATTCGATATTTGGGGTCCCAGAAGCGATCTATACATGCCTACTCCGTGTTAGAGTATTTTCAAAATACAAGCACAAAACATACTGAAAATCGATCTTTTAGGTGCCCAAAAGTCGATATGTGAATGCATCTTCTGTACCCGTTTATATTTCAAATTCAGGCTCAAAACACCCGAAAAATCAATATTGTGGGGTCCCAGAAACGATCTGTACATGCCTACTCAGTGCTAGAATGTTCATAAAACATGCTAAAAATTGATGTTTTAAGTTTCCAAAGTCGATATGTGCATGCATCTTCAGTACCCGTTAATATCTCAAATTCAGGCTGAAAACACCCGAAAATTCGCTATTTTTGGGGCCTAGAAGCGATCTGTACATGCCTACTCCTAGTTAGAATGTTTTCATGATACAGACCCAAAACATACTCAAAATCGATATTTTAGGTGCCTAAAAGTCGATATGTGCATGCATCTTCAGTACCCGTTTATAACTCGAATTCAGGCTTAAAACACCCGATAATTCGATATTTTGGGGTCCAAGAAGCGATCTGTACATGCCTAACCGTGTTAGAGTATTTTCAAAATATAGGCTCAAAACATGCTAAAAATCGATATTTTAAGTGTCCAAAGTCGATAAGTGCATGCATCTTCTGTACCCGTTTATATCTCGAATTCAGGCTCAAAACACCCGAAAATTCGGTATTTTTTGGGCCTAGAAGCAATCTGTACATGCCTATTCCTAGTTAGAATGTTTTCATGATACAAACACAAAACATACTCAAAATCGATATTTTAGGTGCCTAAAAGTCGATATGTGCATGCATCTTCAGTACCCGTTTATAACTCAAATTCAGGCTTAAAACACCCGATAATTCGATATTTTGGGGTCCAAGAAGCGATCTGTACATGCCTAACCGTGTTAGAGCATTTTCAAAATACAGGCTCACAACATGCTGAAAATCGATATTTTAGGTGCAAAAGTCAATATGTGCATGCATCTTCTGTACCCGTTTATATCACAAATTCAGACTCAGAACACCCGAAAAATCGATATATTTGGGTCCCAGAAACGATCTGTACATGCCTACTCAGATACAGCCCCAAAACATGCTAAAAATCGATATTTTAGGTGCCCAAAGTCAATATGTGTATGCATCTTCTGCACCCGTTGATATCCCAAATTCAACCTCAAAACACCCGAAAATTCGATATTTTGGGGTCCCAGAAGCGATCTGTATATGCCTACTCAGTGCTAAAAACATTTCAAAATATAGGCTTAACACATGCTAAAAATCGATATTTTAAGTGTCCAAAGTCGATATGTGCATGCATCTTCTGTGCCCGTTTATATCTCAAATTCAGGCTCAAAACACCCGAAAATTTGGTATTTTTGGGGCCTAGAAGCGATCTGTACATGCCTACTCCTAGTTAGAATGTTTTCAAGATACAGACCCAAAATATGTTAAAAATCGATATCTTAGGTGCCCAAAATTCGATATGTGCATGCATCCTCAGTACCCGTTTATATCACAAATTCAGGCTCATAACACCCGAAAATTCGATATTTTGGGGTCCCAGAAGCGATCTGTACATGCCTACTCAGTGTTAGAGTATTTTCAAAATACAGGCCCAAAACATACTGAAAATCGATCTTATAGGTGCCAAAAAGTCTATATGTTCATACATCTTCTTTACCCGTTCATATCTCAAATTCAGTCTCCAAACACACCGAAAATCCAATATTTTGGGCCCCAGAAGCGATTTGTACATGCCTACACAGTGCTAGAATGTTTTCAAAATATAGGCTCAAAATATGCTAAAAATCGATATTTTAAGTGTCCAAAGACGATATGTGCATGCATCTTCTGTACCCGTTTATATCTCAAATTCAGGCTCAAAACACCCGAAAATTAGGTGTTTTTGGGTCCTAGAAGCGATCTGTACATGTATACTCCTAGTTAGAATGTTTAAAAGATACAGACCCAAAACATGCTCAAAATCGTTATTTTAGGTGCCCAAAATTCGATATGTGCATGCATCTTCAGTACCCGTTTATATCTCAAATTCAGGCTCCAAACACCCGAAAATTCGATATTTTGGGGTCCCAGAAGCGATCTGTACATGCCTTATCAGTGCTAGAACATTTTCAAAATATAGGCCAAAAAACATGCTAAAAATCGATATTTTAGGTGCCCAAAGTCGTTATCTCAAATTTAGGCCCAAAACACCCGAAAATTCGATATTTTGGTCCCCCACAAGCGATCTGTACATGCCTACTCCGTGTTAGAGTATTTTCAAAATACAAGCCCAAAACATACTGAAAATCGATATTTTAGGTGCCCAAAAGTCAATATGTGCATGTATCTTCTGTACCCGTTTATATCTCACATTCAGGCTTCAAACACCCGAACATTCGGTATTTTGGGGTCCCAGAAGCGATCTGTACATGCTTACTCAGATACAGGCCCAAATCATGCGGAAAATCGATATTTTAGGTGCCCAAAGTCAATATGTGTATGTATCTTCTGCACCCGTTTATATCCCAAATTCAACCTCAAAACACCCGAAAATTCGATATTTTTGGGTCCCAGAAGCGATCTGTACATGCCTACTCAATGCTAGAATTTTTTCAAAATATAGGCTCAAAACATGCAAAAATCAATATTTTAGGTGTCCAAAGTCGATATGTGCATGCATCTTTTGTACCCGTTTATATCTCAAATTCATGCTCAAAACACCGAGAAATCGGTATTTAGGGGGCCTAGAAGCGATCTGTAAATGCCTACTCCTAGTTAGAATGTTTTCATGATACAGACCCAAAACATACTCAAAATCGATATTTTAGGTGCCTAAAAGTCGATATGTGCATGCATCTTCAGTACCCGTTTATAACTCAAATTCAGGCTTAAAACACCCGAAAATTCGATATTTTGGGGTCCACGAAGCGATCTGTACATGCCTAACCGTGTTAGAGTATTTTCAAAATTCAGGCTCAAAACATGCTGAAAATCGATATTTTTGGTGCAAAAGTCAATATGTGCATGCATCTTCTGTACCCGTTTATATCACAAATTCAGGCTCAAAACACCCGAAAAATCGATATTTTTGGGTCCCAGAAACGATCTGTACATGCCTACTCAGATACAGCCCCAAAACATGCTGAAAATCGATATTTTAGGTGCCCAAAGTCAATATGTGTATGCAACTTCTGCACCCGTTGATATCCCAAATTCAACCTCAAAACACCCGAAAATTCGATATTCTTGGGTCCCAGAAGCGATCTGTACATGCCTACTCAGTGCTAAAATGTTTTCAAAATATAAGCTTAAAACATGCTAAAAATCGATATTTTAAGTGTCCAAAGTCGATATGTGCATGCATCTTCTGTTCCCGTTTATATCTCAAATTCAGGCTCAAGACACCCGAAAATTCGGTATTTTTGGGGCCTAGAAGCGATCTGTACATGCCTACTCCTATTTAGAATGTTTTCAAGATACAGACCCAAAACATGCTCAAAATCGATATCTTAGGTGCCCAAAATTCGATATGTGCATGCATCCTCAGTACCCGTTTATATCTCAAATTCAGGCTCAAAACACCCGAAACTTCGATATTTTAGGGTCCCAGAAGCGATCTGTAAATGCCTACTCCTAGTTAGAATGTTTTCATGATACAGACCCAAAACATACTCAAAATCGATATTTTAGGTGACTAAAAGTCGATATGTGCATGCATCTTCTGTACCCGTTTATATCACAAATTCAGGCTCAAAACACCCGAAAAATCGATATTTTTGGGTCCCAGAAACGATCTGTACATGCCTACTCAGATACAGCCCCAAAACATGCTGAAAATCGATATTTTAGGTGCCCAAAGTCAATATGTGTATGCAACTTCTGCACCCGTTGATATCCCAAATTCAACCTCAAAACACCCGAAAATTCGATATTCTTGGGTCCCAGAAGCGATCTGTACATGCCTACTCAGTGCTAAAATGTTTTCAAAATATAAGCTTAAAACATGCTAAAAATCGCTATTTTAAGTGTCCAAAGTCGATATGTGCATGCATCTTCTGTTCCCGTTTATATCTCAAATTCAGGCTCAAGACACCCGAAAATTCGGTATTTTTGGGGCCTAGAAGCGATCTGTACATGCCTACTCCTATTTAGAATGTTTTCAAGATACAGACCCAAAACATGCTCAAAATCGATATTTTAAGTGTCCAAAGTCGATATGTGCATGCATCCTCAGTACCCGTTTATATCTCAAAGTTAGGCTCAAAACACCGGAAAATTCGATATTTTGGGGTCCCAAAAGCGATCTGTACATACCTACTCAGAGCTAGAATATTTTCAAAATATATGCCCAAAACATGCTAAAAATCGATATTTTATGTGCCCAAAGTTGATATGTTAAATTCAGGCACAAAACACCCTAAAATTCGATATTTTGGGGTCCCAGAAGCGATCTGTACATGCCTACTCCTTGTTAGAGTATTTTTAAAATACAGGCCCAAAACATACAGAAAATCGATCCTATAGGTTCCCAAAAGTCAATATGTGCATGCATCTTCTGTACCCGTTTATATTTCAAATTCAGGCTCAAAACACCCGAAAAATCGATATTGTGGGGGCCCAGAATCGATCTGTACATGCCTACTCAGTGCTAGAATGTTTTCATAATATAGGCTTAAAACATGCTAAAAATCGATATTTTAAGTGTCCAAAGTCGATATGTGCATGCATCTTCAGTACCCGTTAATATCACAAATTCAGGCTCAAAACACGCGAAAATTCGCTACTTTGGGGTCCAAGAAGCGATATGTACATGCCTAACCGTGTTAGAGTATTTTTAAAATACAGGCTCAAAACATGCTGAAAATCGATATTTTAATTGCAAAAGTCAATATGTGCATGCATTTTCTGTACCCGTTTATATCCCATATTCAACCTCAAAACCCCCGAAAATTCGATATTTTTGGGTCCCAGAATCGATCTGTACATGCCTACTCAATGCTAAAAAAAATTCAAAATACAGACCCAAAACATGCTCAAAATCGATATAATAGGTGCCCAAAAGTCGATATGTGAATGCATCTTCAGTACCAGTTTGTATCTCAAATTCAGGCTCAAAACACCCGAAAATTCGATATTTTGGGGTCCCACAAGCGATCTGTACATGCCTACTCCGTGTTAGAATATTTTCAAAATACATGCCCAAAACATGCTAAAAATCGATATTTTAGGTGCCCATAAGTCGATATGTGCATGCATCTTCTGTACCCGTTTATATCTCAAATTCAGGCTCCAAACACCCGAAAATTAGGTATTTCGGGGTCCCAGAATCGATCTGTACATGCCTTCTCCGTGTTAGAGTATTTTCAAAATACAAGCCCAAAACATACTGAAAATCGATCTATTAGGTGCCCAAAAGTCGATATGTGCATGCATCTTCTGTACCCGTTTATATCTCAAATTCAGGCTCCAAACACCCGAAAATTCGATATTTTGTGATCCCAGAAGCGATCTGTACATGCCTACTCAGTGCTAGAATATTTTCAAAATATAGGCCCAAAACATGCTAAAAATCGATATTTTATGTGCCCAAAGTCGATATCTCAAATTCAGGCGCAAAACACCCTTAAATTCGATATTTTGGGGTCCCAGAAGCGATCTGTACATGCCTACTCCGTGTTAGAGTATTTTCAAAATACAGGCCCAAAACATACAGAAAATCGATCTTTTAGGTTCCCAAAAGTCGATAAGTGCATGCATCTTCTGAACCCGTTTATATTTCAAATTCAGGCTCAATACACCCGAAAAATCGATATTGTGGGGTCCCAGAAACAATCTGTACATTCCTACTCAGTGCTAGAATGTTTTAAAAATATAGGCTTAAAACATGCTAAAAATCGATATTTTAAGTGTCCAAAGTCGATATGTGCATGCATCTTTTGTACTCGTTTATATCTCAGATTCAGGCTCAAAACACCCGAAAATTCGATATATTTAGGTCCCAGAAGCGATCTGTACATGCCTATTCCGTGTTAGAGTATTTTTTAAAATACAGGCCCAAACATACTGAAAATCGATCTTTTACGTGCCCAAAAGCCGATATGTGCATGAATCTTCTGTACCCGTTTATATCTCAAATTCAGGCTTAAAACACTCGATAATTCGATATTTTTTGGGTCCTAGAAGCGTTCTGTACATGCCTACTCCTAGTTAGAATGTTTTCAAGATACAGACCCAAAACATGCTCAAAATCGATATTTTAAGTGCCTAAAAGTCGATATGTGCATGCATCTTCAGTACCCGTTTATATCTCAAATTCAAGCTCAAAACACCCGAAAATTCGATATTTTGTGGTCCAAGAAGCTATCTATACATACCTACTTCGTGTTAGAGTATTTTCAAAATACAAGCCCAAAACATGCTGAAAATCGAAATTTAAGGTGACTAAAGTCAATATGTGCATGCATCTTCTGTACCCGTTTATATATCAAATTCAGGCTCCAAACACCAGAAAATTTCATATTTTGGTGTCCCAGAAGCGATCTGTACATGCCTACTCCTAGTTAGAATGTTTTCAAGATACAGACCAAAAACATGCTCAAAATCGATATTTTAGGTGCCCAAAAGTCGATATGTGCATACATCTTCATAACCCGTTTATATCTCAAATTCAAGCTCAAAACACCCGAAAATTTGATATTTTGGGGTCCAAGAAGCGATCTGTACATGCCTACTCCGTTTTAGAGTATTTTCAAAATACGAGCCCAAAACATGCTGAAAATCGAAATTTTAGGTGTCCAAAGTTAATATGTGCATGCATCTTGTGTAACCGTTTATATCTCAAATTCAGGGTCAAAACACACGAAAATTCGATATTTTGGGCTCCCAGAAGCGATCTCTATATTTCAAAATATTGGCACAAAACATGCTAAAAATCGATATTTTAGGTGCCCAAAGTCAATATGTGTATGCATCTTATGTACCCGTTTATATCCCAAATTCAACCTCAAAACACCCGAAAATTCGATATTTTTGGGTCCCAGAAGCGATCTGTACATGCCTAGTCAGTGCTAGAATGTTTTCAAAATATAGGCTCAAAACATGCTAAAATCGATATTTTAAGTGTCCAAAGTCGATATGTGCAGGCATATTCCGTACCCGTTTATATCTCAAATTCAGGCTCAAAACACCCGAAAATTCGGTATTTTTGGGGCCTAGAAGCGATTTGTACATGCCAACTCCTTGTTAGAAAGTTTTCTAGATACAGAACAAAAACATGCTCAAAATCGATATTTTAGGTGCCAAAAAGTCAATATGTGTATGCATCTTCAGTACCCGTTTATATCTCAAATTCAGGCTCAAAACACCGGAAAATTCGATATGTTGGTGTTCAAGAAGCGATCTGTACATGCCTACTCCGTGTTAGAGTATTTTCAAAATACAGGCTCAAAACATGCTGAAAATCGATATTTTAAGTGCCTAAAGTCAATATGTGTATGCATCTTATGTACCCGTTTATATCCCAAATTCAACCTCAAAACACCCGAAAATTCGATATTTTTGGGTCCCAGAAGCGATCTGTACATGCCTAGTCAGTGCTAGAATGTTTTCAAAATATAGGCTCAAAACATGCTAAAATCGATATTTTAAGTGTCCAAAGTCGATATGTGCAGGCATATTCCGTACCCGTTTATATCTCAAATTCAGGCTCAAAACACCCGAAAATTCGGTATTTTTGGGGCCTAGAAGCGATTTGTACATGCCAACTCCTTGTTAGAAAGTTTTCTAGATACAGAACAAAAACATGCTCAAAATCGATATTTTAGGTGCCAAAAAGTCAATATGTGTATGCATCTTCAGTACCCGTTTATATCTCAAATTCAGGCTCAAAACACCGGAAAATTCGATATGTTGGTGTTCAAGAAGCGATCTGTACATGCCTACTCCGTGTTAGAGTATTTTCAAAATACAGGCTCAAAACATGCTGAAAATCGATATTTTAAGTGCCTAAAGTCAATATGTGCATGCACCTTCTGTACCCGTTTATATTTCAAATACATGGTCAAAACACCCGAAAATTTGATATTTTGGGGTCCCAGAAGCAATCTGTAAATGCCTATTCAGTGCTAGAATATTTTCAAAATATAGGCCCAAAACATGCTAAAAATCGATATTTTAGGCGCCCAAAGACGATATCTCAAATTCAGGCAGAAAACACCCAAAAAATTGATATTTTGGGGTCCAAGAAGCGATATGTACATGCCTACTCTGTGTTAGAGTATTTTCAAAATACAGGTCCAAAACATACTGAAAATCGGTATTTTATGTGCCTAAAGTCAATATGTGTATGTATCTTCTGCACCCGTTTATATCCCAAATTCAACCTCAAAACACCAGAAAATTCGATATTTTTGGGTCCCAGAAGCGATCTGTACATGCCTTTTCAAAATACAGACCCAAAACATGCTCAAAATCGATATTTTAGGCGTCCAAAGTCAATATGTGTATGTTTCTTCTGCACCCGTTTATATCTAAAATTCAACCACAAAACATCCGAAAATTCGATACTTTTGGGTCCCAGAAGCGATCTGTACATGCCTACTCCTAGTTAGAATGTTTTCAAGATACAGACCCAAAACATGCTCAAAATCGATATTTTAGGTGCCAAAAGTCAATATGTGCATGCATCTTCAGTACCCGTTTATATCTCAAATTCAGCCTCAAAACACCAGAAAATTCGATATTTTGGAGTCCAAGAAGCGATCTGTACATGCCTACTCCTAGTTAGAACATTTTCAAAATATAGGCCCAAAACATGCTAAAAATCGATATTTTATGTGCCCAAAGTCGATATCTCAAATTCAGGCACAAAACACCCTAAAATTCGATATTTTGGGATCTCAGAAGCGATCTGAACATGCCTACTGCGTGTTAGAGTATTTTCAAAATATAGGCTTAAAACATGCTAAAAATAGATATTTTAAGTGTCCAAAGTCGATATGTGCATGCATCTTCTGTACCCGTTTATATCTCAGATTCAGGATCAAAACATCCGAAAAATCGCTATTTTTGGGGCCTAGAAGCGATCTGTACATGCCTACTTCTAGTTAGAATGTTTTCAAAATACAGACCCAAAACATGCTGAAAATCAAAATTTTAGGTGCCCAAAGTCAATATGTGCATGCATCTTCTGTACCCGTTTATATCTCAAATTCAGGGTCAAAACTCACGAAAATTCGATATTATGGGCTCCCAGAAGCGATCTGTATATATCAAAATATTGGCACAAAACATGCTAAAAATCGATATTTTAGGTGCCCAAAGTCGATATCTCAAATTCAGGCACAAAACACCCGAAAATTCGATATTTTGGGGTCCCACAAGCGATCTGTACATGCCTACTCCGTGTTAGAGTATTTTCAAAATACAGGCCCAAAACATACTGAAAATCGATCTTTTAGGTGCCCAAAAGTCGATATGTGCATACATCTTCAGTACCCGTTAATATCTCAAATTCAAGCTCAAAACACCCGAAAATTCGATATTTTGGGGTCCAAGAAGTGATCTGTACATGCCTACTCCGTGTTAGAGTATTTTCAAAATACAGGCCCAAAACATGCTGAAAATCGATCTTTTAGGTGCCCAAAAGTCGATTTGTGCATGCATCTTCTGTACCCGTTTATATCTCAAATTCAGGCTCCAGTTACCCGAGAATTCGATATTTTAGGGTCCCAGAAGCGCTCTGTACATGCTTACTCAGATACAGGACCAAAAGATGCTGATATTTTATGTGCCCAAAGTCAATATGTGTATGCATCTTCTGCACCTGTTTATATCCCAAATTCAACCTCAAAACACCCGAAAATTCGATATTTTTGGGTCCCAGAAGCGATCTGTACATGCCTACTTAGTGCTAGAATGTTTATAAAAAAAAAGCTCAAAACATGCTAAAATCAATATTTTAAGTGTCCAAACTCGATATGTGCATGCATCTTCTGTACCCGTTTATATCTCAAATTCAGGCTCAAAACCCCCGAAAATTCGGTATTTTTGGGCCTAGAAGCGATCTGTACATGCCTACTCCTAGTTAGAATGTTTTCAAGATACAGACCCAAAACATGCTGAAAATCGATCTTTTAGGTGCCCAAAAGTCGATATGTGCATGCATCTTCAATACCCGTTTATATCTCAAATTCAGGCTCCAAGCACCCGAGAATTCGATATTTTGGGGTCCCAGAAGCAAACTGTACATGCCTACTCAGATACAGGCCAAAAACATGCTGAAATCGATATTTTAGGTGACCAAAGTCAATATGTGTATGCATCTTCTGCACACGTTTATATCCTAAATTCAACCTCAAAACACCCGAAAATTCAATATTTTTGGGTCCCAGAAACGATCTGTACATGCCTACTCAGTGCTAGAATGTTTTAAAAATATAGGCTCAAAACATGCTAAAAATCGATATTTTAAGTGTCCAAAGTCGATATGTGAATGCATCTTCCGTACCCGTTTATATCTCAAATTCAGGCTCAAAACACCCGAAAATTCGGTATTTTTGGGCCTAGAAGCGATCTGTACATGCCTACTCCTAGTTAGAATGTTTTCAAGATACAGACCCAAAACATGCTCAAAATCGATATTTTAGGTGCCCAAAAGTCGATATGTGCATGCATCTTCAGTACCCGTTTATATCTCAAATTCAGGCTCCAAACACCCGAAAATTCGATATTTTAGGGTCCCAAAAGCGATCTGTACATGCCTACTCAGATACAGGCCAAAAACATGCTGAAAATTGATATTTTAGGTGCCCAAAGTCAATATGTGTATGCATCTTCTGCACACGTTTATATCCTAAATTCAACCTCAAAACACCCGAAAATTCAATATTTTTGGGTCCCAGAAACGATCTGTACATGCCTACTCAGTGCTAGAATTTTTTAAAAATAGAGGCTTAAAACATGCTAAAAATCGATATTTTAAGTGTCCAAAGTCGATATGTGCATACATACATCTTCTGTACCCGTATATATCTCAAATTCAGGCTCAAAACACCCGAAAATTCGGTATTTTTGGGCCTAGAATCGATCTGTACATGCCTAGTCCGTGTTATAGTATTTTCAAATTACAGGCCCAATACATGCTGAAAATCGATATTTTAGGTGCCCAAAGTCAATATGTGCATGCATCTTCTGTACCCGTTTATATTTCAAATTCAGGTTCAAAACACCCGAAACTTTGATATTTTGGGGTCCCAGAAGCGATATGTACATGGTTACTCAGTTCCAGAATATTTTCAAAATATAGGCCCAAAACATGCTAATAATCGATATTTTAGGTGCCAAAAGTCGATATCTAAAATTTAGGCATAAAACACCCGAAAATTCGATATTTTGGGGTCCCAGAAGCGATCTGTACATGCCTACTCAGATACAGGCCCAAAACATGCTGAAAATCGATATTTTAGGTGCCCAAAGTCAATATGTGTATGCATCTTCTGCACCCGTTTATATCCCAAATTCAACCTCAAAACACACGAAAATTCGATATTTTTATGTCCCAGAAGCGATCTGTACATGCCTACTCAGTGCTAGAATGTTTTCAAGATACAGACCCAAAACATGCTCAAAATCGATATTTTATGTGCCCAAAAGTCGATATATGCATGCATCTTCAGTACCCGTTTATATCTCAAATTCAGGCTCAAAACACCCAAGAATTCAATATTTTGGAGTCCAAGAAGCGATCTGTTCATGCCTACTCCGTGTTATAGTATTTTCAAATTACAGGCCCAAAACATGCTGAAAATCGATCTTTTAGTTGCCCAAAAATCGATTTGTGCATGCATCTTCTGTACCCGTTTATATCTCAAATTCAGGCTCCAATTACCCGAAAATTCGATATTTTAGGGTCCCAGAAGCGATCTGTACATGCTTACTCAGATTTAGGACCAAAAGATGCTGAAAATCGATATTTAATGTGCCCATAGGCGATATGTGTATGCATCTTCTGCACCTGTTTATATCCCAAATTCAGGCTCAAAACCCCCGAAAATTCGGTATTTTTGGGCCTAGAAGCGATCTGTACATGCCTACTCCTAGTTAGAATGTTTTCAAGATACAGACCAAAAACATGCTCAAAATCGATATTTTAGGTGCCGAAAAGTCGATATGTGCATGCATCTTCAGTACCCGTTTATATCTCAAATTCAGGCTCCAAACACCCGAAAATTTGATATTTTGGGGTCCAAGAAGCGAACTGTACAAGCCTACTCCGTGTTAGAGTATTTTCAAAATACAGTCCCAAATCATACTGATAATCAATATTTTAGGTGCCCAAAAGTCGATATGTGCATGTATCTTCTGTACCCGTTTATATCTCAAATTCAGGCTCCGAACACCCGAAAATTCGATATTTTGGGGTCCCAGAAGCGATCTATACATGCTTACAAAGATATAGGCCCAAAACATGCTGAAAATCGATATTTTAAGTGTCCAAAGTCGATATGTGCATGAATCTTCTGTACCCGTTTATATCTCAAATTCAGGCACAAAACACCCGAAAATTCGGTATTTTTGGGTCCTAGAAGGGACCTGTACATGCCTACTCCTAGTTAGAATGTTTTGAAGATACAGACCCAAAACATGCTCAAAATCGATAGTTTCGGTTCCAAAAAGTAAATATGTGCATGCATATTCAGTACCCGTTTATATCTTAAATTCAGGCATAAAACACCAGAAAGTTCGATATTTTGGTGTCCAAGAAGTGATCTGTACATGCCTACTCCGTGTTAGAATATTTTCAAAATACAGGCCCAAAACATGCAGAAAATCGATATTTTAGGTGCCCAAAGTCAATATGTGCATGCATCTTCTGTACCCGTTTATATCTCAAATTCAGGCTCAAAACCCCCGAAAATTCGGTATTTTTGGGCCTAGAAGCGATCTGTACATGCCTACTCCTAGTTAGAATGTTTTCAAGATACAGACCCAAAACATGCTCAAAATCGATATTTTAGGTGCCCAAAAGTCGATAAGTTCATGCATCTTCAGTACCCGTTTATATCTCAAATTCAGGCTCCAAACACCCGAAAATTCGATATTTTGGGGTCCCAGAAGCGATCTGTACATGCCTACTCAGATACAGGCCCAAAACATTCTGAAAATCGATATTTTAGGTGCCCAAAGTCAATATATGTATGCATCTTCTGCACACGTTTATATCCTAAATTCAACCTCATAACACCCGAAAATTCAATATTTTTGGGTCCCAGAAACGATCTGTACATGCCTACTCAGTGCTAGAATGTTTTCAAAATATAGGCTCAAAACATGCTAAAATCGATATTTTAAGTGTCCAAAGTCAATATGTGCATGCATCTTCTGTACCCGTTTATAACTCAAATTCAGGCTCAAAACACCCGAAAATTCGGTATCTTTAAGGCCTAGAAGCGATCTGTACATGTCTACTCCTAGTTAGAATGTTTTCAAGATACAGACCCAAAACATGCTTAAAATCGATATTTTAGGTGCCCAAAAGTCGATATATGCATACATCTTTAGTACCTGTTTATATCTCAAATTCAGGCTCAAAACCACCGAAAATTCGATATTTTGGGGTCCAAGAAGCAATCTATACATGCCTACTCCGTGTTATAGTATTTTCAAAATACAGGCCCAAAACATGCTGAAAATCGACATTTTAGGTGCCCAAAGTCAATATGTGCATGCATTTTCTGTACCCGTTTATATTTCAAATTTAGGTTCAAAACACCCGAAACTTTGATATTTTGGGGTCCCATAAGCGATCTGTACATGCCTACTCAGTGCTAGAATATTTTCAAAATATAGGCCCAAAACATGCTAAAAATCAATATTTTAGGTGCCGAAAGTCGATATCTCAAATTCAGGCACAAAACACCCGAAAATCTGATATTTTGGGGTCCCAGAAGCGATCTGTACATGCCTACTCCGTGTTAGAGTATTTTCAAAATACAGGCCCAAAACATACTGAAAATCGATCTTTTAGTTGCCCAAAAATCGATTTGTGGATGCATCTTCTGTACCCGTTTATATCTCATATTCAGGCTCCAATTACCCGAAAATTCGATATTTTAGGGTCCCAGAAGCGCTCTGTACATGCTTACTCAGATACAGGACCAAAAGATGCTGATATTTTATGTGCCCAAAGTCAATATGTGTATGCATCTTCTGCACCTGTTTATATCCCAAATTCAACCTCAAAACACCCGAAAATTCGATATTTTTGGGTCCCAGAAGCGATCTGTACATGCCTACTTAGTGCTAGAATGTTTATAAGAAAAAAGCTCAAAACATGCTAAAATCAATATTTTAAGTGTCCAAACTCGATATGTGCATGCATCTTCTGTACCCGTTTATATCTCAAATTCAGGCTCAAAACCCCCGAAAATTCGGTATTTTTGGGCCTAGAAGCGATCTGTACATGCCTACTCCTAGTTAGAATGTTTTCAAGATACAGACCCAAAACATGCTCAAAATCGATATATTAGGTGCCCAAAAGTCGATATATATGTGCATGCATCTTCAGTACCTGTTTATATCTCAAATTCAGGCTCCAAACACCTGAGAATTCGATATTTTGGGGTCCCAGAAGCAAACTGTACATGCCTACTCAGATACAGGCCAAAAACATGCTGAAATCGATATTTTAGGTGACCAAAGTCAATATGTGTATGCATCTTCTGCACACGTTTATATCCTAAATTCAACCTCAAAACACCCGAAAATTAAATATTTTTGGGTCCCAGAAACGATCTGTACATGCCTAGTCAGTGCTAGAATGTTTTAAAAATATAGGCTCAAAACATGCTAAAAATCGATATTTTAAGTGTCCAAAGTCGATATGTGAATGCATCTTCTGTACCCGTTTATATCTCAAATTCAGGCTCAAAACACCCGAAAATTCGGTATTTTTGGGCCTAGAAGCGATCTGTACATGCCTACTCCTAGTTAGAATGTTTTAAAGATACAGACCCAAAACATGCTCAAAATCGATATTTTAGGTGCCCAAAAGTCGATATGTGCATGCATCTTCAGTACCCGTTTATATCTCAAATTCAGGCTCCAAACACCCGAAAATTCGATATTTTGGGGACCCAGAAGCGATCTGTACATGCCTACTCCTAGTTAGAATGTTTTAAAGATACAGGCCAAAAACATGCTGAAAATCGATATTTTAGGTGCCCAAAGTCAATATGTGTATGCATCTTCTGCACACGTTTATATCCTAAATTCAACCTCAAAACACCCGAAAATTCAATATTTTTGGGTCCCAGAAACGATCTGTACATGCCTACTTAGTGCTAGAATTTTTTAAAAATAAAGGCTTAAAACATGCTAAAAATCGATATTTTAAGTGTCCAAAGTCGATATGTGCATACACACATCTTCTGTACCCGTTTATATCTCAAATTCAGGCTCAAAACACCCGAAAATTCGGTATTTTTGGGCCTAGAATCGATCTGTACATGCCTAGTCCGTGTTATAGTATTTTCAAATTACAGGCCCAATACATG
The DNA here is from genome assembly GCA_033782935.1 of Petrolisthes cinctipes. Lineage (NCBI taxonomy): Eukaryota > Metazoa > Arthropoda > Malacostraca > Decapoda > Porcellanidae > Petrolisthes > Petrolisthes cinctipes. The sequence goes on from JAWQEG010000069.1 coordinate 580,482, forward strand.
CTGAAAATCGATATTTTAGGTTACCAAAGTCAATATGTGCATGCATCTTCTGTACCCGTTTATATTTCAAATTCAGGTTCAAAACACCCGAAACTTTCATATTTTGGGGTCTCAGAAGCGATATGTACATGGTTACTCAGTTCTAGAATATTTTTAAAATATAGGCCCAAAACATGCTAATAATCGATATTTTAGGTGCCAAAAGTCGATATCTAAAATTTAGGCATAAAACACCCGAAAATTCGATATTTTGGGGTCCCAGAAGCGATCTGTACATGCCTACTCAGATACAGGCCCAAAACATGCTGAAAATCGATATTTTAGGTGCCCAAAGTCAATATGTGTATGCATCTTCTGCACCCGTTTATATCCCAAATTCAACCTCAAAACACACGAAAATTCGATATTTTTATGTCCCAGAAGCGATCTGTACATGCCTACTCAGTGCTAGAATATTTTCAAGATACAGACCCAAAACATGCTCAAAATCGATATTTTAGGTGCCCAAAAGTCGATATATGCATGCATCTTCAGTACCCGTTTATATCTCAAATTCAGGCTCAAAACACCCAAGAATTCGATATTTTGGAGTCCAAGAAGCGATCTGTTCATGCCTACTCCGTGTTATAGTATTTTCAAATAACAGGCCCAAAACATGCTGAAAATCGATATTTTAGTTGCCCAAAAATCGATTTGTGCATGCATCTTCTGTACCCGTTTATATCTCAAATTCAGGCTCCAATTACCCGAAAATTCGATATTTTAGGGTCCCAGAAGCGATCTGTACATGCTTACTCAGATTTAGGACCAAAAGATGCTGAAAATCGATATTTAATGTGCCCAAAGTCGATATGTGTATGCATCTTCTGCACCTGTTTATATCCCAAATTCAGGCTCAAAACACCCGAAAATTCGGTATTTTTGGGCCTAGAAGCGATCTGTACATGCCTACTCCTAGTTAGAATGTTTTCAAGATACAGACCAAAAACATGCTCAAAATCGATATTTTAGGTGCCGAAAAGTCGATATGTGCATGCATCTTCAGTACCCGTCTATATCTCAAATTCAGGCTCCAAACACCCGAAAATTTGATATCTTTGTGTCCCAGAAGCAAACTGTACATGCCTACTCAGGTACCGGCCCAAAACATGCTGAAAATCGATATTTTAGGTGCCCAAAGTCAATATCTGTATGCATCTTCTGCACACGTTTATATCCTAAATTTAACCTCAAAACACCCGAAAATTCGGTATTTTTGGGCCTAGAATCGATCTGTACATGCCTACTCCTAGTTCGAATGTTTTCAAGATACGGAATCATAACATGCTCAAAATCGATATTTTAAGTGCCCAAAAGTCGATATGTGCATGCATCTTCAGTAACCGTTTATATTTCAAATTTAGGTTCAAAACACCCGAAACTTTGATATTTTGGGGTCCCAGAAGCGATCTGTATATGCCTACTCGGTGCTAGAATATTTTCAAAATATAGGCCCAAAACATGCTAAAAATCGATATTTTAGGTGCCGAAAGTCGATATCTCAAATTCATGCACAAAACACCCTAAAATTCGATATTTTGGGGTCCCAGAAGCGATCTGTACATGCCTAATCCGTGTTAGAGTATTTTCAAAATACAGGCCCATAAGATACTTATAATCGATCTTTTAGGTGCTCAAAAGTCGATTTGTGCATGCATCTTCTGTACCCGTTTATATCTCAAATTCAGGCTCCAAACACCCGAAAATTCGATAATTTGGGGTCCCAGAAGCGATCTGTACATGCTTACAAAGATATAGGCCCAAAACATGCTGAAAATCGATATTTTAAGTGTCCAAAGTCGATATGTGCATGAATCTTCTGTACCCGTTTATATCACAAATTCAGGCACAAAACACCCGAAAATTCGGTATTTTTGGGTCCTAGAAGGGACCTGTACATGCCTACTCCTAGTTAGAATGTTTTCAAGATACAGACCCAAAACATGCTCAAAATCGATAGTTTCGGTTACAAAAAGTAAAAATGTGCATGCATATTCAGTACCCGTTTATATCTTAAATTCAGGCATAAAACACCAGAAAGTTCGATATTTTGGTGTCCAAGAAGTGATCTGTACATGCCTACTCCGTGTTAGAATATTTTCAAAATACAGGCCCAAAACATGCAGAAAATCGATATTTTAGGTGCCCAAAGTCAATATGTGCATGCATCTTCTGTACCCGTTTATATCTCAAATTCAGGCTCAAAACACCCGAAAATTCGGTATTTTTGGGCCTAGAAGCGATGTGTACATGCCTACTCCTAGTTAGAATGTTTTCAAGATACAGACCCAAAACATGCTCAAAATCAATATTTTAGGTGCCCAAAAGTCGATATGTGCATGCATCTTCAGTACCCGTTTATATCTCAAATTCAGGCTCCAAACACCCGAAAATTCGATATTTTGGGGTCTCAGAAGCGATCTGTACATGCCTACTCAGATACAGGCCAAAAACATGCTGAAAATCGATATTTTAGGTGCCCAAAGTCAATATGTGTATGCATCTTCTGCACACGTTTATATCCTAAATTAAACCTCAAAACACCCGAAAATTCAATATTTTTGGGTCCCAGAAACGATCTGTACATGCCTACTCCGTGCTAGAATTTTTTAAAAATAGAGGCTTAAAACATGCTAAAAATCGATATTTTAAGTGTCCAAAGTCGATATGTGCATACATACATCTTCTGTACCAGTTTATATCTCAAATTCAGGCTCAAAACACCCGAAAATTCGGTATTTTTGGGCCTAGAATCGATCTGTACATGCCTAGTCCGTGTTATAGTATTTTCAAATTACAGGCCCAATACATGCTGAAAATCGATATTTTAGGTTCCCAAAGTCAATATGTGCATGCATCTTCTGTACCCGTTTATATTTCAAATTCAGGTTCAAAACACCCGAAACTTTGATATTTTGGGGTCTCAGAAGCGATATGTACATGGTTACTCAGTTCTAGAATATTTTCAAAATATAGGACCAAAACATGCTAATAATCGATATTTTAGGTGCCAAAAGTCGATATCTAAAATTTAGGCATAAAACACCCGAAAATTCGATATTTTGGGGTCCCAGAAGCGATCTGTACATGCCTACTCAGATACAGTCCCAAAACATGCTGAAAATCGATATTTCTTCTGCACCCGTTTATATCCCAAATTCATCCTCAAAACACACGAAAATTCGATATTTTTATGTCCCAGAAGCGATCTGTACATGCCTACTCAGTGCTAGAATGTTTTCAAGATACAGACCCAAAACATGCTCAAAATCGATATTTTAGGTGCCCAAAAGTCGATATATGCATGCATCTTCAGTACCCGTTTATATCTCAAATTCAGGCTCAAAACACCCAAGAATTCGATATTTTGGAGTCCAAGAAGCGATCTGTTCATGCCTACTCCGTGTTATAGTATTTTCAAATTACAGCCCCAAAACATGCTGAAAATCGATATTTTAGTTGCCCAAAAATCGATTTGTGCATGCATCTTCTGTATCCGTTTATATCTCAAATTCAGGCTCCAATTACCCGAAAATTCGATATTTTAGGGTCCCAGAAGCGATTTGTACATGCTTACTCAGATTTAGGACCAAAAGATGCTGAAAATCGATATTTAATGTGCCCAAAGTCGATATGTGTATGCATCTTCTGCACCTGTTTATATCCCAAATTCAGGCTTAAAACACCCGAAAATTTGGTATTTTTGGGCCTAGAAGCGATCTGTACATGCCTACTCCTAGTTAGAATGTTTTCAAGATACAGACCAAAAACATGCTCAAAATCGATATTTTAGGTGCCGAAAAGTCGATATGTGCATGCATCTTCAGTACCCGTTTATATCTCAAATTCAGGCTCCAAACACCCGAAAATTTGATATTTTGGTGTCCCAGAAGCAAACTGTACAGGCCTACTCAGATACCGGCCCAAAACATGCTGAAAATCGATATTTTAGGTGCCCAAAGTCAATATCTGTATGCATCTTCTGCACACGTTTATATCCTAAATTTAACCTCAAAACACCCGAAAATTCGGTATTTTTGGGCCTAGAAGCGATCTGTACATGCCTACTCCTAGTTAGAATGTTTTCAAGATACAGACCAAAAACATGCTCAAAATCGATATTTTAGGTGCCGAAAAGTCGATATGTGCATGCATCTTCAGTACCCGTCTATATCTCAAATTCAGGCTCCAAACACCCGAAAATTTGATATCTTGGTGTCCCAGAAGCAAACTGTACATGCCTACTCAGGTACCGGCCCAAAACATGCTGAAAATCGATATTTTAGGTGCCCAAAGTCAATATCTGTATGCATCTTCTGCACACGTTTATATCCTAAATTTAACCTCAAAACACCCGAAAATTCGGTATTTTTGGGCCTAGAATCGATCTGTACATGCCTACTCCTAGTTCGAATGTTTTCAAGATACGGAATCATAACATGCTCAAAATCGATATTTTAAGTGCCCAAAAGTCGATATGTGCATGCATCTTCAGTAACCGTTTATATTTCAAATTTAGGTTCAAAACACCCGAAACTTTGATATTTTGGGGTCCCAGAAGCGATCTGTATATGCCTACTCGGTGCTAGAATATTTTCAAAATATAGGCCCAAAACATGCTAAAAATCGATATTTTAGGTGCCGAAAGTCGATATCTCAAATTCATGCACAAAACACCCGAAAATTCGATATTTTGGGGTCCCAGAAGCGATCTGTACATGCCTAATCCGTGTTAGAGTATTTTCAAAATACAGGCCCATAAGATACTTATAATCGATCTTTTAGGTGCCCAAAAGTCGATTTGTGCATGCATCTTCTGTACCCGTTTATATCTCAAATTCAGGCTCCAAACACCCGAAAATTCGATAATTTGGGGTCCCAGAAGCGATCTGTACATGCTTACAAAGATATAGGCCCAAAACATGCTGAAAATCGATATTTTAAGTGTCCAAAGTCGATATGTGCATGAATCTTCTGTACCCGTTTATATCACAAATTCAGGCACAAAACACCCGAAAATTCGGTATTTTTGGGTCCTAGAAGGGACCTGTACATGCCTACTCCTAGTTAGAATGTTTTCAAGATACAGACCCAAAACATGCTCAAAATCGATAGTTTCGGTTCCAAAAAGTAAAAATGTGCATGCATATTCAGTACCCGTTTATATCTTAAATTCAGGCATAAAACACCAGAAAGTTCGATATTTTGGTGTCCAAGAAGTGATCTGTACATGCCTACTCCGTGTTAGAATATTTTCAAAATACAGGCCCAAAACATGCAGAAAATCGATATTTTAGGTGCCCAAAGTCAATATGTGCATGCATCTTCTGTACCCGTTTATATCTCAAATTCAGGCTCAAAACACCCGAAAATTCGGTATTTTTGGGCCTAGAAGCGATCTGTACATGCCTACTCCTAGTTAGAATGTTTTCAAGATACAGACCCAAAACATGCTCAAAATCAATATTTTAGGTGCCCAAAAGTCGATATGTGCATGCATCTTCAGTACCCGTTTATATCTCAAATTCAGGCTCCAAACACCCGAAAATTCGATATTTTGGGGTCTCAGAAGCGATCTGTACATGCCTACTCAGATACAGGCCAAAAACATGCTGAAAATCGATATTTTAGGTGCCCAAAGTCAATATGTGTATGCATCTTCTGCACACGTTTATATCCTAAATTCAACCTCAAAACACCCGAAAATTCAATATTTTTGGGTCCCAGAAACGATCTGTACATGCCTACTCAGTGCTAGAATTTTTTAAAAATAGAGGCTTAAAACATGCTAAAAATCGATATTTTAAGTGTCCAAAGTCGATATGTGCATACATACATCTTCTGTACCCGTTTATATCTCAAATTCAGGCTCAAAACACCCGAAAATTCGGTATTTTTGGGCCTAGAATCGATCTGTACATGCCTAGTCCGTGTTATAGTATTTTCAAATTACAGGCCCAATACATGCTGAAAATCGATATTTTAGGTTCCCAAAGTCAATATGTGCATGCATCTTCTGTACCCGTTTATATTTCAAATTCAGGTTCAAAACACCCGAAACTTTGATATTTTGGGGTCTCAGAAGCGATATGTACATGGTTACTCAGTTCTAGAATATTTTCAAAATATAGGACCAAAACATGCTAATAATCGATATTTTAGGTGCCAAAAGTCGATATCTAAAATTTAGGCATAATACACCCGAAAATTCGATATTTTGGGGTCCCAGAAGCGATCTGTACATGCCTACTCAGATACAGTCCCAAAACATGCTGAAAATCGATATTTTAGGTGCCCAAAGTCAATATGTGTATGCATCTTCTGCACCCGTTTATATCCCAAATTCAACCTCAAAACACACGAAAATTCGATATTTTTATGTCCCAGAAGCGATCTGTACATGCCTACTCAGTGCTAGAATGTTTTCAAGATACAGACCCAAAACATGCTCAAAATCGATATTTTAGGTGCCCAAAAGTCGATATATGCATGCATCTTCAGTACCCGTTTATATCTCAAATTCAGGCTCAAAACACCCAAGAATTCGATATTTTGGAGTCCAAGAAGCGATCTGTTCATGCCTACTCCGTGTTATAGTATTTTCAAATTACAGGCCCAAAACATGCTGAAAATCGATATTTTAGTTGCCCAAAAATCGATTTGTGCATGCATCTTCTGTATCCGTTTATATCTCAAATTCAGGCTCCAATTACCCGAAAATTCGATATTTTAGGGTCCCAGAAGCGATTTGTACATGCTTACTCAGATTTAGGACCAAAAGATGCTGAAAATCGATATTTAATATGCCCAAAGTCGATATGTGTATGCATCTTCTGCACCTGTTTATATCCCAAATTCAGGCTCAAAACACCCGAAAATTCGGTATTTTTGGGCCTAGAAGCGATCTGTACATGCCTACTCCTAGTTAGAATGTTTTCAAGATACAGACCAAAAACATGCTCAAAATCGATATTTTAGGTGCCGAAAAGTCGATATGTGCATGCATCTTCAGTACCCGTTTATATCTCAAATTCAGGCTCCAAACACCCGAAAATTTGATATTTTGGTGTCCCAGAAGCAAACTGTACATGCCTACTCAGATACCGGCCCAAAACATGCTGAAAATCGATATTTTAGGTGCCCAAAGTCAATATCTGTATGCATCTTCTGCACACGGTTATATCCTAAATTTAACCTCAAAACACCCGAAAATTCGGTATTTTTGGGCCTAGAATGGATCTGTACATGCCTACTCCTAGTTAGAATGTTTTCAAGATACAGACCCAAAACATGCTCAAAATCGATAGTTTCGGTTCCAAAAAGTAAATATGTGCATGCATATTCAGTACCCGTTTATATCTTAAATTCAGGCATAAAACACCAGAAAGTTAGATATTTTGGTGTCCAAGAAGTGATCTGTACATGCCTACTCCGTGTTAGAATATTTTCAAAATACTGGCCCAAAACATGCAGAAAATCGATATTTTAGGTGCCCAAAGTCAATATGTGCATGCATCTTCTGTACCCGTTTATATCTCAAATACAGGCTCAAAACACCCGAAAATTCGGTATTTTTGGGCCTAGAAGCGATCTGTACATGCCTACTCCTAGTTAGAATGTTTTCAAGATACAGACCCAAAACATGCTCAAAATCGATATTTTAGGTGCCCAAAAGTCGATAAGTGCATGCATCTTCAGTACCCGTTTATATCTCAAATTCAGGCTCCAAACACCCGAAAATTCGATGTTTTGGGGTCCCAGAAGCGATCTGTACATGCCTACTCAGATACAGGCCCAAAACATTCTGAAAATCGATATTTTAGGTGCCCAAAGTCAATATATGTATGCATCTTCTGCACACGTTTATATCCTAAATTCAACCTCATAACACCCGAAAATTCAATATTTTTGGGTCCCAGAAACGATCTGTACATGCCTACTCAGTGCCCGAATGTTTTAAAAATATAGGCTCAAAACATGCTAAAATCGATATTTTAAGTGTCCAAAGTCAATATGTGCATGCATCTTCTGTACCCGTTTATAACTCAAATTCAGGCTCAAAACACCCGAAAATTCGGTATCTTTAAGGCCTAGAAGCGATCTGTACATGTATACTCCTAGTTAGAATGTTTTCAAGATACAGACCCAAAACATGCTTAAAATCGATATTTTAGGTGCCCAAAAGTCGATATATGCATACATCTTTAGTACCCGTTTATATCTCAAATTCAGGCTCAAAACCACCGAAAATTCGATATTTTGGGGTCCAAGAAGCAATCTGTACATGCCTACTCCGTGTTATAGTATTTTCAAAATACAGGCCCAAAACATGCTGAAAATCGACATTTTAGGTGACAAAATTCAATATGTGCATGCATCTTCTGTACCCGTTTATATTTCAAATTTAGGTTCAAAACACCCGAAACTTTGATATTTTGGGGTCCCATAAGCGATCTGTACATGCCTACTCAGTGCTAGAATATTTTCAAAATATAGGCCCAAAACATGCTAAAAATCAATATTTTAGGTGCCGAAAGTCGATATCTCAAATTCAGGCACAAAACACCCGAAAATCTGATATTTTGGGGTCCCAGAAGCGATCTGTACATGCCTACTCCGTGTTAGAGTATTTTCAAAATACAGGCCCAAAACATACTGAAAATCGATCTTTTAGTTGCCCAAAAATCGATTTGTGCATGCATCTTCTGTACCCGTTTATATCTCAAATTCAGGCTCCAATTACCCGAAAATTTGATATTTTGGGGTCCAAGAAGCGATCTGTACAAGCCTACTCAGTGTTAGAGTATTTTCAAAATACAGTCCCAAAACATACTGATAATCAATATTTTAGGTGCCCAAAAGTCGATATGTGCATGTATCTTCTGTACCCGTTTATATCTCAAATTCAGGCTCCGAACACCCGAAAATTCGATATTTTGGGGTCCCAGAAGCGATCTGTACATGCTTACTCAGATACAGACCCAAAAGATGCTGAAAATCGATATTTTATGTGCCCAAAGTCAATATGCTTATGCATCTTCTGCACCTGTTTATATCCCAAATTCAACCTCAAAACCCCCGAAAATTCGATATTTTTGGGTCCCAGAAGCGATCTGTACATGCCTACTCAGTGCTAGAATGTTTATAAAAAAAAGGCTCAAAACATGCTAAAATCAATATTTTAAGTGTCCAAAGTCGATATGTGCATGCATCTTCTGTACCCGTTTATATCTCAAATTCAGGTTAAAAACACTCGAAAATTCGGTATTTTTGGGCCTAGAAGCGATCTGTACATGCCTACTCCTAGTTCGAATGTTTTCAAGATACGGACCCAAAACATGCTCAAAATCGATATTTTAGGTGCCCAAAAGTCGATATGTGCATGCATCTTCAGTACCCGTTTATATCTCAAATTCAGGCTCCAAACACCCGAAAATTCGATATTTTGGGGTCCCAGAAGCGATCTGTACATGCCTACTCAGATACAGGCCCAAAACATGCTGAAAATCGATATTTTAGGTGCCCAAAGTCAATATGGGTATGCATCTTCTGCACCCGTTTATATCCCAAATTCAACCTCAAAACACACGAAAATTCGATATTTTTGGGTCCCAGAAGCGATCTGTACATGCCTACTCAGTGCTAGAATGTTTTCAAGATACAGACCCAAAACATGCTCAAAATCGATATTTTAGGTGCCCAAAAGTCGATATATGCATGCATCTTCAGTACCCGTTTATATCTCAAATTCAGGCTCAAAACACCCGAGAATTCGATATTTTGGGGTCCAAGAAGCGATCTGTACATGCCTACTCCGTATTATAGTATTTTCAATTTACAGGCCCAAAACATTCTGAAAATCGATATTTTAGGTGCTCAAAGTCAATATGTGCATGTATCTTCTGTACGCGTTTATATTTCAAATTCAGGTTCAAAACACCCGAAACTTCGATATTTTTGGGTCCCAGAAGCGATCTGTACATGCCTACTCAGTGCTAGAATTTTTTTAAAAATATAGGCTAATAACATGCTAAAAATCGATATTTTAAGTGTCCAAAGTCGATATGTGCATGCATCTTCTGTACCCGTTTATATCTCAAATTCAGGCTCAAAACACCCGACAAAAATTTTTTTTTGGGTCCTAGAAGCGATCTGTACATGCCTAGTCCGTGTTATAATATTTTCAAAATACAGGCCCAAAACATGCTGAAAATCGAAATTTTAGGTGCCCAAAGTCAATATGTGTATGGATCTTCTGCACCCGTTTATATCTCAAATTCAACCTCAAAACATCCGAAAATTCGATATTTTTGGGTCCCAGAAGCGATTTATACACTCAGTGCTAGAATGTTTTCAAAATATTGGCTCAAAACATGCTAAAAATTGATATTTTAAGTGTCCAAAGTCGATATGTGCATGCATCTTCTGTACCCGTTTATATCTCAAATTCAGGCACAAATCACCCGAAAATTCAATATTTTGCGGTCCCAGAAGCGATCTGTACATGCCTACTCCTAGTTAGAATGTTTTCAAGATTCAGACCCAAAACATGCTCAAAATCGATATTTTAGGTGCCCAAAAGTCAATATGTGCATGCATCTTCTGTACCCGTTTATATCTCAAATTCAGGCTCCAAACACCCGAAAATTCGATATTTTGGGGTCCAAGAAGCGATCTGTTCATGCCTACTCAGACACCTGCCCAAAACATGCTGAAAATCGATATTATTTGTGCCCAAAGTCAATATGTGTTTGCATCTTCTGCACCCGTTTATATCCCATATTCAACCTCAAAACACCCGAAAATTCGATATTTTTGGGTCCCAGATACGATCTGTACATGCCTACTCAGTGTTAGAATGATTTTAAAATAAAGGCTCACAACATGCTAAAAATCGATATTTTAAGTGTCCAAAGTCGATATGTGCATGCATCTTCTGTACCCGTTTATATCTCAAATTCAGGCTTAAAACACCCGAAAATTCGGTATTTTTGGGCCTAGAAGCGATCTGTACATGCATACTCTTAGTTAGAATGTTTTCAAGATACGGACCCAAAACATGCTCAAAATCGATATTTTAGGTGCCCAAAAGTCGATATGTGCATGCATCTTCAGTACCAGTTTATATATCAATTTCAGGCTCAAAACACCGGAAATTTCGATATTTTGGGGTCCCAGAAGCGATCTGTACATGCCTACTCAGATACAGGCCCAGAACATGCTGAAAATCGATATTTTAGGTGCCCAAAGTCAATATGTGTATGCATCTTCTGTACATGTTTATGCTTCAAATTCAGGTTCAAAACACCCGAAACTTTGATATTTTGGGGTCCTAGAAGCGATATGTACATGCATACTCAGATACAGGCCCAAAACATGCGGAAAATCGATATTTTAGGTGCACAAAGTCAATATGTGTATGCATATTCTGCACCTTTTATATCCCAAATTCAACATTAAAACACCCGAAAATTCGATATTTTTGGGTACCAGAAGCGATCTGTACATGCCTACTCAGTGCTAGAATATTTTCAAAATATAGGCTCAAAACATTTTAAAATCGATATTTTAAGTGTCCAAAGTCGATATGTGCATGCATCTTCTTTACCCGTTTATATCTTAAATTCAGGCTCAAAACACCCGAAAATTCGGTATTTTTGGGTCCTAAAAGCGATCTGTACAAGAATGTTTTCAAGATACAGACCCAGAACATGCTCAAAATCGATATTTTAGGTGCCAAAAAGTCAATATGTGATGGCATCTTCAGTACCCGTTTATATCTCAAATTCAGGCTCAAAACACCAGAAAATTCGATATTTTGGTGTCCAAGAAGCGATCTGTACATGCCTACTCCGTGTTAGAGTATTTTCAAAATACAAACCCAAAACATGCAGAAAATCGATATTTTAGGTGCCCAAAGTCAGTATGTGCATGCATCTTCTGTACCCGTTTATATCACAAATTCAGGCTCAAAACACCCGAAAATTCGGTATTTTTGGGGCCTAGAAGCAATCTGTACATGCCTATTCCTAGTTAGAATGTTTTTAAGATATAGACCCAAAACATGCTCAAAATCGATATTTTAGGTGCCCAAAAGTCGATATGTGAATGCATCTTCAGTACCCGTTTATATCTCTAATTCAGGCTCAAAAGCACCGAAAATTCGATATTTTGGTGTCCAAGAAGCGATCTGTACATGCGTACTCCGTGTTATAGTATTTTCAAATTACATGACCAAAACATGCTGAAAATCGATATTTTAGGTGCCCAAAGTCAATATGTGCATGCATCTTCTGTACCCGTTTATATTTCAAATTCAGGTTCAAAACACCCGAAACTTAGTTATTTTGGGGTCCCAGAAGCGATCTGTACATGCCTACTCAGTGCTAGAATATTTTCAAAATATAGGCCCAAAATATGCTAAAAATCGATATTTTAGGTGCTCAAAGTCGCAATCTCAAATTCAGGCACAAATCACCCGAAAATTCGATATTTTGGGGTCCGAGAAGCGATCTGTACATGCCTACTTCGTGTTAGAGTATTTTAAAAATATAGGCCCAAAACATACTGATAATCAATATTCTAGGTGCCCAAAAGTCGATATGTGCATACATCTTCTGTACCCTTTTATATCTCAAATTCAGGCTCAAAACACACGAAAATTCGGTATTTTTGGGGCCTAGAAGCGATCTGTACATGTCTACTCCGTGTTAGAGTATTTTAAAAATACAGGCCCAAAACATACTGATAATCGATATTTTAGGTGCCCAAAGTCGATATGTGTATGCATCTTATGCACCCGTTTATATCCCAAATTCAACCTCAAAACACCCGAAAATTCGATATTTTTTGGTCCCAAAAGCGATCTGTACAAACCTTTTCAAAATACAGACCCAAAACATGATGAAAATCGATATTTTTGGTGATCCAAGACAATATGTGTATGCATCATCTGCACCCGTTTATATCCCAATATTTCAACCTCAAAACACCCGAAAACTCGATATTTTTGGGTCCTAGAAAAGATCTGTACATGCCTACTCCGTGTTAGAGTATTTTCAAAATACAGGCCCAAAACATACTGAAAATCGATCTTTTAGGTGCCCAAAAGTCGATATGAGCATGCATCTTCTGTACCCGTTTTTATCTTAAATTCAGGCTCCAAACACCCGAAAATTCGATATTTTGGGGTCCCAGAAGCGATCTGTACATGCCTACTCAGTGCTAGAATGTTTTCAAAATATAGGTTAAAAACATGCTAAAATCGATATTTTAAGTGTCCAAAGTCGATATGTGCATCCATCTTCTGTACCCGTTTATATCTCAATTTCAGGCTCAAAATACACGAAAATTCGGTATTTTTGGGCCTAGAAGCGATCTGTACATGCCTCCTCCTAGTTAGAATGTTTTCAAGATACAGACCCAAAACATGCTCAAAATCGATATTTTAGGTGCCCGAAAGTAGATATGTGCATGCATCTTCAGTACCCCTTTATATCTCAAATTCAGGCTCCAAACACCAGAAAATTCAATATTTTGGGGTCCCAGAAGCGACCTGTACATGCCTACTCAGATACAGGCCCAAAACATGCTGAAAATCGATATTTTAGGTGCCCAAAGTTAATATGTGTATGCATCTTCTGCAACCGTTTATATCTTAAATTCAGGCTCCAAACACCCGAAAATTCGATATTTTGGGGTCCCAGAAGCGATCTGTACATGCCTACTCAGATACAGGCCCAAAACATGCTGAAAATTTATATTATACGTGCCTAAAGTTAATATGTGTATGCATCTTCTGCAACCGTTTATATCCCAAATTCAACCTCAAAACACACGAAAATTCGATATTTTATGGTCCCAGAAGCGATCTGTACATGCCTACTCAGTGCTAGAAAGTTTTCAAAATATTGGCTCAAAACATGCTAAAAATCGTTATTTTAAGTGTCCAAAGTCGATATGTGCATGCATCTTCTGTGCCCGTTTATATCTCAAATTCAGGCTCAAAACACCCGAAAATTCGGTATTTTTGGGTCCTAGAAGCGTTCTGTACATGCCTACTCCTAGTTAGAATGTTTTCAAGATACATACCCAAAACACGCTCAAAATCGATATTTTTGGTGCCCAAAAGTCGATATGTGCATGCATCTTCAGTACCCGTTTATATCTCAAATTCAGGCTCCAAAAACCCGAAAATTCGATATTTTGGGGTCCAAGAAGCGATCTGTACATGCCTACTCCGTGTTATAGTATTTTCAAAATACAGGCCCAAAACATGCAGAAATCGATATTTTAGGTGCCCAAAGTTAATATGTGCATGCATCTTCTGTACCCGTTTATGCTTCAAATTCAGGTTCAAAACACCCGAAACTTTGATATTTTGGGGTCCCAGAAGTGATATGTACATGCCTACTCAGTGCTATAATATTCTCAAAATATAGGCTCAAAACATGCTAATAATCGATATTTTAGGTGCCGAAAGTAGATATTAAAAATTCAGGAACAAAACACCAGAAAATTTGATATTTTGGGGTCCCAGAAGCGATCTGTACATGCCTACTCAGATACCGGCCCAAAACATGCTGAAAATCGATATTTTAAGTGCCCAAAGTCAATATGTGTATGCATCTTCTGCACCCGTTTATATCCCAAATTCAACCTCAAAACACCCGAAAATTTGATATTTTTGGGTCCCAGAAGCGATCTGCACATGCCTACTCAGTGCTAGAATGTTTTCAAAATATAGGCTCAAAACATGCTAAAATCGATATTTTAAGTGTCCAAAGTCGATATGTGCATGCATCTTCTGTACTCGTTTATATCCCAAATTCAGGCTCAAAACACCCGAGAATTCGGTATTTTTGGGTCCTAGAAGCGATCTGTACATGCCTACTCCTAGTAAGAATGTTTTCAAGATACAGACCCAAAACATGCAGAAAATCGATATTTTAGGTGCCCAAAGTCAATATGTGCATGCATCTTCTGTACCCGTTTATATCTCAAATTCAGGTTCAAAACACCCGAAAATTCGGTATTTTTTGGGCCTAGAAGCAATCTGTACAAGCCTACTCCTAGTTAGAATGTTTTCAATATTCAGAAACAAAACAAGCTCAAAATCGATTTTTAGGTGCTCAAAAGTCGATATATGCATGTATCTTCAGTACCCGTTTATATCTCAAATTCAGGCTCAAAACCACCAAAAAATTCGATGTTTTGGGGTCCAAGAAGCGATCTGTACATGCCTACTCCGTGTTATAGTATTTTCAAATTACAGGCCCAAAACATGCTGAAAACCGATATTTTAGGTGCCCAAAGTCAATATGTACATACATCTTCTGTACCTGTTTGTATTTCAAATTCAGGTTCAAAACACCCGAAACTCTGATATTTTGGGGTCCAAGAAGCGATCTGTACATGCCTACTCAGTGCTAGAATATTTACAAAATATAGGCCCAAAACATGCTAAAAATCGATATTTTAAGTGCCCAAAGTCGATATCTCAAATTCAGGCACAAAACACTCGAAAATTCGATATTTTGGGGTCCAAGAAGCGATTTGTACATGCCTACTCCGTGTTAGAATATTTTCAAAATACAGGACAAAAAACATACTGATAATCGATATTTTAGGTGCCCAAAGTCAATATGTGTATGCATCTTCCGCACCCGTTTATATCCCAAATTCAACCTCAAAACACCCGAAAATTCGATATTTTTGGGTCCCAGAAGCGATCTGTACAAACCTTTTCAAAATACAGACCCAAAACATGATGAAAATCGATATTTTAGGTGCTCCAAGTCAATATGTGTATGCATCATCTGCACCCGTTTATATCCCAATATTTCAATCTCAAAACACCCGAAAATTCGATATTTTTGGGTCATAGAAAAGATCTGTACATGCCTACTCCGTGTTAGAGTATTTTCAAAATACAGGCCCAAAACATACTGAAAATTGATCTTTTAGGTGCCCAAAAGTCGATATGAGCATGCATCTTCTGTACCCGTTTATATCTTAAATTCAGGCTCCAAACACCCGAAAATTCGATATTTTGGGGTCCCAGAAGCGATCTGTACATGCCTACTCAGTGCTAGAATGTTTTCAAAATATAGGCTCAAGACATGCTAAAATCGATATTTTAAGTGTCCAAAGTCGATATGTGCATGCATCTTCTGTACCCGTTTATATCTCAATTTCAGGCTCAAAACACCCGAAAATTCGGTATTTTTGGGCCTCGAAGCGATCTGTACATTCTTCCTCCTAGTTAGAATGTTTTCAAGATACAGACCCAAAACATGCTCAAAATCGATATTTTAGGTGCCCAAAAGTAGATATGTGCATGCATCTTCAGTACCCCTTTATATCTCAAATTCAGGCTCCAAACACCCGAAAATTCAATATTTTGGGGTCCCAGAAGCGACCTGTACATGCCTACTCAGATACAGGCCCAAAACATGCTGAAAATCGATATTTTAGGTGCCCAAAGTTAATATGTGTATGCATCTTCTGCAACCGTTTATATCTTAAATTCAGGCTCCAAACACCCGAAAATTCGATATTTTGGGGTCCCAGAAGCGATCTGTACATGCCTAGTCAGATACAGGCCCAAAACATGCTGAAAATTGATATTTTACGTGCCTAAAGTTAATATGTGTATGCATCTTCTGCAACCGTTTATATCCCAATTTCAACCTCAAAACACACGAAAATTCGATATTTTATGGTCCCAGAAGCGATCTGTACATGCCTACTTAGTGCTAGAATGTTTTCAAAATATTGGCTCAAAACATGCTAAAAATCGTTATTTTAAGTGTCCAAATTCGATATGTGCATGCATCTTCTGTGCCCGTTTATATCTCAAATTCAGGCTCAAAACACCCGAAAATTCTGTATTTCTGAGTCCTAGAAGCGATCTGTACATGCCTACTCCTAGTTAGAATGTTTTCAAGATACATACTTAAAACATGCTCAAAATCGATATTTTTGGTGCCAAAAATTCGATATGTACATGCATCTTCAGTACCCGTTTATATCTCAAATTCAGGCTCCAAACACCCGAAAATTCGATATTTTGGGGTCCAAGAAGCGATCTGTACATGCTAACTCCGTGTTATAGTATTTTCAAAATACAGGCCCAAAACATGCAGAAATCGATATTTTAGGTGCCCAAAGTTAATATGTGCATGCATCTTCTGTACCCGTTTATGCTTCAAATTCAGGTTCAAAACACGCGAAACTTTGATATTTTGGGGTCCCAGAAGTGATATGTACATGCCTACTCAGTGCTAGAATATTCTCAAAATATAGGCCCAAAACATGCTAATAATCGATATTTTAGGTGCCGAAAGTAGATATTAAAAATTCAGGCACAAAACACCAGAAAATTTGATATTTTGGGGTCCCAGAAGCGATCTGTACATGCCTACTCAGATACCGGCCCAAAACATGCTGAAAATCGATATTTTAAGTGCCCAAAGTCAATATGTGTATGCATCTTCTGCACCCGTTATATCCCAAATTCAACCTCAAAACAACCGAAAATTTGATATTTTTGGGTCCCAGAAGTGATCTGCACATGCTTACTCAGTGCTAAAATGTTTTCAAAATATAGGCTCAAAACATGCTAAAATCGATATTTTAAGTGTCCAAAGTCGATATGTGCATGCATCTTCTGTACCCGTTTATATCCCAAATTCAGGCTCAAAACACCCGAAAATTCGATATTTTTGGGTCCCAGAAGCGATCTGTACATGCCTTTTCTAAATACAGGCCCAAAACATGCTCAAAATCGATATTTTACGTGCCCAAAGTCAATATGTGCATGCATCTTCTGTACCCGTTTATATCTCAAATTCAGGCTCAAAACCACCGAAAATTCGAAGTTTTTGGGTCCACGAAGCGATCAATACATGCCTACTCCGTTTTATAGTATTTTCGAATTACAGGCCCAAAACATGCTGAAATCGATATTTTAGGTGCAAAAGTCAATTTTGTGCATACATCTTCTGTACCCGTTAATATTTCAAATTCAGGTTCAAAACACCCGAAACTTTGATATTTTGGGGTCCCAGAAGCGATCTGTACATGCCTACTCAGTGCTAGAATATTTTCAAAAAATAGGCCAAAAACATGCTAAAAATCGATATTTTAGGTGCCCAAAGACGATATCTCAAATTCAGGCACAAAACACCCGAAAATTCGATATTTTGGGGTCCAAAAAGGGATCTGTACATGCCTACTCCGTGTTAGAGTATTTTCAAAATACAGGCCCAAAACATGCTGATAATCGATATTTTAGGTGCCTAAAGTCAATATGTGTATGCATCTTCTGCACCCGTTTATATCCCAAATTCAACCTCAAAACACCCGAAAATTCGATATTTTTGGGTCCCAGAAGCGATCTGTACATACCTTTTCAAAATACAGACCCAAAACATGCTGAAAATCTATATTTTAGGTGCTCCAAGTCAATATGTGTATGCATCTTCTGCAAACGTTTATATCCCAAATTCAACCTCAAAACACCCGAAAATTCGATATTTTTGGGTCCCAGAAGCGATTTGTACAAGCCTACTCCTAGTTAGAATGTTTTTAAGATACAGATGCAAAACATGCTCAAAATCGATATTTTAGGTGCCCAAAAGTCGATATGTGCATGCATCTTCTGTACCCGTTTATATCTCAAATTCAGGCTCAAAACACCCGAAAATTCGATATTTTGTGGTCCAAGAAGCGATCTGTACATGCCTACTCCGTGTTAGAGTATTTTCAAAATGCAGGCCCTAAACATGCTGAAAATCGATATTTTAGGTGCCCAAAGTCAATATGTGCATGCATCTTCTGTACCCGTTGATATCTCAAATTCAGGCTCAAAACACCCGAAAATTTAATATTTTTGGGGCCCAGAAGCGATATGTACATGCCTAGTTAGTGCTAGAATATATTTAAAATACAGGCCCAAAACATGCTAAAAATCGATATTTTAGGTGCCGAAAGTCGATATCTCAAATTCAGGCACAAAACACCCGAAAATCTGATATTTTGGGGTCCCAGAAGCGATCTGTACATGCCTACTCCGTGTTAGAGTATTTTCAAAATACAGGCCCAAAACATACTGAAAATCGATCTTTTAGTTGCCCAAAAATCGATTTGTGCATGCATCTTCTGTACCCGTTTATATCTCAAATTCAGGCTCCAATTACCCGAAAATTTGATATTTTGGGGTCCAAGAAGCGATCTGTACAAGCCTACTCAGTGTTAGAGTATTTTCAAAATACAGTCCCAAAACATACTGATAATCAATATTTTAGGTGCCCAAAAGTCGATATGTGCATGTATCTTCTGTACCCGTTTATATCTCAAATTCAGGCTCCGAACACCCGAAAATTCGATATTTTGGGGTCCCAGAAGCGATCTGTACATGCTTACTCAGATACAGACCCAAAAGATGCTGAAAATCGATATTTTATGTGCCCAAAGT